>ML777851.1:1184898-1241938 GCA_009831015.1 Picea engelmannii | reverse complement strand
TTGATCTGTTCCTTTGAAAGTGGAATTCGAATTTGATGATGTGTGCCAAAAATTCCTATCATTTTGCCCTTGAAAATCACCAAATCTAGTCAAAAAATTCCCTTTTGACTTTCATCTCCAAGAATGGCCTTCAGATTTTGATTAGATAATTCATAACCAGCTTATTGAAGAAGAATTCAAACCATTCAAACCCAAAAAATCCTGATCTGGGCGAAAATTTGACTATTCTGGTCGTGACAGGCTTTCACCAGCTAACTTACCCGAAAATCTGCTCCTTAGTTGTTGAAAGGCGGAGCTTTCAATAGCTAACTAGTTATAATTCTGCCTTCTGCGCTGGTGAAAGTGCAGATTTTTTCAAAATCAAATTTCTCAGTCATGGAGAGTCTGTTTTGCATGCTTAAATAGTCGATCGCCATCTACAAATCCTAAAATTTCCAATGGTTCTTTCAGAACTGCATTTGGATCTCGGGAAGCTATCAAAATTTTCTCTACAAGATTGGGCATCGTTCTTTCAAAAATGTCGGTGCGTTTTTTATCGCTAACAATGTGAAGCAAGATATAAGTATAGGTTCCATAATAAGGAGCAACTAGAATCAAATATGTAGAAGGATCTCCAAGTTGTGCAACTATTCAGCGGAGAATCGGATCCTAAAGTTCATATTGAACAGTGCATGACACAGTGGCAAGCTGCGAGAATACCCTCTCACTTCTGGGTCCAGGTATTTCTCCACTCTCTAGGTCCAATCATGAAATATTGGTTCATACATGAGAAAACTAGAAGACAGACTAGTGAGTGGAAAACACTGGCAGACCATTTTTGCAAGGGCTTCTCATTTACAAGTAAGTACCTTGCGCTTGAAGTAGTCCTGCAAAATATTAAATAATTTATTTTTATAGATAATGGTAATCAGAAATAAAACTTAGTGGTATGTACCAAACATAGCCAAAAACTTCAGACTAACCTTCACCTACCCTCAACTGAGAAACCTATAGAATGCTATCAGAATACCAGGGATTCAGAAAGCCTAGATGACTTAGAGTAATTGAGAAACTTAGCCATCAAAGAGACAGAGGGTAGCAGAGAAATCCAAAACACCATACCCAACCAGACTAATAGCTCCTACAATCACCCATTAAAATTGTGAAAAATAAATATAGGGACCACAGAGAAACCCAAGATAGCTATGGTGGGAGACTACTAGGATGAGAAAAATAGTCAAGAAATACAGAGTTTGTTGTGGGAATATGAGGATTTGTTCCCAAAGACTTTTTTAGAGTTAAAGGGGATCAAAGGAGTTATGGGAGAAATGAAAATTGAATTAAAACCAGGATCCAATCCTGTGAGACATATACCATACCGTCTTAACCCTAGAGTAAAAGAGAAGGTTAAGAAGGAGATAGATAAGATGTTGGAAGTAGGACTCATTTTTGTAGTAGAATAAGCAGAATGGGTTATCCCAATAGTTATTCAAAGAAAGGAACAAAGGATATTAGAGTCTGTGTAGACTATAGAAGCCTTAACTTTGCCTATGTGCATGACCCTTTCCCAACACCTTTTACTGATGAGGTTCTAGAAGAGGTTGCAGGGAAGGAATCATACTCATTCACAGATGGATTTTCAAGGTACCACCAAGTCAGGATCGCCGAAGAGGACAAAACGAAGACCACATTCATAACAAAATGGGGATCTTTCACATACAACATGATGCCATTTGGCTTAAAGAATGCCCCTGTAGTTTTCTCTAGGATAGTAATAACATCTTTTAGAGAGTTCATTCATAAGTTTATAGAAGTCTATATGGATGATTGGACGATATATAACCTACTCAAGGAACATGTAGCACTGCTACGACTAATGTTTGACATATCTAGAGAGTTGCAAATCTCATTGAATCTCAGAAAGTGTATCTTTTGTGTACCACATGGGAATTTTTTGGGCCACATAGTCTGCCAAGAATAATTATTGGTAGACCCATCCAAAGTTTCATTCATTTTGAATATTCCACCACCTACGAGTGCTAAATAGTTTTGCTCCATGCTGGGACACATAGGTTACTATCGCAAGTTCATCTGAAGATATGCAAACATTACTTTACCTGTATAAAACCTACTGAAAAAGGTTGAAACGTACCAATGGAATCCAGAATGTGATAAAGAAATTGAGACACTCAAGGAGAAGCTCAACACAACACCGATTCTGATATTCCCAAACTGGGAAAATAAATCTCACATCCATGTAGATGCTTCAGGAATTTCCTTAGGAGTTATCTTAACGCAACCTGAAGATGGAGCTATGAATCATCCTATCTATTTTACGAGTCAAAAGTTGTCGCAAGAAAAGCGCAACTACATAATGATAGAAAGGGAGGGCTTAGCCATGATTTATGCTTTGCAGAAATTTAGACATTATTTGTTAGGTTCTCATTTCAAGTTCTTTACTGATCATTCTGCATTGAAATATCTATTTAACAAACTTGTGTTGGAAGGGATAATTTGTAGATGGTTGTTTTTATTTCAGTAATTTTCCTTTGAAGTTATCATTAAGCCGAGAAGATGCAACATAGGACCTGATCACCTGTCTAGATAAGAGTCAGGGGAAAGTGGTGGAGAAGTAGATGATCATCTCCCAGATACAGACTTGTTTTGAGTTGTGGCCATACCAAAGTACCTGGAGGAAATAATAGTCTTATTAAGTACAGGGGCCTTCCCAGAAACATATTACGCAACCCAGAAACACAACATGGTTGTTAGAGAAACAAATTACCAGTTGATCGTCGGGCAGTTGTATAAATTGGGACTAGATAGTATCCTCAAAATATGTGTCCTACATCATGAAAGACATGATATAATCTGGGAATTACACAGTGGATTTGCGGGAGGTCACATAGGAGGAAATTCCATTGCACAAAAAGTTCTACAAGATGGACTTTGGTGAGAAAAACTCTTCAAGGATGCAAAGGTATACACTAGATCATGTGATGTTTATCAACGAGTGGGTAATCCACCATGAAAACATGAATTACCACTGCAACCAGTTCGATCTCTACAAGCATGTGACAAATAGGCAGTTGAATTAATTGGACCAATCAACCCCACAACCAAGCATTCAAAGGCTAGGTACATCACCATCGCAACTGAATACCTTACGCGTTGGGTTGAAGCAGCAGTTGTTCAAGACTGTTCGATCGATACTACTGTCAGGTTCATCTTTGATAATATTATCACTTGTTTTGGATGTCCTAGGAGCATAACCAATGATCAAGGAGCTCATTTCATTAGTATCACTATAGCAAAGCTTACAACAAAGTTCCCGATCAAACATCACAAAAGAAGCCCCTACCACCTGCAGGACAATAGAACAATAAAAGAATTCAACAAGATTCTGGAAAGAGGGTTGACAAAGTTTTGTTGTGCAAATCGGGAAGATTGGGATGACAGAGTCCCAACAGTAATATGGGTTTACAGGAAAAACAAAAAAAAACTCCACAGGTACACATCGTTCCAACTATTTTATGGGAAAGAGGTTGCGATGCCTACAAAATTCATCACTTCAAGTTTGTATATTGCATAGATCACACATATTTCAGAGGAGGAATCAGTTTTGGGGAGACATATGGAGTTACAAGAACTTGAGGAGACCAAATTTCTAGCAAACTTCCATCAATCAGTTGAAAACGAAAGACATAAATCTTGGAATGACAGGAACATTAATACCAAGGAATTTATGCAAGGAGACAAGTTTCTACTCTACGATAGTCGGTACCATAAGAATCTTGGCAAGTTTCACATGCATTGGTTGGGACCATTTATAATTTTGGAGATCCGACCCTTAGGAGCATTCAGACTCATGAAAATGGATGGTATGATGTGGCTAGGATGGGTGAACGACGCTCGCCTGAAGCCCTATATGTCTCAAAACTAAGAAAAGGGGACTGTTGTTGTAGTCCGAAGGAGCATGTATAATATTTATATTTGAGTTTTCTGAAATTTTGATAAATTCAATTAATAAAGTTGATGTGCGCAGTGTTGCGCCATGACACATAGTTCATTTTTTGTTTAAGTTTTGTTTGATACAGAACTAATGACTCAGCAGTGCAGGATCTGAAGCATAAGAGAATACATTAATGACAGTCATTAATATGGCAGGGACCCCATTTTTGGTTAGAGGGAGAACAAATCCGAATACGATATGAGTCCATGTGCCACATGAACTCGGTCTAGTCACAACCTTTATTTCCATTACGGTACCCCATCTGAATTCAGTTAAGCCATAAAGCCACAATACGCAAAGATGCCAACAGAGTTCATGTCGGGATTCCCACCCATCAAATGAAAAGGTCTAAAATCAACCAATTTCATATCCCACTCACGCAAGTAGATGCCAGAATCGCCCAATAGGATTTACCCCATTAAACCGTCTCGTTGGACAACTCAGATCCATTTGTGTCCATACAGTCATGATGAACAATAATTATTGCTAAAATTTCCCACTAAGACAAGTATAAGGCTCTGAGAACTCGCCTGAGAACGCATCATTTTCAAAGAACATATCCATTTCTAAATTCAGTAGAGCGAACCAGCCTATACAATTGTGAAATTTGTAGTCGTGACCATAGTCTTTAACTTTCCATAGAAGTTGTGATAACTTAGAATCCATAATGACGCGATCCATATCAACATGAAGCACCATGTCTAAAAATGTGGTATCAGACGAGCCCTGCGACCTCTGAGCCGAGGTCATGGGAGATCTCAAAGGGAAGGTGGAGCATGTTAATATCCTCGATCTTAACCTAACAGATCCAGTTTTGTTCCCCGAGATGAACATAGATGTCTTTTTGGATATGGCTCCAGATGGGTTAGGAGGTATGCAATTCGTGCCAAAACCATAATTTGTCAACTTATTCAATTTGAGAATCATGAACCTCAGAGACCTACCAGTATTTGGTACCACTGGTGAGGTTGCACAGTGCAAACAATTTATGATAAGTAGGGTGCATGAAAGAAGTCTTTGGTTGGACAAGCGGTATCCAATCCATGCTAAAGACATCCATCAGCTTACTAGACTATCCCTCGAAGGATAATATGTGTCAAAAGGATTCCAGGGTCCTCGTAAGCATGGAAAAAAGAAAGGAGATCTCAACCTATATGAAAAATTCAACACAAAGAGGGGGGGAAGCACAACAGTAATCGACCCCATATTACCAGAGACAATCTGGACTGGCTATTACATCATAGCCAACAAGGTTATGAGATCATACTACAAGGGAGAATGCACACTAGATGCATTATCAGTAGAAAACTTTTGTGTCAATGACATTGTTGATGCAGCCCCCCTACTCCCCCATAGGGATACACAACCTCCCGGTCAAAGGATCTTTGATTCTTGAGTCGAATGACTCTCTGAAAAAATAATGGTATCATTGTCTGACTATGCACAGACCCTTTTGTCTTGTTGGTGCATGTTTAAATGTCACCCACGACCTTCCCTTTCACTTTCCTGCAAAATCTTCGAGTGTTGGGAGTTAGCTCCTTTTCAGATAAGCCCTCTCATGATATGACCTTGGGAAATGACCACGCGATTGTGGGTGCAGCCACAGGTGATTTGAAGTCAAACTACTTTTGGGCCCACAATGATCCTCCTGTCTCCATGTGTCCTCTTGATGAAAACATGATTTGGATTGCATCCCACCCTCAATATTTTAAACTGTGTGCAACTCCTGTCCCTACAATGCTATGGGATCGTTGATCTTGATGATACTACCTACACTGACGGTCCAAATCTGTGTCTTCCAAATCCATGGGCCATATGTGTCCCTTCGACATTAACGGATGTGATCTCTTCGCAATTCCGGACTTCAAGGTTTTAAAATCTCAAACCCAACTCTCTTCCATACTCTAATCCCCCGGAGTTGATGATCAGCAGACACCTGTCCCATGAAATCGATGATGTTGATCACTTCGAAACTACAGAATCCAGAGTTCTCAAACTTCATCCCTTTCCTTCTTTGGATTTTATCTGAAGACTCTAATCCATTGATGCGTGTCCTCTTCAGATCAACGACTGTGATCCCTTCGTGTAACCGGACTTCGAACTTTTCAACTCTCAACTTTTTTGTCCCTACAAAGTATGTGGATTTCTACCACATGTCCTCTTGATCTAATGAATGAGGATTTCCTCGAGACTTTACCTAGAGTGCATGGATCTATGCCATGTCTCTTCTATATCTGACGAATCTGAATCACTTCAGGTCTTCGGGGTTCAATAGTCTCAGTTCTCAACTGAAACTCCACAAAAACTATACCCAGAGCTTGCGATCTATTGAAAATTTTCCACTTATAGATCAACGACTCTCATCTCTTCGGCTCTTCGGGCTTCAGGGGTTTCAACACTTCGACCTTCACCTTCCTCTGGATCTTTCGACCTATCGACACATGTCCTCCTGGATCCAACGGTCCAGATTCGCTCCTACCCTTCGGCTCTCTGCACTTCAAAATTCTCAAGTTTCAAACTTTCCTCCTCCTATATTCACTATATATGAAGGCTCAGATCCACTCTGGTGATCCGATGCTTGAATTTTACCAATCTGACGGCTCATATATGTTCCTACAATCAGACGACTGAGATTCTACTTCGGGTTTTTGGCTCTTCGGGATTTAGAAATCTCAGTTCTCAACCCTTGGTGAATTATCTCTCCTGAGTGTGTGAAGTGCTAAGGATCGTGCACCTTACTCTGATTATATGGATATTGATCTGTTGCACTATGATCCAATGACCATTGTTTCTCCTCCTCCTAAGCTTCTGATATCTATCTAACTTAGAATATTTTCTAAGTGTTCAAAAGTTTCGAACCTTTTCTCCTCATGCGAGTTTGACTCTTGGATCTCATCACCACTTGTTAAAGTGCCATTCCTTCTGATATTTGTCCTTAAAATTATTTTGATTCTCCACGAACACCTTGTGTTTTCAGGATTTTCAATAACTCAGATCGAAGGATTTCTTGGAAAGAAATTCTTCTCTCCCACCTGGAATTCCTCTGTTTCGGGTTCTTCGATGCTTGGTCACTCTTTGACATTGTGCACACCTTACACCTGGTATAAGTTTCCTTTATTCTCCCTAAAATTGTCTAAGTSACTCTGAGACTCAATTGGCACACTCTTTGCATTCAAGATGCACACCTTGCATACGAGTGTCATAAGAGAAACAATTGAAACTCATCCAGTTTTTTCACAAACTCATACAATCAATTTCTCGAACAATCACACATAAAAAAAAATGAAATAAATTACATAAACAGAATATATCATTCATTCATTCATACATCAAATGAACACAATCCAAGGATTTGGACAATTCTGTCTATTCTATTCATTCATGGAAAAAATTACATATGTTTCTTCTACTCTAGTCTATTCTACTGATCTCTCTAATATCTATCTCATCTCCTCCTAATATCATAATCTCACCATACTTTTACAATGCAACAACAAACTATATAAGGACCGTCTCCACGAGCTCTCGTCGTCCTGTCTGCAACCTATCCTATCAAACTCTTAGTGGTTACCTACTTTGTCCTATTACAATAACTAACAGTTATTGCCTGATAAGATTCAACACTCAATATCTGCAAATCCTTACAGTCCTTCACGATTTTACAAACACGACATATTTAAAAATGTTGCCTTCAAAAATATCTCAACAACTCGATTTAATTTTGAGTTAATTTCTGATTTGAAACTCTGTCATGCTGAGATGTCGTTCCTTTTCCTCCACTCTTGTGTTTTGACTTTGGAGGCAATGATCCTTCATCATACTCCTCTGGTTAAAATTTTCATGGACTCTTGTCCATGAGCTCCTGCACTATTTTTCCATGCTTCAAAATATCAGGTTCTGTGATCCAACTTTCATATTCCATTGGATGATCTTTCCACTTCACTAAATATTCAGGATATGTCTTCCTTCTAGTCTTCTTTCCATCTCTTTGTTCAATTATTTTCTCCATCTAAGTTTTTTCTGTTGTGGGAAATTGTTCTTCCCACTGAAATTATTTATGATCATCTGATTCTCCTGCCTCATCTCTCCTGTAAGGATACAGGTCTGCAACATTGAATATCGACAATATTCCAACATTGTCTAGCAACTCAATTTCATAAGCATTGGCTATGAATTTTCTGAGAATCATGCATGGTCCTATCTTCTTCATATTCAACTTGTTATACGTTCCCCTTATAAACTTCTCTTTTCTCAGATGAGCTAAAAATTCATCTCCAACATTGAATTGAACTTCTCTCTTCTTTCGATAAACTCTACTCTTATATTTCATGCTATTGTTATGTAGCTGTTCTCTGACTCTATCATGGATTTTCTACATTTTTGTTGCAAAATACTCTACTCCAACACTTCTAAACTCATCTTGATTCAAATCTCTCAATTCTATAATCCCTCTTGGATGTATACCATACACAATTTCAAATGGAAGTTTCCCTATGATCCTGTTCACTGAATTGTTGAATGCAAATTCATCTTGTGCTAGAATCTAATCCCATTGACAACCTTGCTCAGTGACTAAACTTCTTAACAATTTGCCTAGAATCTTGTTTACTACTTCAGTGTCTCCATCTATCTGAGAGTGATATGTTGAACTAAAGGACAAGTTTGTCCCCAGCCTTTTCCATAGAGTCCTCCAAAGGTGTCCTACAAATTTGGTGTCCATGTCTAAGACTATGCTTCTTGACAATCCATGTAGTTTCACTACTTCTCTATAAAACAAATTGGTGATGTGTGTAGCATCGTTTGTCTTCTGGCATCGTACGAAATGTGCCATTTTTTAAAATCTGTCCACCACAACAAATATGGAATCACTCCCTTTTTTTATTTCTAGGCAATCCCAAAACAAAATCCATATTGATTGCATCCCACGACCTTTCTGGAATATTGATAGATTCTGCATTTTTTCACAAACCTTTTCACTTCTGCCCTCATGCTCAGCCAATAATACAAATTAATCAGTTGTGCAAATGTATTATCATGACCAAAATGTCTAGCTAAACCTCCATTGTGTTTCTCCTTCAGTAGGTTATCTCTCATTGAGCATTTCGATATGCACAATTGGCTTCCCTTGAACAATAATTCATCCTGAATCAAATATTCATTCCACAGGCTTCTATCTCCCAATAAAGGATTCTTGCATGCCCCATAAGGTTCCTTAAAATCTGTTTCTTCTCTATACATCTCCTTGAGGTGTTCAATCCCTAAGGTCTCCACTTGGAATTCTTGTACAATTAAACTCCTCCTGCTCAAAGCATCTGCAACTTTGTTAGCAGTTCCTGCAATATTCTTAATAATAAAAGTAAAATTCTGCATAAATTCTACCCATTTAGCATGTTTCTGATTCAACGTTTCTTGCTTAGTAATAAACTACAAAGCTTGTTTATCATTGTACAAGAAAAATTATTTATAAATTAGATAGTGTCTCCACTTCTTCAAAGCTTGAATCACTGCATAAAATTGTTTTTCATATGTGGAATAATTATTCTTGGCGTCGTTCAACTTATCACTGAAATAAGAAACTAGCCTATTATCCCGACTCAAGACTGCTCCAATAGCTAATCCACTTGTATCGCATCTCACTTGAAATGTTTTTCCAAAATCTAGAAAGACCAGAATTGGTTGTCCTGTGATCTTCTCCTTAAACACTTTGAAATTTTTTTCATCTTCCTCTGTCCAACTGAAGGACTTGTGTTTTTTCTTCATAGTGTCCAGCATGGGTGCACATATACCACTGAAATTTCTAATAAACTTTCTATAAAATATTTCTAACCCATGAAAACTTCTTACCTCAAATATGTTGCTTGGCGATGGCCATTCTCTAATTGCTCTCACCTTTTCTGGATCCATCTTCAATTCATTTGAAGAAATCACAAAACCTAAGTATACGAGTTCCTTCTTCATAAAAGAAATTTTCTTCAAATTTATCAGCAATTTTTCTTGTTGCAACTTTTCCATCACTGATTTCAAATGTTTTAAGTGTTCTCCCTTTGTCTTACTGAATATTAGTATGTCATCGAGATATACTATGAAAAATTTTCCTATGAAGTCTTTCAACACTTCATTCATCAATATCATAAATGTTCTTGCTGCATTTGTCAACCCAAATGGCATGACCATCCATTCAAACAATCCTTCATTTATGTTGAATGTTGTTTTCCATTCATCTCCCTCTCTCACTCTTATTTGATGATATCCACTCTTCAAGTCTATCTTGGAAAAATAGATTGCTCCACTCAAACAATCCATCAAATCATCCATCCTTGGTAAAGGAAATATGTACCTAATGGTTACCTTGTTGATGGCTCGGGAATCTGTACATATTCTCCATCCTCCATCTTTCTTTAGACTTAACACAGTTGGTACTGTGCATGGGATTAGGCTTTCCCTAACTAAACCTTTATCCAACAACTCCTGGACTTGATTTTTGACTTCCTCATTCTCTCTAGGTGTCAACCTATAAGCTTCTTTGTTTGGTAAAATAGCTCCTGGAATAAGGTAAATGTGATGGCTTATACTTCTAATGGGCGGAAATGAGTGAGGTAACTCATCCACTACTATGTCAGCAAATGTTTCTAACAGTTCCTGGATTTCTTCAGGAAAATCTTCCACAAAAGTATTTGTAAGGATAACTCTAGGCTTCCTCACTACATCAAACTCCATTTCTTTTTCCTTCTTGACTTCATTCAATATTTCCTTCCCACTCATGAGAAGTATGCTTGAACTAGCTTCCCTCTTTTTCTCTTTGTCTTCTATTGGTAACAACATATGTGTCCTACCATTCTTTTCTAGGGTATAAGTATTATTTCTTCCATCATGAATAACTTTTCTATCATACTTCCATGGTCTCCCCAATAAAATATGACAGACATCCATAGGAATTACATAACATAATATTTCATCCCTATAACCTCTTATTTTAAATTCAACTTGGCATTGTTGACTTACCATTACTTGATGTCCTTTCTACAACCACGATACCTTGTATGGGTTTGGATGTGCAGTTGTCTTCAACTCCAGCTTCTCCACCATCTCTGTGGATACTATATTTTCAATGCTTCCACTGTCTATGATCACCTTGAAAACTCTATCTTTCACCCTTGCAAGTAGTTCTGAACAGGCTTGTTCGATGAACTGGTTCCTCTGGTTCCTTCTCTGGTTTAAGAGGAATATTTCTCATCATGAGGTTCTTTCCTCCTTCTATTGCTTCTTCTTCCACATGTTTTTGTGCTTCAGCAATGTGTGCTTCACCTCCTCCTTTGTTATTTCTCTCAAGACATTCCCAAGACTTGTGCCCTTGCTTTGTACAGGTATAACATCTAACTATGCCTCCTCTTTCTCTTCCTCTTCCTCTTCCTCTAGAAAAAGAGCTTCTTCCACCATGTTGTACTTCTTTATAAATTCCACCTTTCTTATGGTGATTATGCTATTTGTCAGCTTCATGCTTTGGATTATGCAACTTCTCTCTGTTGGTTCCCTTTTGGCTGGCTGGTGCAGGTTTAAATGGCACCCACAAGCTTCCCTTTCTCTCTCCTACAAAATCTCAGAGTGTTGGGTGTTAGCTCCTTTTCGGATAATCACTCTCGTGATATGACCTTGGGCAATGACCACGTGATTTTGGGTGTGGCCACAAGTGGTTTGAAGTCAAACTACTTTTGGGCCCGCAATGCTCCTCCTACCTCCACGTGTCCTCTTGATGAAACCATGTTTTGTATTGCATCCTTCCCTCAATATTTTAAACTCCGTGCAACTCCTTTCCCCCCAAATGCTATGGGATCATCGATCTCTTGATCTTGATGATACTTCTTGAACTTACGGTTCAGATCTATGTCTTCCAAATCCATGGGCCAGATCTGTCCCTTCGAGATCAATGAATGCGACATATTCACAATTCCAAACTTCGGGGTTTTTAAATCTCAAACCCCGCTCTCTTTCGTATTCCAATCCCCCGGTGCTGACGATTTGTGGACACCTGTCCCATGAAATCAACGGTGTTGATCCCTTCAGAAATCCGGACTCCGAATTTCTCAAATTTCAACCCTTTCCTTCTTTGTATTTTATTCAAAGACTCTAATCCAGTGATGTGTGTCCTCTTTGGATCAACGACTATGATCCCTTCATGTACCCGGACTTCAGACTTTTCAACTCTCAATTTTTCTCTCCCCGCAAAGTATGCAGATTTCTGTCGTGTGTCCTCTTGATCTAACGATCGACAATTTCTTCAGGAATTTACCCAGAGTGCATGGATCTATGCCACACCTCTCCTAGATCCGACGAATCTAAATCACTTCAGGTCTCTAGGGTTCGGCAGTCTCAGTTCTCAACTAAAAATCCACAACAAATTTAGTCCTATCTACAACCTATCTTATAAAACCCTTAGCGGTTACCTACTTTGTCCTATTACAATAACTAATAGTTATTTCCATATAAGAGTCAACACTCAATATATACAACCCCTTATAGTCCTTCATGGTTTTACAAGCACGACATATTTAAAAATGTTTCTTTCAAAAATATCTCAACAACTCAATTTAATTCTGAGTTAATTTCTGATTTGAAACTCTGTCATGTTGAGATGTCGTTCCTTTTCCTCCACACTTGAGTTTTGACTTTGGAGGCAATGCTCCTGCATCAGCTATGTTCAATTGGTGTATTTACCTGCTGAAGGAACTAGTAGTGGCATGTGAGGAAGTGCAGGGGAAGGGAGGAACCTTCACCTATAGATATTTGTTGCTAGCATTCACAATGTTCAAGTGGAAGCCACATATGGTAAGGGCGTCGACACTACTAGACAAGGGGCACATGACGAAGATGTTCAAGCCTTGTCAGTCCAGGTCAGATTTGGAGAATGTAGCCTTCAACACCACATCATTTGCTAAGTGGTAAAATGACCTGATATACGCAACACAGAGGCTATGTATTCCACAGGAGCTCCTCAACTGTAATACAAGAAACATTGCCTTCAGCATGAACCGACACCATATTTTTGTATGGCCGAGACATGTTAGCAGGGAATATTTCCATACAAGCATGATTTCATTCTATCTGGATGAGGTGGCATTTGACAAAGAAGTAATGTCGTGGACCGGAATCAAATGCAACCCACACAAGTCAGGGATACATTATACTCTGCATACAGAGCTGCTGAAGAAGAAAGACAAAGAATCAGGGGTAGGATCGAACTCAGGCCCAGATCTACATAAGCAAGAAACATCAGCACAATCAGATTCTGAGGAGGAAGACAAGACGCAGCCATTGGAGTGTAAGAAAAGAACACCACTGATCCTTTGTCGGATGCCAGCGAATGTCGTGTTGTTAGGTGAGGACGTTAACCAAATCCTGAGTGTTGTGTTTGTTAATGAAGTAATGCTGAAGAAGCCCAGAACCGGGGTTTCTCCGAACAAATCTCTGAAACCCCAACACCTTGCATCAGTCGTCCCCCGCACCCTCTTAGTGGTCAAAGAAAGCTCCATCATCAACTTACCTAGCATCAGGCCATCTCAGATTCCTTCTTTTCCAAAACACTACTGAACAACTCTTCTTAAAAACCCCCTTTATAAAGGCCCACACACCCTGCTCCATTACTGCACACATGTACACGCTAGCTACCCCAATATAGCCCACGTGTAGCTACAAAATCATGGAAAAAGGAAAGTTGTTGATGGAACACACAACTTTGGGAAAGTTAACTAAACCTTTCGGCCATGCATGGCCAGTGTTTCGAGCAAATACCTAGCTCCTTCTAGCCTATAAAAGAAGGGGTAAGGGTCCCATTTGAAAGGAGGAAAATCATAGTAAAGAGACTATACCTAATTTAGCATTCCCCTTGTCCCAAACTTTAGCCATCCTTGTGCAAAGAGAAGTATAGAGAAAAGCAGTTGGAGGACAGTTGAAGAGGAGCCCAGGACTAATTTCGAGGAGCAGTGTCGACCACATATTGTTAGTTTACTCTTGTGAAGATTAATACAAAAAGGAATACTTTTCCTGTCCTGCCATATCATGTGTTCAAGTTGAATGTTTATTTTATGATATTTTCACAACTAACCCAACAATTAGTATATGAAATGCATGTTCTCAGCTTTTGTTTGTTCAGGTGTGAATGCAAGTCATCTTTGGGAGGAGGCTTGCAATCAAAGAGCGAGTGAAAGAAAAGGGATCAACACCAAATGAAGGACTTAAGGTAGAGTTACCAAATCTCATTTACACCTTTGTATTGCATGAATGTGGGGTTCTGTGTCAGGAGAATAGGAAAGAGTAGAATCCTTTGAAATGGTCATTTTCTGCATGCATTATTAGATCCCTTAAATGCTAAGTCCATAGGAGGGATTCCCACCCACAACAGAATTGGCGACCATACTGGGGATCTTTAGGGTTTTTGGGAATATTTTTCTTGGGTATTAAAAAAAAAAAATCGGTTTTGAAAGTGAAATTCAAAGGTTATGAAAGTGAAACTAGTGATGTTTTGAGTTTTTTGTTCAAAGATCTTAGGAAATTTTATTTTTTAAAGTTGGTTAGAGAATTTAAAAGAGAAAATTTGAATTTGTCAAGAAGAAGTTATTTTGTTTCCAAGATTTATGTTTATCTTTCTTTTCGTCTCTCAAAACATCACTAGTTTCACTTTCATAACCTTTGACTTAAGATAAGCCATAAAATTTAACGCTAAATATAAAATTAATTAGACTTTTTATGATTGTAGGGTCAACCAACTAGTTTAGGGTTAGGGCCTTGAATTAGGTTGGAGAGGAAACTCTTCAAAGCCATTAAATCAAAAATTGGAGTCTGAGTTAGGGAGTGTCCAAGTCCATTATTCTAAAAGTTATTCGGGACCCCCCTCTAACATAGGGGATAAACACGAGGTCACGTGCAGAAAGGTAGTAGAGATAACCCCTCCAAAGCCAGACCAATCGTAGTGGAGAACACATATAGAGGGTTTGTCTTGGGATTCCGTCGATTGCATTTGCCACGGAGCTTCGTGGGTCTTGAATCCATTCGAGGTCCTCAGTTGGTCTTCTGGACCACTTTATTTTGATACCCTTGATAGGTTTAAGGCTCGATACCCTGCTCATTGTGGTCTACCTGAATGTCAACTGTACCCACATAGTGATTGTTCGCGCGCTGGAAACCTAGTTGCATATATTTTTTAGAGACATACACAAGTGACTGCGGGGGTATACTGCAGTACCTAGGAAAGACATCAGGCCATGCTTTGCAGAGTATACCCAAAGGATGCTTCCATTTTTGAGTTGCAATTGCACCAGTAAGTTTCTCTAGTGTTGGTTGTTGTAACTGTTCTTCCAACTAGTTTAGTGTTTGCTTGTTTTATCTTGTAGGGTATTTTTTCTAGTGTATGTTGTTTTTTAATGAATAGAAAGCCCTAGTGTGTCTTTGATCTTCTCACACAGTGGAGGATCATGAGCTCTGCCAGTTACACGAGATCCACCCCCACCACCGCTAAGGCGAAAGGTCGACCAACAATGGTCTTTTGAAGCGACTGGGTCATAGGAAACTGTGCCCGACCAACATCCGGAGGAACCAACCATTTCAAACCTTGGAACGAAAGCTCTCGGTCCACCTGAAACTCCAACCAATGATATTTTGGCACCCATCATCGTATAGATTCATCCTTACAGGCGCTAGACAGTGTCACACGCAGCAATGGAAACAAATGTTGCCACTTCTTCTAAGAATTCTTCTATTCCCACTATGGTTGTCACCACAAGGGGTGTTTCACCTCCTAACCCACCATCGCCAGTACAAGCCACCATGGTCTCGCCTGCCTCTACCTTGAGCAGTGGTTCGATCTCGTCTTTGGCAGCAGCCACTACTCCTTTCACACAAAGTGCGACAGGCCCTCCGTTCTCATATGGGATGCCTAGCTCAGGAACAAGCCCTGTACTATCCTACTCCACTTTACAGACTTTAGGTCTAGGGGCAGGGAGCTCTAACGCTCCTCTACAAGGACCCATGGGGGGCACTTCATCTCCCTTTAATGATTTCCCTTATGGGGGAGGTCATATACCTCCTTCGTCTCCCTCGCTTAGCAGTACCCACCAACAATCCACTGGGCCAAACACACACCATAGTTAACTTGGATTAGGGAGTCAAGGACCACCTTCTCTTAGTATGTCGGTAGGGTCGACACCGTTTTAATTTTTCGATGCGTTTGGTAACAATGCTTTCTTGTCATCTTCTTTCCCGACTGGGGGCAACCCCAGTTATGGCCAACCTAATCCTATGCAGGGTATTATTCTTACACAGGGGGCAAACCCAAAAACTTCTTCTACATCGGGACCTTGGAATTCTTGGTAAGGATTAGTTCCCTCATCAGGAATCTCGATCTGGGGCAATTATTTTCACAACTAATGGAACCCCGGGCAAGGTGCAATACCTATGCCCATCGGATCGGCATGGGGAAACCCTTCCCAAAGTCCTTAGACTATAATGCACGCCCAACCATCTACGTCCTATTTTTGGAATCAACCAATAATGTCTCCTCAAACGCAAAATCCGTACGTTGTTCATGGCCATGGTTTTTACCAGAACCCTAGCCAGCAACCCAACTTTTCCTGGCAACTTGGTGCCATTCAAACTCCAAGCCCCTTTTTCCATGGTTATCATCAACAACAACCAAAACTACCTTTCTTGGCAACATTACATTTTCCAGACTTGACAAGGTTGTTGAATGACCCCATCTGTCACGATCCACGTTGCCCCCCTATGCCGATGAAATTTCCTTCGAACATACCAATGTTCAAAGCCAAGCCTAACGAAGATCCATGGGATCATGTGACCACCTTCCATCTTTGGTGCTTGTCTAATTCATTGAAAGATGACTCCGTACAATTGTGACTGTTTCAATGCACTCTCATTGGGAGTGCTGCGAAATGGTACATCAAGCTCAACTGATCGAGATATTCTTCCTTTGGAGAAATGGAAATGGTGTTCCTAAACCATTTCCAATTACCTGTGAGATACGACGTCGACATAGAATTGCTGGCCAATTTCGAACAGCCAAAAGCAGACCATATCTCTGATCACATCCAAGAATGGAGACGTCGGAAGAGTTTGATTAAGGTACCAGTCCCACCAACATTCCTTCTTGAATGGTTCCTTAAGTCTTTGGTCCCTCATCTATCCAAAGACATCACAACGTCGGGAGTGTTTTCCGAAGAAGATGCCATCATGAGATCTCAACAGCTTGAGCTAATTTATTCTCAGTTTGGTTTACTGTACGAGATTTTTCTAGATGCACCATGATCCATATTTGATAAAACCAGATAGAGAGTTGGACCACATGCCGATGGTATTGTAGGTTCAGCACAAACAAATCCCATTGAACAACTGACAAAATAGTTGCAACAATTTTCTATACAACACACGACGGCCAACCAAACTATTGTTTCAGTTGTTCCCCCTACCCAAACATTGGATGTACACAGTGTGCAATTGAGAAATCCAAAGGCCACCCAACAGCCTGATGGAAAGAAAAAACAACATAAGAAGGTTAAGGGGGATAAGAAACCCACTAATAATGTTGGCAGGGGAAACACTGAGAAACGGAAGGCGAAATATCTGAGTAACCTGTGCGCGGAAGACCACCCGACCCACTACTGCCTTCAGCTTGCAAAGGTCCAAAATTTTGTGTCATAGCAGTAGCCTATTGTATTAACAAATCCATTTCAACATGGGAAAAACCTAACCCAAGCCTCTACAAGCACGGAAGGGGGCAGTCAAGGACCCTCTCCATCTTCGAACAATCCTGCATCTGTGAATGTGTATATGATGAAAGGTGATGATTTTATATCGACCAGAGCACATGACTACAATAAGCCAAGCACCTCTAAGAATGGTAAAGAAGCTAAAATCCCATCTCTTCCTCTCTAGATCAAGAAGACTTTAGGCAAAATGATGACACGTATCCCAAAAGGTATGTTCAAGAAAGATTCTCACAACCCAAAAGCAAGGGCCACCCAGAACTATTCTGTGGTGGAGGATTTGTCTCAAACCCCTTGTGTGATGTCCACTTTGGAGGTCCTCCAAAGCTGCCCTTCCCAAAGGAAATCTTTGTTAGCCAGTTTAGGATCTGTCGATACTTGTAATCCATGTACAATCATTCTAGATACAACCAACTTAAAACCTTGTATCCCTTACCACATAGCATTTTAGATAGTAGTGGCTTATCCCATGAAAACTTTTAATTGGAACATTTTCCACACGGTAGTTGATGAGGGTGCCTCGACATGCGTCATGTCATTGGCATGTTGGAAGGCCATTATCTAACCCATTTTTTCTGCGTAACCTACTCTTCTTACTGCTTTCGACGGTCATTTGTTCTGACCACATGGCATCATCCCCTCTTTCCTCGTACAGTTAGAAGGGAAGATCGTGTGCATCGAAGTAGAAGTAGTCGATGCATCCCTTGACTACAATCTCTTGTTAGGTAAGAGTTGGACCTATGCCATGTAGGCAGTGGTCACTATAGTTTTCCTGGTCTTGTTGTTTCCACATGAGGGTTGAATCATGACCATTGATCAATTTTCCTTCTCCCAACCTGACGCTTCATTGGTGGCATCCATGGTCCCGATGATTAATAATCCTCAACTGGGCGTCATCAACATAGGGGTTGGTTTGTGCCCACATTTGATGGGTACTTTTGATTACCCGCCTCCTCAAGGTGATGTCAAGTTCATATCATACCACCATAAGGTTGATATTTTCCAAGTTTCGTCGTTTCGCACGACTTACTTCAACGATCTATGGATTCCTCCTTCCCCATCAGCCACGATGGAAGGGTCAGGACACCATGGTATGTCCATTCCCTTGTCCACGACAGAAGAAATGTACTCTTTAGTCCAGCAAGCTTCAGCTGACACCGATCCAACTCCTTCACAAGAGTTAGATCCAATTCAAGAGCCTATTTGGGCTCAAGGTTCCCTCGCTGATACCGATTCATTAGACTTAGTCTTTCCCTCATACGAAGCAATCATTGAAGAAATGACTAGTCCGGACAAACCCTGGGACGATCTCCATCACATATCATACTTCCGCCTAGAGTTAACTAGAATCGAAGCAGGGGAATTCACTTGGACTATGAATGGAGATAGGTCTTGTCCTATTAATCCCTTGGCTACACATGAGGTTTATGTCGAGGATAATATGGAAACTATCACTGAAACTATACCGATTAATATCTCCAAAACCTCTGGCGTTGTGGAGAATGTTTTTGTCGGAGATGACTGTTCCCCAGAAGAGATTCAAATCTACACAGACTTATTTAAAGAATTTCGCGACGTTTTTTCCTGGTCTTGCGAGGAAATTTCAAGCATTCATCCAAAAATAGTCGAACATGAAATCACAACTTATCCTGATGCCAAGCCAGTTCGAAAGAATCTTCATCCAGTTAATTCGAAGAAAGAAGCAATGATTAAGGTTGAATTAGAGAAACTACTCAAAGCAGGTTTTATCTATCCTGTCCATTTGACCCAATGGGTGTCAAATCCTATGCTGATCAACAAGAAATAGGGCACAATTTGCGTATGTATAGATTTTCATGATTTGAACAAAGCCTGTCCAAAAGATAATTTTCCCACACCATTCATTGACCAGATAGTCGATGAATGCGTCGAATGCGAGGATTTTTCTTTCATGGATGTTTTTTTGGGATATAATCAGATATAGATCAAAACTGAAGACCAGCACAAAACAACTTTCATCTATCCATGGGGTACATTTGCCTATCGTAAGATGCCTTTTGGTCTCAAAAATGCTGGAGCTACCTTCTAGCGGGCCATGTCTTTTTCTTTCCATGATCTCAAGCATATAGTCGAAGCCTATTTAGATGATTTAGCATCACGATCTCGCAAGAGAACGGATCACCCCACATACCTTCGACTTATCTTTGAACGATGTCGCTACTTCCATATTTGCTTGAATCCAAACAAATGTAGCTTTTGAGTAACGTTAGGATGGCTGCTCGGTTTCATAGTCTCAACAACATGGATCATGGTCGATCCTCTCAAGGTGGAGGCAATATTTTAGTTGCCGCCCTCGCGTACAATCCTTCAGCTTTAAATTTTACAAGGAGAAACAAACTTTTTGAGGCGTTTCATAGCCAACTATGCCAAGATCACAAAGGGCTTTATGCATTTTCTAAAGAAAGACGTCCCATTTCATTGGGACGAAGCCGCTCAACACTCTTTCAATGCATTGAAACATGCCCTCACGACTGCCCCTCTGCTCCAACCACCTAATTATAACAAATATTTCTTATTGTACTTGGATGTGGCAAAGTTGACTACCGGCATGGTCTTAGTTCAAGAGGATGAATTCCTCTCAGAATATGTGATTTATTACCTGAGTCGAGGCCTAGTTGGACCAGAACTCAATTATTCCCATACTAAAAAATTGGCATTGGCAGTCGTTCATGTTGTTCAATGGTTCTGTCATTATATTTTGTTTCACAAGACCACCATCATTTCCATTGTGAATCCATTTCAATATGTATTAAAACGACGCATCATTGGTGGGAAGATCAGTAGATGGATAGTTGTCCTCCAGGAATTTGACTTAGATTTTGTTTCGGCGAAATCGAAAATGTCACTGGTCTTTGCGGAATTCATCTCGGAACTTCCGGTTGAATCCAGTGAGCTTATGCCCAAAGAGTAATCTATTAAAGGAGACATGTTTTTTATCGCATCTTCGGATCCCTGGTATGGAAATATACTTTTCTATCTCAAGACTTTGAAGTGCCCTGCCTCTATTTCTCGCGATGAGCGTCGCCGTATACGCCATCAGGATAAGACCTATCTCATACTCGATGACACTTTGTATCGCCGAGGTGTAGATTGCATCCTTCGTCGATGTCTCACTCATGAAGAAGCAGTTATCATACTTAACGAATGCCATACTAGAGCATGTGGCGGTCATTTTTCTAGGTTGGAAACAACCCAAAAGATTTTACGAGTCGGTTACTTCTGGCCAACATTAACCAAAGATTGTATCGAATCGGTTAAGAAGTGCCACCCATGTCAGATCTTCTCTTGGACGATGAGGGAACATCTTGCTCCCATGTTTCTTGTCATCACAGTTGGTCCCTTTACTATGTGGGGGATTGATTACACTACATGAAACCCTCCTTCAACAAGGGGGAATTGTTATATCATTGTAGCCATAGACTACTTCACAAAGTGGGTCAAAGCTATGCCAATGTTTAAAGATGATGGAGAGACTTTAGCTCTCTTTTTGTTCAACTAGATAATCGCAAGGTTCGGCGTCCCGAGAGAGATTGTCACTGACCATGGTAGTCACTTTTAGAACCAAATGATGACTGAATTAACATCAAATCTTGGGTTTCGGCAAGAACATTCATCACTCTACTACCCCCAAGCGAATGGTCAGGTGGAAGCTGTAAATAAATCTCTTAAGACCATCCTACAACGAACGATCAATTCAGCCAAGTCAAATTGGCATTTGATGTTATACTCGACATTATGGGCTTACCGAACATCTATTAAGACTGCAACTGGTTTCTCACCTTTTCAACTCGTTTACCTAATGGAAGCAGTCTTGCCTATAGAATGTCAGATCCCATCCCTAAAGTTGGCAGTATAGTTACTACTAGACACTTCTCCACTTGAAGAGTGGTTATTATACCTTGAGTAGCTCAATGAGCAGTGTTGTGATGTAGCCCTGGCCAACGAGGCTCACAAACAAAAATTCAAGTGCCAGTATGACCGGTCTGTTCATCCTCGGATTTTCTCTGAAGGCAACCTTGTCCTGGTCTATGACTAGGATAAGGACTCCCTAGGGGAAGGCAAATTCAAACACATGTGGTTCAAAACTTTCATCGTAAAAGAGGTTCTAAAAAAGGGTGCTTATAATCTAGTAGACTTTGAGGGAAAGGCTTTGGTGGAGCCTAGAAATGGGCTCTACCTCAAGAAGTATTACTCATAGGTAGGTCACCTTGGGTAACGTTTTGTAACATATGTATAGTCTTTGTACTATTACTTTCTGGTTCCTTTTGGTTTTATGGACGTGTCGTTTTTTATGTTATCTTTTGTCACTGTGGAATATGTCAAGTGAATCAGAGGTGTTCATTGGGTACGTAGACGGAGCTACCCGGCACACTCATAGGATTTCCTCTACAGCTTGGGTAATTTTTACACCTTAGGGCCAATTATTATCTTCAAGAGGTATATGTTTAGGCGACACCGCAAACAATGTCGTCGAATATAGAATAGTTATTGAGTTGCTTCGTGAAGCTCTGTCATTTGGTATCTCTCACCTATGAGTCTATTTAGACACTCAGCTAGTTGTGTCTCAATTAAATAGAGTCTACCATGTTCATGATCCTACTTTACATCGAGGATTCCTTAGGGTACGTCTCTTAGAATGAAGCTTTGATTATATTACATATTTTCATGTTCCTAGGAGATTAAATCAAGTCACAGATACTCTAGATAATCAAATCTTATATTGGCATCTCACACACATTTAAGAAAGACATACACATGCACATGTAAATACATTTTTTTTCCATAAGACATAAAAAGACATAAAAATCCATATATAATCATCAGAGTACATAGGTGGGTGCAAGCGCCTCAAAAATACGATCAATAATGAGACATGGGGCTTATGCCCTCAAAAAATATACAAGTAGTTCCCTCGGCACATGAAAATTCCAGCCTAACTAAGGACGGGGCTTGTAGGCCATGTTGTAATAATCAATGGCATTTGCCAAATGCCGAAAAAGTTGGACCCATGTGTATGGAGCCCCCACTATGTGAGGTTGCATAGATGGTGGCACATCCTCAATCTCTTCCATGGGGACTATACGAGTGAGCGAGGTAAAATTTTGCTCTACTCGTCTCAGAACCCACTCAGCCTCACCAACTGGAAGCTCTCCTACTGTTGTTCGTCCCACTGTGGCAGTAGGTGTGGCCCCTGGTCGAGGATGTCACATGTTACTCGCATAATATTATGGTCGCACTGGCCCCACATATGCACATAATAGACACATATCTGTCAAAATATATGGTATAAAAAACTGATATATATAAAAAACAACATAAAAATTACATATGTTTAACAAAAAAAAAAAAAAAATGATGCAAACTTACCCATCTCCCCTCGCTCCTCGCCGGGAGGTACCAGCATCTCAAGGTCTCTTGAGAATTCAATCCCAGAATAAGGGTAATCCTCTATGACTGGGATCTGTCGTGACAACCAAGCAAAAAATTCGTCATCAAAGGACTCATTGGTCCTTCCTCCCCCCTAACGTGGCAGCAACACTGCCCATCTGCATATTGTAAGAAGAGAGGCCTAATGCCCTCATACCACCTCTTGAGGGCTGAAACCAGACACTCTTTCAAAGAAGAAAGAGAAAAGAATCGTTCCAAACCCGAAGTTCCTCTGAGTCCGTAACTGGTAGTCTGTTAGCTGCCTCTTCATACAATCCAGTAATGTGGTGCTCCAATAAAAAATCTGTACATTTAAGCACTGAAATGCACATTTCATCTGTGCATGGGACACCTGATGCAAAGCTTCATACCCAGTAATCCGCCCGATGGGAAACACGATCGCTTGCAGTGCTAAGTCTGAGATCTTTCTTATTGACACTTGTGAACTCTTCCAGTCTGTACCCACCTCACAATGGAGTCCAATCAACTCCGATATATTGTGAGGCCCAGAGGGAAATGTACAGAATTTGACTGGTTCCCCTCTCCTGGAGAGGCCAGTTAGAAAGTATATATCCTCTATCGTTGGAACCAACGACTGCCCCTCTAGCATAAAGGCTTCTGTGTCGAGATGCCAATAGTCAACCAAGGCATTCAATACCCTAGGTTGTTCTCGCATGAAAGGACACAGAAAAAATTTCAACAATCCACATTGCATTAACACAGTAATAGCATTAGGGTCTTCCCCAACCAGAGCACTAATATCCTCATGCTCTCTTTCTCTCTAGTGCACATACATCCTGCACATGGGCAAAGTTTAGGAGGGTTAATTCTTTCTTTTTAAATTTTTTTTGCACAAAAGGGGGGGTCTACGCGTGCTATTGTGATGACAGTCACATGTACACATGGTCTTCCATTAGACAGAGCGAGTGTACACACGGGTTGTCATAGGGCAGCCCACGTGGACTTAGGGCTGACCTTTTGAAGTTCGACTCCCCCCCCAAAAAAATGAAACTAAATGCATAAATAAAGAATTAGATTGCAAGATAAGGTAGTTTATACTTACTTGGTCCAAGAGGATGTTTTTTTTGTCCACCGAGGCTCCCGAAATCAATTCTTTTCACAAAGGGGAAGTTTTGGATTTTAGTCAATTTCTAAATTAACAATGGTGATAGTGAGCTGCCAGCTTCTATTTATAGAGGTTTTTGGCCTCTTGTCAATTTTTGGACCCTTTTGTCATTTTTTCTAAACTGAAAATCATTTAAGATGGTTCCAGAGTCTTCTTTGGATGGTCGCGGGAAGTATTTCTTTGGGTATTGGGAATTTTTTTTGAGATTTGGGGGTTTTGACGGTCCTTTGGTAAAAAGTCATTTTTTCCAACTCATTGCATTTAAGTCAGGATTACACCTCCACTTTCTGCATCTCGTTGTCTTTTCCTCTTTTCCCCATAGGATCAATCCCACCAAGTTGCGACATGGAACCATTATTGTTGCTTTAGAAGTGTTGTAATTTGGTGGTAGAGCTTACCGTAACATGGATGCCCTAGGTAGATCTTGGTTGCATTATGGTGTCCATGATTTCACCAACGACTATAGGCCCGAGAGTCCCTTTTAGTTTTTCCTGATTATGAGTTTGAGCCTCATTTGCATGATTCCTTATCACTCTTGACCTCACCCTCGGGACTCCCAAAACATAACAGGTATTCTTTTAAGCCCTTTTCAGACTCTCTAAACATGAAAAGATTGTCAAGTGATCTTGTGGCCTTTCACGCTCATTAAACTGAAATTTGAAGTCACGTCTATCCAATGGTAGTTTACCCCTTTTTCGGTTTGGATGGTCAACTGTACAAACAAAGGTATACTCTAGAGGCCTTGGATCTCTAGAAGAGTACCCTCAGGTATAATTTTAACCCTTTTTCGGGCATGAGGGACTAAATTTACGAAAAAGGAACCCCCACGGAGTCCATAGTTAAGCTCTTTTCGGACTCCCTAAAATTGAAAAGATCGTCGACTGACCTTATTCTTTCACACTCATTAAAATGGTCCAGAAGAACATTCCTGACGGAGTCCATAGTTAATATTTTTTTAGACTCCTTAAAAGTGAAAAAATTGTCAAGTGATCTTGTCTTTATCACACTCGTTAAAATGGTTTTGAATAGACATCTTGTCGGTGCTAGTTTACCCCCTTTTTCGAACCGACTAGACTATTTTCGAAAAAGGTACCCCATGGGAGTCTCCTTTTACATTTTTTCAGACTCTCTAAATATGAAAAACCATTGAGCTTACCTTCTCTGGGCTCGTTAAAACTTACATTGAAGGAAGTTACCATTGTGTGTCTTATTAATCGCATTTGCAGACCCGCGTCTTTGGCCTAATGCCGGCTCCATGTTGCTCTCAACCAAACCATCTAAAACATGCCTTATACGCAAGCCTTGTAGCACTTTGCCTTTGCATCTTGACACCTTTGGCCCTAGGAGGGATTTTTTCCGAGTGTCCTTGCTTTGAACATCAGTCTTGTCCTTGCACCTCAAACTCATATGTTTGCGACACTCATTCCTCCTTTGTAACATAACATTCTTTTATTCTTTTTCCCAAATTATTGAAAAAGACAAAAAAATCAAATATACCCCAAAAAGAGGAAATGAAAAGTATTTTCTTTGTATTGGAAGCAAAATGAGTCACCCTTGGATAAAGCACATCCTTTCATTTGTTCTTCAAGCCCTAGGATTTAACATGACCTTAGGAAGTTGTTCCCGCTACATTGAGTTGTGTCCTCCTCCGTTTGGTTATTCTTCCAAACATATGGAGAGTTTGCGTTGCTTCCTGCATCATGAACTTATGTTAATGCCATGCTTCATAAGTCTCATCTTTTGTCGTGCTATTTGACCAAGGGAATGTTTTACCAAGCCTAAGTCGACCCATCTGCATTTTGTCTCTTTCCCTCATGCCCGACCATCCTAAAGGTCCAATCAAGTCTTTGTTCGAAATCCACGAAGCCCTCAACCTGATCATTAATATCCTCTAGTCCATGACCGACGAGCTATCGAAGACCCCTGGGTAGTGAATTCGTACACTCATATTACAATCCTACCCAAGTTTTGAAGATTTTGAAGTTGATGCTTGAGCTTTGAAGACCTCATCTCTAGCCATCAGGCCTTATCAACTTCTAGAAGATGGATACTATAAATGTATATCTTTTGTATTTCGAGACGTAGATCCGTTGTGTATTGCTCATGGATACACGTTATATAGTTATATGACATGGATCTATAGTGTATTTGATTGGTATCCATGATTTTATCTCATTCTGAGCATGGGTATGCCTGCCTCAGTGAGACAATTTTTATTTTGCAGATGGCACCTCCCGAATTCTGGTCCTCGGGCTCACCGGTTTGGTACATTGATAAAGATTGGTAATGTGTTTCGGCCATCAGATTCTCTTCTAACCTCAAACATTAGGGGGCATCTATTATAACCCTAATTTGCACCAGACATACTTACCTGGCATCAGGCCATCTCAGATTCCTTCTTTGCCAAAACACTATTGAACAACTCTTCTTAAAAAACCCCTTTATAAAGGCCCACACACCCTGCTCCATTACTGCATGCATGTACACACTAGTTGCTCCAATAAAGCCCGCGTGTACCTAAAAAATCATGGAAAAAGGAAAGTTTTTGATGGAACACACAACTTTGGGCAAGTTAACTAAACCTTTTGGCCATGCATGGCCGGTCTTTCAACCAAATACCTAGCTCCTTCTAGCCTATAAAAGAAGGGGTAAGGGTCCCATTTGAAAGGAGGAAAATCATAGTAAAGAGACTATACCCAATTGAGCATTCCCCTTGTCCCAACCTTTAGCCATCCTTGTGCAAAGAGAAGTATAGAGAAAAGCAGTTGGAGGACAATTGAAGAGGAGCCCAGGACCAGTTTCAAGGAGCAGTGCCGACCACATATTGTAACTTTACTCTTGTGAAGATTAATACAAAAAGGAATACTTTTCCTATCCCTCCATATCATGTGTTCAAGTTGAATGTTTATTTTATGATATTTTCACAACTAACCCAACAATTAGTATATGAAATGCAGGTTCGCAGCTTCTGTTTGTTCAAGTGTGAATGTAGGTCAACTTTGGGAGGAGGCTTGCAATCAAAGAGAGAGTGAAAGAAAAGGGATAGACATAAAACAAAGGACTTAAGGTAGAGTTATTGAATCTCATTTACACCTTTGTATTGCATGAATGTGGGGTTCTGTGCCGGGAGAATAGGAAAGATTAGAAGCCTTTGAAATGGTCATTTTCTACATGCATGATTAGAGCCCTTAAATGCTAAGTCCATAGGAGGGATTCCCACCCACAATAGTCACTGAGCACCCTCCTCCATCGCCACAACCCCAGTCGCCAACCCAAGAAACCACGAGTCCACCCTAGACCACAAACCCAAAGCCGATGCGGCTCAATCAACTAGAGAAAGAAGAGCGAGAACTCCCATAAATAACCCAAGAGTTGCCTAAACCGAGACCATACCCCAAAGTACCAGAGCAGATCATGAGCATGAATATGACTAGACCAAACCCAGACATCCAGGAACAACAGACTAAGCCTTCATCACAAGGAAAATACACCCAAACTATGGAGGAGACGCAAACCCAAAGAAACCAACAAACCCCCTCACTGGATAAGGGTGAGGGTGCCCAAGAAAGGACAACATAGGAAGTAAACACCAAAAAAGAGCAAGAGATACCAGAGGCTCAAAAGGATCCAGAATCAACACCTAGCTGGAGTGCGACATCCACGCGTGAACAGATGGAGCGGGTTCTCTAGAACCCTCAGCAATGCACAGAACTAATGAAACTATGCATAGCCATAAAATATTTTATGACTCTCTTGCCCTCAGCGCTAAGGTTGAGGATCACGCTAGGACCATCGACAGAGGAAGAGGTAGAGACCTTCTCGGATAATTCAATGACCAGTGGACTTCCACTGTAAACATGAGCACCCAGAGATCAATCCCCTTCATCCGTTGACCTGGTACAGTGGCCAGGGACACACTTACTCAGACTGATTAGAGAATCAACTGATCAAATGGAGAAAAGGCTCCAGAAGGCTAAGAGGTTTGTTGAGGTCGCAAGGGAGGAAGCATTCCTTGTGAAATCATCAATATAGCAAGAAGAATATTCCAAGGCCCAGATTGAGCACAGACTGGAAAGAGTGCAAGAAATGATTGTTGAATCCTGGCCAGAGATTCGTAAGGCTGCACCCCAACTACCTAAAGCCAGTGATGCAGGCGAGTCATAGCATCAGATTGAGCTTCTCCAAGGAGCCTGGACACAACTCACCACTCACATTGAGCATATAGAAGAATAGTTACAACAGACTCAGCAAGAAGTGGAGAAACAGCCTCAAAAGTTGCAAGAGTATATGTAGAATATAGTACTGCAAGGAAACAATGCTCGAGAATCACTACATGAGTACAAAGAAGAATGCACAAAGATTTTGAGGGAATTCATTGATTGGATGGGCATCATCACTCAACGCAACCAAGTCTTGGAGGAGGTGTGCACCAAGATCCAGGTGTTGAATGAAGAATTTGCAGCCACGATGGATCCAATGGAGAAACAATAGAAGTTCGACCAAATCCAACAGGCGGACAATGAACTGAAAGACCTCTTTGAGGCACAGTCCATAGCAAAGAAAGAGTTGTGTGACTTCCAACCTTTCATTCAGACAGTGTACATGCAGATGCATCAAGTTGATGCAATAATAGATTCTGAGTGGAACTTTTTGGTCGTGTCCAAGCCAAAGGGGTGCAGTAAAGATGTGACCCAACAATTTTTTGCAGAGGCATCACTCCTCGCTAGGAAGTGGCAGGATAAAGTTGGAAACTTTCAAGGAGTGAATAAGAGAGCCTTAGATTAGGTCACAGAGTTGGGCCCCTCGTTTGAAGAGGAAAAAGAAGATAAATCACAAATACAAGAGAAGAAGGAAGAAGAGAAGGAGGTCAAGGGAAAACAACAGATTCTCCTGGAATCTACAAAAGAACCAAGCACTTGACTCGAGGGCGAGTCAAGGGTTGTGGTCGGAGCCTATTGGGCCCTTCATTTTTGGGATAAGTAATGTGCAAGTTTTGACTGAGTACGAGTTGCACAAGATTCAGAAGAAGTTGGACCATAGAGAAAGGAAGAACAACATAAATCATTTGCGAAAGAGAGCGCAACGCTAGCTAAGCAACAACAATTGCAATAGAACAAGAAAGCATTCAAGCTAAGACAAAATACACAACCAAACTTATATATAGGGATGAAAACGATTGTAAAAGGGTTGCTTGGTAGGTTGGTTAGCTATTGATTTGGCTGGATTGTGATTAATTTTAGTCTGATCTTTCCCTATTGGTGAGGTTGTTGTCAGTTGAGTCAAGTCAAGTCTTGAGTCTGTAATGTAATCGACATATTAATCTGGGAATTGGAGCTCTACGACATGAGTCCAGAGCCAAGAGTCTGTACATAGCACTATTATGTATGTTTGACACTGTAACTAAAGAAATATTACGAAGACAATATGAAGAAGGACCTGAATTTTGAAAATATGATGTGTCTCTGTGTATTTTACTTATGAATTACATTACTTATTTGTGGTTTATAAGTTCTGCTTGATGGTTCTGTGTTTAAATTCTTATTCATAATGTAAGTGGGTTTGATTCTTGCCCACATAAGATTTAGATCTGTTCATGTCTCTTCCACAAGATCAGAATGAGTCCTGAAGGTTCTTTGGATCCTCCTAAGACTTTTCCTCACCCTTCCCTATCTATTTGTCTTTGCAACGCTTCGGGTGAGACTTCTTCTCTTCGGAGGAGATGAAAATGCCAACGCTCTATACTACTCGGTACCTTTTGTTGGTAACCTGAGAGGGACCCTGGTCTGATCAAACTCATGCCAATAGGAGGATCAAGGAAGGATTCATATCCTTTACTAAATAAGGGAGTTGGTGCTTACTAGGGTTGATTCCCTAAAGACAAGGGAGTTGGTGCTTCCTAGGGTTGGTTCCCTAAAAACAAGGGCATTGGAGCTTCCTAGGGTTGGTTCCCTAAAGAAGGAAATTTGTGTCTCCTAGAGTTGGTTCTCTAAAAAGGATTAGTGTCCTTCACTATTCTTTATAAAACCTTGTAATTTTTGTTAATTATATGTATATAAATGATTTTACATACAATTCCATTGTTGATCTATTGTGGTAATCAATAAAATATAAAAGTAATTTCCAATTTTTGAAAAGGGTAATACTGATTCACCCCGCCTCCTCTCAGTATTCCAATTGTCATGGCATTTCCAGTTATATGTAGAATGCCTTGTGAATTTGAAGGAACCTCATGAGTTTTCTAGAATCCCCTTGAATGTGAAAGAATTAAAGAAGGTCAAAGAAGTCAAATTATTATAGAATATCCTATAACAAGGTTGATTAGTCAAATTGGTTAGTCATGGCTTAATTGGTTGCAACAAGAAAAAATTAAAAAAAAACTAGTTGCAACTAGAAGTGGAGAGTTTACTATTTCTGGAAAAGTGGTTTTAAGTGGACAAAGTGGTTAGAAGTGGGCTAGCCCCAAAATAAGGAAGGTAGTTAGATAATAATGTCTAGAGGAAGATACTTAGAGAAGTATAAATAAGAGAGCAAGGGGCACTTATTAAAAATAATCTCTTGAGAATATTAAAGATCTATTCTTGGTGAAAGATTCATTGGAGGTACTCATGGATGTATCAGAAGTTCTGCAAATCATGGATGAAAAAGTTTCAGAGGCTCAGAAAAACCTAGTTTTATGAAGTTGTACACCGACTCTATTGGTCCATGGAAAGTACATATGCAGGATGAAGAATTCTAGGATGCATATATTTGAAAAGGCCAAGAAATGATTGACTATATGCTAGTATCAGGTTCCTGAATTCTGAAGCAAGTTCCCAGGATATCACTCTATTGGTTCAAATTTGTTACAAAAGTTCTGGTATGATTATGTGTTGTCTTTATTCATAGATATACTCATGATATGGTGAATGCTTGAATCATTATTTGTATGCATGTTATGATTTTTGGATATGGTATATGATGGCTCGTTGATTGAGTGAGAAGAACTCACATGTTTGGTATAGCTCCGATATGGATGAGGGAGATCTATGTTATATGATGATTCATACTTGAGGGACATGCATAAAACTCTTGGCATGGTTTTTGTGTGATCTGGTTATGGTATATGTTGTTTGGATGTTTGAGTGAGAAACACTCTTATGAATGGTACAGTTATGATATGGTTCCTATAGCTCACACCTTTGAGCTACTTGTACTTCATTTAGGATGAGTATGATGATGTATGTATGGCATAGGTTGGTTGCAGTGACTAGTTCGATGCATTGACAGGTTATGGGTGGATGTGATAGAGGAATGAAATTTTCAAAAGTGCAGAAGAATGGATGCACTATTTTTTTGAAGGTGTACACAGGCTTAAAGAGAGAACGATGCATACATACACATGTTGGAATATAGGCAGGTCATGTACATATGCGGGTTGCAGAATAAATAGGTCGTGTACCTGTTTCCATATTGGTTTATGTCTACAAGTTAGGTCTTGTAGTTGAGGGTTGGATTCCTTGTATTTAGAATTGGTACTCTATTGGAGTTGTTTCTATTTCCAGTTGATGCTGATAAAACCCTGAGATTGTAGTCTCCTGTAACACATAATACAAAAAAACTTACATATATATCTAGTGATCCTTGTGTTCATTATGGTGATGGTTTAATGACTAAATGTGAATTGAAGTGAAGTGAACTTACATCCAAGTTTCTAAGTGTGAATTGAAGTAATGACTAAATGGTGATCGCTAACTAAAGTTTTGGAAAAGTTGTAAAAATATCCCTACACTGATTCATGCCCCCTCTCAGTTGGTCAGTGTGTCGAACAATTGGTATCAGAGCATGCCTTCATGATAAGCCTTACACGATTGAAGGAGATCCATGGACACACAAATGGATGAACATGCAAATGAAGTTCCCCTATTTGATGAGACATATTAATTGGTTTGGAAAATATAAATAAAAGGGTACTTGAAAGAAAAAGGAGCATTTCTTTGGAATACAGTTGTTGTTGGACTAGTGCCCTCAAAGAATCAGTCAAAATTTGTAGAAAATAAGAATAATGTAGTAGAATTCAAGACAATATTTAATGGACTCTCAGGTTCTATCAAAGAAAGCATAGGAAAGTGTACCTCCTCTAAGGACCTATGGATGAAGCTAGAAAAGGGATGTCAAGACTCAGTCATCAATGAAGGTAAATATTTGCCAAAATATTATGATCACAATACTCTTGAATTCAATGAAGTTGAGTGTTCTCCTACAAATGAAGAAGAATATATAGAGGTATTTTGTGTAGAATCAACTAACAATTATCTTATAGATAAAGAGGAATATTTGTTGAATCTTAAAGATACAATTATGAATGATTTATAAGAAGTTAGAATGGAAATAGGGTATGGTTCAATTTCTTTTGAGTATTTTGAAAACTACACTAAGGAAGCCCTAGAAAAGTACCCAAGGCATACCAAGTCACTAAAGAAAATGTTCAAAGAACAAGAAGAAAGTAAAAAGACTCAATTCTATAAAAAGAAGAAGAGATCAAAAGACTAAAGAATCAAATAATTAGTGAAGTAGAAGAAAAGAAGAAGGTAGATGATGAGCTTAGAAAAATCCTTGAAGTTAATGTCAATATGAAGACCCAAATTGAAGAATCCAAAAATATAGAGGAACTATTGAAGAATCAAGTAAATGAAAAGGAAGAATCATGCCATAAGTTGGAAGAATAAGTTCTTAATATAAGAAATAAAGTAGAGAATTTAAATACTTATATCAAGTTCATGAACAACTCAACAATATTGGACGAAATCTTGGATAGTCAAAGATCACCAAATGATAAATCAGGTCTTGGATACAACAAGGAATCAACACACTCATAAGATAACACTTCTAAGAAGCATGATGTAGGTCCTCTATTTTCAAAAGGTGGAAGTCAAACTGCAATTCAAGCACCTGCACACAGAAAGAAAATATTCCGAAGATCAAAGCAAGGAAAACACCAAGAAGCAAGTCCTACACCTCAAAGCAAGTTCAAAAGAGAGACACCTTCAAGATGGACAATGAAGAAAAGGTATGAAAATGTTTTTCATGGTCACTACTTCTCATGTTATGAATATAGTCACAAATATTTTGATTGAAGACACTATGAAAGGAAATATGTTGGAAGATTCCATGACATCCTAATATGTTGGAGATGTAATCAAGTGGGACACATTGTTGCACATTGTCACACCATGAGATGTTACAATTGTAGTGGGTTTGGCCATGTAGCTAAGGATCGATGGAATTCAAGGAGACAATCAATGAGGAGTTCTTCATACAATATGGCAAGAAGAGCACATGAAACTAGGAAGGAATACAATGTTCAAGGCATGGAAGCTCAGAGTTTAAGTTCTTAGAAGCTAGGACACTCTCAGAAGTGGATGAAGAAGACTCAACAATCAAAACAAAATGGCAGACATGAGGAAATCTCAAGATTTACATTTTACGATGCATACACAGGCCCCTTTGTGAATAGTCATGTATATACATGGTTTACATGAAGAAAAATCACGTACATACACAAGATGAATAAGGAACATGTAGTGTACCTATGGGAAAGACCTCAAAAAGAAGGGTGTATAGATGAGTTGCAACATGGTTTGATTGTCTAACTTTGTTTATTAAGGGTATGAGATGGTTTGGTTCAGGTTTTCATGATTATATGCTTGTTTTATGAATGTATGGTGATAATATTTGGTTGAGTGTTGTATCATATGATTGATTCCTATATTGGATGCATGGTACTAACACTAGAGTGTGGATTGAGGTATTTTCCGTTAAGGAACAATGTTGGTTATGTTATGTTATGTATTTTCTCACTGAGGTTGTGGCATGTTGTTTCTGGGACATATCATGTTTATTTGATGATATCTAGAGGTATATCATTGATATATTGAGGCACGCGTTTGGAACATGTTTAGAGGTACTATTGGTTTCTTAGTACTTGTTGTAGTGAATGGTTTATGAGGAAGATATATTGTAGTACATGACTGGTAAATATGTGAGTTCCATTGATAAATCTTGTGATGTATTGTTAAACAAATATTTGTTGGATGTGTTGGTGTATGTATTTGGAATATGGTTGAGCTACTTATTGGTACATCTAGTTGATGAGTTGATGAGGTGGTGATGTTGTACATGATTTATGAGTCATAGATTGATGCATGAATGGTACAGACTTGATACATTATTTGAGGCACTTGCTAGTAGTATCATTGGAACATGGTTTATGGATAGTGTGGCATATTTGTATGGATATCTTGATTGTGGTACATCTTGGAGGTTTGGTGCATGTTTGATGAACTTGTTGTGGTATAGGTGCTAATACATATTTGGTGCATGGTTGATGCATTTGTATATGTTTTGGATGTATAGGCTGACCTGAGCTCTACCTTAGTTCTCTAATAAAAACCTAGAAACCATCGGCCCCTCTGGTAAACTAGAAGGAAATACTGCCAACAAAGTGCACAGTGCAGTCTCACCCGAGATGGATTATGAGTGATTGCATGACCCAAGTGTTTTCAATCATGGAAGGGATGGAACTCATGGGAATTTTAGGCATATCATTACTTATTTTACTTAAACATGCATTCTACTATACCACCATTCATTAGATCTACCCTTAATATTCATTCTTCAGAAAATGACATGTTATTCTATTGTGTGTTGTAAATAAATTTCAATAGATTCATGGATTCATTCAACATAAAATAATATCAAATAAACACATAAGAGAATCACACATAGAGACACCATATTTTACCATGGTTCACCCCCCTAGGCTATGTCCACAAATATCTTATGTATTTTATTAGTATTCATCAAAATAGGGTGTTGCGTGCATTGCATCCAAATTTTGTCATACTCTGTGAGGATTACCAATGTCACACCAATATCCATAGCTTGTGACCTAACCCTAAGATACAATCCACACATCTCAATGTTGACTCGATCTGAGATCCACACATCTCAACGCTGACTCCATCTGAGCTCTACAACTCTCAACAAAACTAGTACTATGAATCAAAACTTATTCAAGATTGAAATCAACCTCACCAAAACTAGACAAACTCAAGATAAATATATCTTATTTGCCTCATACATCCTCTATCTATATTAATAAAATGGGTAAAAATCATTACATCATATTGTGTAACCCTAATTATAAGTGGACTCAACTTTTCAACATTATAACTTTCTTTGTGCGCTAATCCACAATTTTTTCGTGTTGCTTTTCCTTTGTTCCCACCGCACGCTGCTTCCTTGGTCCATTCCTCTTTGTTTGTTACGTTGTATCTCGAACCTTACCCCAAACATTCTTGTTCCAAATAGGACCCCAAAAATTACATGTGGCTCGTCCCAAGCCACTCAGACAGTGTTTTCCTCCTCCATCGATTTCTCCAATGCCTGGAACTTCTTTGTTAGTACATATACTTGAGTCTTCACCCGCAGTCTCTTTTCTTCCAGCGTATCTACCACCTGCAATGTTATGTGCTCCTTCAGTAGTTCTTTATTTTCTGAGTGTGCTTGTTCTAATATTAATTTCTCTATTTCCAAATCTTTTATCATTGTCTCTACTTGCTCATGAAGTGGCTCCAACTGAGCCTATCTTGTCTATTTATCTTCTTGGATTTTATTAAATTTTGCTTACAGGTTTTCATTTTCTGCACAACCTTCATTCTCTTCGATATAGGCATTTCCTTCTACCATTGTTTTAAATATTGAACTGTGGCGTTCAATTTCTCTTCGTTGTGATCCAAATGCAGAATCCATTTGTCTTCTTCTAGGCTCATCCATATCCACCCCGTCCTTTCATAGATCTCTATTACTTCTTTTACTTCTAGCGCGATGATATATATCTTATTTGGTACTTGTTTCTCCCTTTATGATATGACTTCTAGATGGGTAGTTGGTGTCAAATTCCCATACAATTCTATTATATCCTTTTTGTAACCATCCATCATTTGTTCTATCCTTTGTATATTTTCTTCTGTGTTGAGCTCTTTTTCTAGTGCATTGTCTAGAATTGTTTGGAAGACTTCCTCAATTCTTTGTTCTAGTTTCTTTGTGTATATTTTAACCTTGTACAATATCTACTGAAAATAGATATTCAGTAAAAGAACAAAAAAGATACATTGATAAATACAAACATTACACAAAGATTTTTCCCCTGGAAACCCAAACCGGGAAAACCAACATATTCTATATTCATTCATGTATGATACATTGTTTACAATACAATATACATATAAGATCCAGTGACATCCAAAACCCTAACCCAATGACCTAGATTAGTCCACAACCCTAATTCCTTAACCAGAAATAGAAAACCATCAGCAAAAACCATGTCCCGAAAAACCACCTAAATATGTGACACATTTCCTAAGGCAAGTGACACGTACCCAACACTCTGCGTGCTTTTTTTCTTCATATTTCTCTAGTTGTACCTCTTTGAGAGCTATCTCTAGTACCTTGTTATCTTCCTTTGTTTTCTCTAATTTGGTCGTATATGTCCTATCTCTAGATTGAACTTATTGTTCAATAATCATTTGAAACCTATATAATACTTTGGTTGGTATCTTGGACAAAGCCAAGTCCAATTGTTCTACATCATTCAAACTTTTTTGCACGATATACTCATCTACTTGTAGCATGTTTTGTCTTATCTAGAACATTAGGCGTCCCACTATTTGTGTTTTCACCATTTCCTTATATTCATATATTGGATCCTGCTACACTAATACTTTATGTTGTTTTGTTCCTTTTAGTTGTGTGAGATTATTGTGTATGCTCTCCAGACATTATTTAACTTCCATCATTTTTTTCATCAGTTCTTCTCTTTGGGATTTTGTGACATATAAGGCTTCATCTCCTCTATATTAGACTTTATCTACTACCATCTGTTAATGTTTAAGCCATTATTATAGTTGTTTGCATTTCATTAGATAACAATAGCATAATCCAAGATCACTGAGAAATACACAATCACAAGAGACACAACATTTATCCTGGGAAACCCTCTAGGGGAAGAAAACCCAACAAAACTTCCTTAATATAGATAGCCAATACAATGCCAAGAGATCTCTTAAACTAATACCGAAAGTCCTCTCCCAGATATGCGCCACTCTCTCTCTCCTTCTTCTCCAACAGCAGATCCAAAACTTGTCTCTCAATGAGAAAGTGAGTTGTGTGTCTAAGTGAGGCGTTAGCCTCCTTATTTATATTAGACTGTCATGTGTGAAGTGTCTCTTCACTGGCAGGTCCGACTTCTCCAACTGGGTGGTTATAACCACCTTTAATATTTTATGGGGCCTCTTTAATATCTGTTGGGGCCGACTTCTTATTCTGCTTATTTTAATTATCATTTGACCAATCCACAAAAGGGGATTTGTTCCTATTACAATAATTGACATGATCAATCCATAATGGGGATTGATCCTATGAATAATATATCAATAATAATAAGAATACTCTTTGCAGTTACATTATTTCAACACTCCCCCTTAACAAGAAGGGTATTCTTTAGCAGCATCATGCGAGAGAGAGGAAAACATCATCAATAGTATCAAGTGGGTGAGAGGAAAAATTCATCAATATCATCTTGGAACACTGATTGGTGTATCTATAAATCATCAGAAGTTTTCTTCATTGGAAACATCGTCATTCTCAAGGAATTCCATCATCATCTGCATCAATATGTATTAGTATAAAAACTGATACATCATCATCATCACAGCACAAGGCTGGCTCATCATAATACAAGACTGTCTTTATGTCACAACTGTCAAGATGGAAGCTCAGTACTTGTCTCATCTCAATGTCTTACTTTACGTCACAACACTCAGGATGGAAGCAAGATACTAGACTAGCTTTCCGTCACAGCTATCAATATGGAAGAACAATACTAGTCTCATCTCATCGTCTTGCTTTACATCACAACACTCAAGATGGAAGCAAGATACTCATCCTTCTTTACGTCACAACCATCAAGTCAGAAGTAGGATACTAGACTAGATTTATGTCACAACTATCCAGTCGAAAGCTCAGTGCTAGTCTCATCCTATCATATTGCTTTACATCACAACCATCAGGTCAGAAGAAAGGTGCACATATCATCTTGCTTTACGTCTGAAAACTAGGTCAAAAGAAAGGAACATCTCATCTTGCTTTACGTCTAAAAACTAGGTCAAAAGCAAGTAACATCTCATCTTGCTTTACGTCTGAAAACTAGGTCAGAATCAAGGAACATCTCATCTTCCTTTATGTCTGACAACTAGGTCAAAAGAAAGGAACATCTCATCTTTCTTTACATCTAACAAATAGGTCAGAAGCAAGGAGCACAACAACTACTCCCCCTTTCGAGGAAGGTCCTTTCGGACTATACCAAACTTATCTCGGAAGTACTCAAACTTCACATGAGATAGGGGCTTGGTCAACACATCAAAAAAAATTTCATCCGTGCTAATGTACTGGAGCTTTAAGGGTCCTCTCTGTACCATGTCACRGATGTAATGATAACAGATCTCTATGTGCTTCGACCTGTCGTGGAATATAGGATTCTATGTCATTTTTATGCATCTTTGGTTGTCACATAGAATTAAGGTTGCTCTCATCTCTAAGTCAAATAGGTCGGTAAGCAACTTTCGAAKACATATAGCTTCATGGATGGCAAAACATGCAGCAATGTATTTTTCTTCCACTATGCTGAGAGCAATACTAGATTGCTTCCTACTCTGCCACGAGATCATAGTTGATCCCAAACTGAAACAACATCCTGGAGTTATTTTCCTATCAGAAACACTTCCTGCCCAATCTGTATCAGTATATCCACTCAATGTGAAATCATGATCTCCATGATAGCTGAGACCATAATATATTGTACCGTTAAGGTACCTCATCACATGTTTTGCAGCTACTAGGTGAACACGTCTGGGTTCTACTAGAAATTGACTCAAGGTGTTCACGAAAAAACAAATGTCTGGTCTGGTGTTCATCAGGTACATCAGCGATCCAATAATCTTTTTGTACAGTGTGGCATCAATCAACTCTAACAAAGTATCGACCAACAACTTTAGCCTCGCTTCCATGGGTGTATTCCTGGGCTTACATTCCAATATGTTGAATCTCTTCAAGATTTCGACCGTGTACTTCCCTTGGTTAAGGAAGATCTTCTCAGGACTCTGCCATACCTCAAGACCTAAGAAATAATGCATTATGCCAAGTTATTTCATTTCAAATTCCGAGGCAAGTCTCTTTTTACATTTAGTGATGATATTTTCTTCTCCAGTTAAGAATAATTCATCCACATATAGTAGTAAGATTACTGGCTCATTGTTCATGATTTTGAAGTAGATGTTAGAGTCTACTTTACTCTTGGTAAAGCCTAAGATTGTCAAGAAACTGTCTATACGGCCATACCAAGCTCTAGGAGCTTGCTTCAATCTGTATAAGGCTTTCTTCAATCTGCAGACATGAGACTTCCTGTATTCAACCTCAAATCCTTGAGGTTTCTCTATATACACATCCTCTTCGATGACACCATTTAGGAAAGATGTCTTCACATCCATCTAGTGCAGCTTCCACTTCATCTTAGCTACAAGAGCTATGATGGTTCTGATCGAAGTGTATCTGGCCACAGGAGAGAATGTCTCTTCATATTCAATGTCTTCCTTCTGGGAAAATCCACGAGCGACAAATCTTGCTTTATACTTATCAATACTTCCATCAGCAACATGTTTTATTTTGAAGAGCCATCTGGAGGATACCACATCTTTATTCTTCGGTCTAGGAACTATTTCCCATACTTCATTCTTCATTATGGATTGGTATTCCTATGTCATGGCATCTGCCCATTCTTTCCTATGAATAGCTTCTTCAAATAAGGTAGGCTCCTCTTTTAGGATTAGGAGATCACACATCAAAGCCGTATAACTGGAGAATGGCTTTGGTCTTTTCACCTATCTCGTAGTTCCTTGGGGAACACCGTACTTCTCTCCATATTGAATAAGCTCTCTATCCCAAGAAGGCTTTCTTTTATTGAGGATCGTCATATGAGGAGGTTCTTTCACTTCAACTATATCATGGTCTCCTAGAAGTTCCTCATCAGGGGAAGTTACGACTTCCCTCACTAGTTTTGTAGCTCTGGGAACCTCCCTCATTGCAATATTGGGGATTACGGGTTCCTCTTCATATACCTATTCAAGATGGCTTAGTTTAGATTTCTTGAGCACTGCATATTCATCAAAGGTCACATCCTTGTTGATCTCAATGTGATGTTGACATGGTATATAGATTCTGAAGGCCTTGGAGACCTCACAGTATCCCACAAATATTCCCTTCTTTCCTGAAGGGTCCAACTTGTTTCTCTTTTCTTTAGGTATATGAATAAACACTGGACAGAAAAATATTTTGAGATGGCTTACCTCTGGATTCTTTCCGGTGAACATCTCTTCTGGTGTCTCGAGCCTAAGTGAACTATGGGACAATTGGTTCTACACATAAATAGTTTCCATTGCTGCTTCTACCCATAAGCACATAGGAAGATCTTGATCATGGATCATAGTCTTCACAGCTTCCAGTATGGTTTTTTTCTTTCGTTCAGCTACACCGTTTTGTTGGGGATTATAAGGAGTAGTGAGCTCCCTCTTGATCCCAACATATTTGTAGAAGTTCACAAACTCTTTTGAGGTATATTCTCCTCCATTATCTGACCTGAGTATCTTAATATTTCTTTCAGAAAGGTTCTATATCAAGGCTTTGAATTCCTTGAACTTACTGAACACTTCATCTTTAGTTTCCAAGAAATATATCCAGGTTTTATGAGAGTAATCATCAATGAATGATACATAATATACATACCCACTAATGGAGAATGATGGCATTGGGCCACATACATATGAATGGATGAGTTCTAGGACTCCTTCTATCTTGTTGTCCCTCTTCGGAAACGGGTTCTTGATGTTCTTCCCTTGTGCACATCCATTGCATACGGCTTTATGGTCACCTTTGAGTTCTGGTAAACTTGTGACTGCTTTGCATATGTATGGTAGTGCCTTGTAGTTGATGTGGGCTAACCTTCTATGCCAAAGTTCACATGAGTTTTCAATGGCGTGGGTCATGGAAGCCTCTAAGTGACCCTTTAGTTTATACAAGCCATTTTCTTCATTTCCAATGATGATTTCTTCATTTAAGGTTTCTCCTTTATCCCACATAAGAACTTCTCCATCTATAAAGGAAACTCTAAAGATTTTATTTTCTAAATCTGAAATGGAGAGTAGGTTCTTCTTCAAGCCTGGTACATATAGTACATCCTTCATTTTCCCTGAATTCAGTTTATGGTTTGATTCTCCCACTCCCTTGATGGGATATTGGTAATCATCTCCAGGTGTCACTTTCTGAGAAAAAAAAAATTCTGAGATACAAGAGAGAACGTTTCTTTGTCCCATCATGTGCTTGGATGCACCACTATCAATGAGCCAAGTGTCCTCTCAATGTTTTACAGATCCTGAGAGGGCCGAGATCAAGACATGGTCTTTGATCTTCTCTCTTATCATCTTTGCGGGTGGCTCTTCATCTTTGACTACATGGGCTTGGAGCCTCTTATGTTTTCTATTGTATTCTTCTTGTCTATCTGAAAAAAAATTCACAATGTGTCCCATCTTGTTACAATTATAGCATTGTACAGATGAGTAGTCCCTTTCCTTTCATTGTCCTTTCTTCTGAAATCTCCTTGGATGAGATTCTTTATGATTGAATTTGTTTCACTGTTGAGGCTCTTTATGAGTCTCCTTTTGGAAGTAGGGTTTCTTCCTTCCTCCTTTGGTGTGAGTAACTAGGGCTTGATCATCATCCCTTGATAGTAACGCTTCATGATTCGCTACTCTTGTTTCTTCTTGGGTGCATTCTTCCCATAGACTATCAAACTTTAGTTTCTCCATTATGGAACATATCGTTTGGATGAAAGCATCCCAAGGTCTTGTGAGACAATTTAGGGCCGTCATTATGAATTCATATTCATCTATGGTGTCTCCAATAGATTCTAGTTGTTCTTTGAATTCTGAGATTCTGGAGAAGTATTCCTGAATCATTTCTCCTTTTTGCATCCTTGTATTCTTTAGTTGAGTTCTTAGATTCATCTTCTAGTTTATGTTCTTTCCTTCATATATTCTGGTCAAGGCATCAAACATTTCTTTCGAGGACTTCTTATATGACACATAAGGAATCAGGTGGTCTTTGATTGAATCTGCAATGATTCTTTTGGCCCTGATTGTGTCCTTTTGATGCTTTGCCTCTTGTGTAGCATCGACGGGTTCCGGTACTGCTTCTTTGACAAATCTTGCTAGGTTATTCTCTTCAAGAATGAGGCCAATCCTATACTTCTAAGCACAGAATTTTTCCACTCCTTCTAACTTGCCAACAATATTAACACTTGTAGACATCTTTCCCTGGAGCTAGGAAAATGACCGAAAAATAAAAGTGCTCAAAATAAAAAACTGAACTTAGCAGGAGGAGCGCTTGGTTGAGGCGAGTAGCCTAGTGTGTTTGGATCTGAGAAAATCCAAATTTTTCTCCTCCAAATTTGATCTGTGGATTTCTAGACTAGTGCTTCTAGTACCTTTGGTACTCTGGTACTTTTGGTATTTCTGGTACATTGGTTTTCTGGTACTTCTGGTACTTTGTGAAACTAGGGTTTCACTTTTCAGGAGATCCAGCCACTGAAAAGGTGCGCTGAGAGTGCCAAATAGATCCTTAGGGGAGGGCACACTTTTCTAGATGGTTTTGGGGCTGAAAAGCTTCACCATCAAAAAGCCCTAATTTTCATGTACGACAACAGTGATGTTTTTCATTTGTGAAAGATGCTTCCTTCAGCTTGGCTCTGATACCATGTTAATGTTTAAGCCATTATTATAGTTTTTTTCATTTCATTAGATAACAATAGAATAATCCAAGATCACTGAGAAATACACAATCACAAGAGACACAACATTTATCCTGGGAAACCCTCTAGGGGAAGAAGACCCAACAAAACTTCCTTAATATAGATAGCCAATACAATGCCAAGAGATCTCTTAAGATAATACAGAAAGTCCTCTCCCAGATATGTGCCACTCTCTCTCTCCTTCTCCAGCAACAGATCCAAAACTTGTCTCTCAATGAGAAAGTGAGTTGTGTGTCTAAGTGAGGCACTAGCCTCCTTATTTATATTAGACTGGCATGTGTGAATTGTCTCTTCACTGGTAGGGCCGACTTCTCCAACTGGGTGGTTATAACCACCTTTAATATTTTCTGGGGCCTCTTTAATATCTGTTGGGGCCAACTTCTTATTCTGCCTATTATAATTATCATTTGACCAATCCACAAAAGGGGATTTGGTCCTATTACAATAACCGACATGATCAATCCATATGAATAATATATCAATAATAATACGAATACTCTTTGCAATTACATTATTTCAACACCATATTTGCATCATCTTCAGTGATTGTGATCTCAAGGGGCTTCTTTTGCACTTTCATCTTCTTCCTCTGTTCTCCCATCTGCATTTTTTCTTTCATCTTTTATTTCTGCACAAGTTTCTTTACCTTTGGTATGTTTCTAGTCCCCGTCTCTTGGGTTGGGATCTCATCTTTCTTCTTTTCTCCCCCATTTTTTCATTTTGCGCCCTTTGTTCCTAGTGTTGATTCTCTTGGTACCTTTTCCTTCTTCATTGGCTTCTTAACTATTGTCACACTTTCTATGTGATGTGAGGATTTTCTAGTATCGGTTGCTGGGCTACTAGAGTTTTGTGCCATGGAAGTGTCTACTAGTTCTTTTCTCTTTTCTTCTTTCTTGATAGCTACATGTACCTTCCATTGATATGTCCATTATGTTATTACCCATTGGGATTCTTCTGTTGTAATGCAATATTGCATCTTTAACCATGTCTTTTTAGGGTCTCTTCTAGCTTGTATCCATATGTTGTTCCTAGATGCCTTGAAGTTGGAAATTCCTTCATTTTCTTTCACCACTTCAAGTGAAATCCTCCATGTATATGCAATTTTCTCCTGCATCTCTCGTATGTACATGAAACAAATGCTTGGATTGGCCTTCCTCTGCTTAGGATATGTTTTTTGTAGCAATGTTTCATATCTTGATACATGACACTTTCCTCTTCTGTCACAAAATGTTGAGTACTTCGATTTTTCCCATGTGTCTAAAGCTATTAATATCAATAACCAATAATAGTGGAACTTCATTCCATCATCCTACACATCCCTGCAATATTCTAAGAATAAGTTGAGAAAATATGACACCCAACTTAGAATTGTTCCTTTTACGCACCGCGCAACTACTGTGACTACTCCTGTAGGTGCCTCTTCTTTGTGACACTTTCTAAGTATCTTATAGGCCATCAACTTCATCACAAATACGGTGGTTGGGTTTTTTATGTTCTTAATGATCATACCTCTATTTCCCCTATCAGTACCAAATTGAGCCTTCACTTCTTCTGCAATGTCCCTCTCCTTTGTTTTTTCATCAAGATACTACTCAGGCTTTACCCCGTCTATTGGTGGTCATGTAATCTTAGTGATGAAGTCTACATCAATGGGGACTTGTTTTTCCATCCACAAAACCATCCATGTACATGAACCAAAAGTTGTTTTATGCATGCATTAATGTCCTTCCCCCCGCCAAAGTGAGGAATTTCCAATAAATTCATAATTCAAGAGTTGTAAAGTCTGACTATCCACTGTTTGGGATCTAGTATCTGGATTCTTGTCAAAGTTGACCCTCTATTTTCCATGTACACATCCTGCACAAGATCTGGAAACCTAGCTACCTTTTTCACATCATGATCTATGTATATCAGCTTGGGAATAAACCCCAACATGTATTCTACAAATATGACTGAATCTGGAATGTGGGGCACTGAAAATTCAACTTGTTGATGTGTGTGTGTTTTCATCATTGCTTCCCTTTTCTTCGATGACCCTATTGTTGTTTCTTCTTGGGTTCCTTTATCCTTCACTTCCTCATCTATATCCCAATCACATTTGACATCTGGTGGTTCCTCTACTCTAGTTTTATCTAATTATGTCTTATCATTGTCTTGTTGATCCCATTCTCCCTCTGCGTGTGCCATTCCTAGGTTTTCTATACTAGGGTTTGTTGTTACACTAGGGTTTCTCCCCCCTTGGCTTACTTCTTCTTCTTCTGGGTTTTCCTCCTTGACCCATTTCAGAATAATTGATTTAGCCTCTATTTTCAGAATTTCATCCACATCGACCACCACAGTCATCTCCTCCATCAATTTGTTAATACTTTTGGTCCTTCGTGCAAAATTGCTCGATGCTCCGAATTTGGCGGTGGCATTGTTATAATTCTAAAAAAATTGTTGGAGTCAGCTGGATTCTTTACACACTTCACACATGATCATAGTCTATTCACTCTTTCTCTCCTTTGCTTTGAAAATCACAAGTGTTTTCCTTTTTTTTGGTTTTCTCATTTTATAACCTCTGTCATAAATGATCTGATGCACCCTATTTTTTTCATTCACCCATTTTCTCGTATTCGATCATTTTTCGTCCCGTTGTTCTAAGTTCACTTTTCCTACATGAAGTATCATGAATTCTATTACACCAATTTACTATCTATTGCATGCTTTATCCTTCAACTATTTGTCTACCACTTATCCATCTACCTACGTTTTTTGGCCTTTTCTCATTTTCCCACTTTTTTCTTCCTTTTTCTTCTTTTAACTCCTACCATTTATAATATGTACAAGTCTAAATTATGCAAAGAAACTACTGAGGGTTAGTGGGTCGAATGTCCCGATACAGTTTTAGTCGATTACCATTCACCAAACCTTGAATTTCCTTTCCTTCTAAATCTTGCAGTTGCATAACACCTCCATTTGTGACAGACTTTATCTCATATGGCCCTATCCAATGCATTCTGAGCTTTCGTGGGTATGCAAGTATTTACTTTCATAGAGGAGAAATAGATATCCCATCTTAAAATTATTCTTCTTAATGTGTCTATCATGCCAGAATATATCCTTTACTTTCTATACCTCCTGATGGAAATCAGTTATGATTATTTATTCTTCTAATTCCATTATTTGAGCCAATATTTCCTGTTTTGTGCCTCTTTCTGTCATTTTTGTAATAGTTGCAATGCATATACTTGGTATCAAATATTCCAAGGGAAATACTTCTTCCTCTCCATACACCAACCTGAAAGGTGTTTTCCCTGTTAGCTTCTTGCATGTATTTATGTAAGCCCATAACATTGTTGGTATCTTCATATCCCAATCATCCATGTTCACATTACAAATCTTGGTCAAGGCATTCTCCAATATCTTGTTAAGGGCTTCTATTATTCCATTCACCTGAGGATGATATGGACTGCTCTTCTGATGATGTATCTTAAATTCTTCTAGCATTTCTTGGTTTGTACTATTGATAAAGTGAGTCCCATGATCACACATCAAAATTATTTGGCATCCAAATCTTGTAACTACATGTTCAAATAAAAAACGTGTTGCAATCCTTCACTACTACTACCTCATCCCATCTGTTCAAGTATTATGTCGGTGTAATAATATATCTATCCCTTGATCTTCTGGATGGTGGATTAGTTGTCCCTACAAAGTATACCTCCCACTTTTCAAACACTTACAAAGTTACCTGTGGTCTCAATGGAATCTCATCCCTCCTAGATGGATTTCCATCTCTCTGACATACATCTTAATTCTGATAGTACTCCTTTGAATCCTTTTGAACTATTAGCCACCATAATCCTACACATAATACCTTATGCGCAGTAGCTTTCCCTACATAATGTCCTCTCGCCATTCCTTCATGTTCTTTTGCTAAAATGATAGGCCTTTCATGCTCCATAACACATCTCCTCAAAACATTTTCTACTCCAAGTTTGTACAAGTGGCCTACAATCAATTAGTAGTCTGCATATCTAACCACCAAAATTTTCTTCTACGCAATATTAAATTCCTTAGGGGGAAATCTTGTACTAAAAAATTCAATAATGTCAGCAAAATACTCATCAACAATGTGTACTAAAAACAATTGTGCATTTGAGAAGTTGTCCTCCAAGTTACTTGGTTCTTCTCCATTAGTTATCCTGGACAGATGATCTGGCCATGCATTCAATCTTCTAGGCTTCACCACAACTTCAAAGTCAAACTCCTGAAACAATAGTAGCCATTGGCATATTCTTATCCCCAACACTGGCTTATTGACTAAATATCTAAGAGAAGAATGATATATAAACATCTTGAAATGTTTCCCTAACAAATAATATATGAATTTCGACAATGCATATGCCATGGCCAATGATTCTCTTTTTGTTGTATTATAGTTATGTTATGGATATGACAATTTTCTTCTTGCAAATGATATAGGGTGATCTATATCACCTTCTCCTAGTTGTGTCAATACTACTTCTAGCTCTATTAAATATGCATCCACATGCACATGACATTCCTTTTCCGAATATGGAAACACTAAAAATGACACTTTCACTATCCTCTCCTTCAAAATATCCAAACTTTGTTGGCATGCATTATTCCAATGATACTTAATTTCCTTGTTCAACAATTTCTCAATTGGCGCAGTAATCTGTGCATATCCCATCATAAAATTCTGGTAATACCCTATATGACCAAGTGTACTCTTCAACTGGCGCACTAACTTAGGTGGTGGTAAATTCACTATGACAATAATTTTAGCAAGATCAACCAACATACCCTATTTACACACCACATGTCCTAACAAAATCCAAAAAGGTGCAAAATAAATACATTTCTTAATATTCAATGAGATCTGACACTATCTACACCTATCTAACATCAGTCTTAACACCTCAACATGGTCCTTCAATAATCTAAATTATTTCTAGTCATCCAAGTAAACTTCTAAAAACTTATGTATGAAATCCTTAAAAGTTGCTACTACTACTCTTGAAAAATTTGTAGGTGTGTTATTTAGTCCAAATGGAATTATTGTATACTGAAATGATCCCCATTCTGTAGAAAATGTGGTCTTATGTCTATCTTCTGGTGCTATCCTGATTTGATGATATTCGGAAAACCCATTTGTAAATGAATAAGATTATTTACCTCCTACATTCGCCAATACTTCATCTATAATTGGGGTAGGGAAAGGATCATGTAAGAAAATATCATTTAACTTTATCAAGTCAACACAGATCTTGATTCCCACTTGGTTCTTTTCTTGCACCACCACAGGGATAATCCATTCATATTCTTCCACAGGTTCTATGACACCAGGTTCTAACATTTTATCAATTTATTCCCTAAATTTCTGCTTATACACTGGATTCAATCTGTAAGGTCTCTGTATGTTTGGTCTATCATCAAAGGGATATTCATCTCTCCAAGTTCTCCTGCTAAACCCTTCTTTTTTTTAAATGTTGTTGGGAACAAGTCATTATATTCACGCAATAATTTGGTTAGTCTTTCTACTGTGTGATTGTCCCAATAATCTCCAATACTTTCCATCTTTGGGTTTTTTGTTGTTCCAATTTTTACCTTTTTTATCCTCAATAGGGATGCATAATATTTTGATTCTAATTGTGGACCTTTTACTTCTCTTTCTCCATCAACTTATGGGATTTGAATATTGTGCGGGTTTTTTTCTCTTGGGTCTTCTTCTTATGCGACATGCTAATAGTGTAGAAACTATCTAACTATTTGTTTCTTATGATATGTTGTCACAATATCCATTTCAGTTTCTTCATAAATATTTTCTCTTACCAACTTCAGTGTTGTATCTATTTATGGGCTCTCATGCGCAAAGGAAAATGTAATCACAAATTCCTGCTACATTTCTTCCCAATTTGTAGTATCCCTATGTTGTTCATGTTTTGTGTACCAGTCCTTTGGAATTCCTTCTAATGTGTGGATGAAGTGATGTGGTAATTCTTTTGGTGGTATTAATATCCACTAAACCATGCACCTATCTATGTGTTCTCTACTTTTTCCAAATCCATCATACTTCTCCAAAAATATGTTTTCCTGCTCTGCACCAAATCTAATGTGAAATAACATTTTTCATTGAAACCAATTATTAATGTTCTCCTTATGTGTACCCCACCAATGGGAAGGTGTTGATTTCAAGGAAATGTCTAATGTTGGAAATCTATAATTCTCAAACAATTATACTTAAAAATTTCTCAAGAATTCTTCTAAATTATTTAGACCATAAAAACTAGGAGGTTACCTTACCTCTGTACCAACCCATCTTAGTGTGCATGTCATTCTGGTACATATTCAGGTATATATTTCATGTAATCATTGTTTCCAGTTCTCCAGTCTCGTGTTAGAGTCCAAGGAACAAGAAATAATACTCCTCCAAATCAGCATTACATATGTAGTTGGGTTGATGTAATCCTCTTCGCATGTGGTAGTTATATATAGTTGATTTATGTCTTCTACAATAAGCTTTATTGTCACAGGTTCCACTTATTTTCCTCCTTATGAGGGATCCAATGGTGCAAAAAAATTGTACTCTCACGATTAAACTTTCATCTTCATGGTCTTCAAGTTAATAAAAGGTTGGTTATCAAAAGCCTATTCCAGACCCAACAATGTTGGATATGATGAAGTATTATCTACTATGTCAATGACTTCAAAGTCTGCCATGGTGCATACACCATCTAGGTCTACTAGTATCCCATTAAATCTACCAATTGGCACCACTCTATCCTAGTTTTCCAGCTTCAAATGAATAGGTAAATACCTCAATGTAGGCTCCCCCATATATTCCCATGTCTTCTTTGGAAAAACGTTGACTTCATACCCTAAGTCTAGTATGATATCCCCCATATTAAAATCTCCAATGTTTTCATTCAACTTGAATTCCCTACTTGTTATTCTCTTCTTACAGACCTTATTCATTTTCTTTACTCCTTCCCTAGAATTACACTTTTCTAACAGACTTTGTAGTACTTGTAAATATTTTTTATCATTCAACAATTTTAAACAAGACCCCAAAAAATTTCTTGAGTTACTTACTTTATCTTAAGGTTTCTCTTTGTTGGTTTGATCAAATAAGGGAGGCATGCCATACATTGGTACCTCATCTCCTGGCTTTGTTCCTGAAGTAGATGCAATATTCTCTTTTAAAATATTATTCCTAGCCTCTTTGAAGGTCTCCTTCTCTTTGCACACATCATAGTTATGTTCAAGTGTTGAATTCTTCCTGACCCACTGGTATTGATCCCGATCCTTATTTGTTGCATCTTCTCCAATCTTGGCTCCACCTCTAGTAACTATGTTGATCTTCTTCCCATCCTCGTATATGTTTTCCACAACAATCCATTGGACATTCTGGTTATTATGGTTTCTCTTGTCTTGTATCTTTGTCAATAATGTCAAACAATATTTTGTATCATGGTATTATGTGTGACAATACATACATGTTGTAGGTGGTTGTGGACATTCTCTTGCATAGTGCCCTGGATTTTGAAAATTGTTACAAATTGTTGGTCCTCTTCCCCCTCCAAAATCTCTTCCTCCATGACCTCCTCCTTTGAAGACTCCTAAATTCCCTTGATTTTCTCTATATGGTATATTATATTGTGTTCCCTAATTATACTACAGATGCACATTATTGTATTTTGGTGGTGTTGCACATTATTTTGTGTTGTTATACTACGGTGGTGCTCCAAATTGTTGTGCGTTATTGTACTGCGGTGGAGCTGCAAACTGTTGTGCGTTTTTATACTGTGGTTGTTGCACATTTTTTTACTTCATTTGTTACACAAGTTGTTCTGTCATTAATTCATCATGTACCCTATATTCATATGATGTCCTCTCCTTCATTATCTCCAAGGTTCTGCAGTCCTTGTCTTCATGTCCAAAATAACTTGCAAATATTGCAAAATTTGGTCTTTGGTATTGTTTGATACTTTTGCATCATGGGAAAATGATAGGGATCATGTCCATGTGTTTTGTATATCTCACACCATGGTCCTCCTAAAGATAAAGTATTTCTAATACCCAATCCTTTATACTTCTCAAATAATGGACACTCATTCTTATGGTGACCTTTTGTCTTGCACAATGTACACCAAACATCTTCTCTTTTATCCTTACCTTTATTTTGATTCAATTAAAATGTAACGTTCTTCAGATATGCTCTTAGCTCTTCTACAATGGGATGGATATGCTTATACTTATTTTATTCTAACTGCAAGGCTTCTTGTAGAGCCTAATCTTGACTCTAGAATTTCTACTGCCTCAAGGGATACTAAAAGTGAAACAGTAAAGAGTTAACAAATAAATTTCTACATTTCATATCAGTAATAGGGAACTTCATCTTACCTTTTAACCTTTTGAGATTTTGGTCAACCTCCCAACTGATTCTCTTGGATTTTTCTTAATCTCTATCATCTCATTCATGAACTAATCCTTTGATCTTTTATTATGAAATTCATTTATTAATTTCCTCTTCACCTCTGCAATGGTTGTAGTAACTCTTGATGGTTTATTTACTGTGAGACCCATGTACTAGTCTAGTGTGCGGCCTCTGAATGTGATTTCCAACTGCGCAACCTTTGTATCTGCATCTGTAATTTACTTATCTTCCCACATCTTCTCAAAAATGAACATATGATTTTCTGGGTCCTCCAAACCTTCTCCTCAGAACTTTCGTAACCTAATAGTTGGATCGTCTCCAACCATTGTGAAGTTTGTTGTAATACCACCTCCGTATGGTGTAGATACTTGACTAATACTTGCTAAACTTATACTTCTTCTTGAATTTCCACTAGACCCATGTCCTACTAGAACACTTATACCACTTATAACTTCCTATCTGAAAATTTATTCTTCTTCATTTTTCTTAGTCGAATATGGGGTTGTGGGTTCCACACTAATTCGTATTTGGAATGGAGATCCTTCTTCTACATCAGATCCCTAACCTCTAGTTTTCCTCTCATATGTGGCGTGCAATATTTCCTCGATCTGCCCTATTGCACAAAGATCCTCTACCTCTTTCTCATCACTATCCAGGATCTCTCACTCGGCTACTGCCCTCTTTTTCCTATTGATCTTATGCTGGTAGGGTCTTTTGTTGCACATCACTCCTTCTCTTTCCATTTTCTCCTTGGTTTGTTCCTCATCCATCATAATAGGTTCCATTTCTTCCTTCTTTTGGCCTCCAGCCATATCCTTCTCCATATCTCATATCTTCCTTAGTGCTTCCCCAAACTCCCCCATGTGTGCAGAGTGATTCAGTTGTATGATTCCATGGTCATCACACCTTTATCATCCAATAAGATTTTGATCGACATGTAGAGAGACCTAATGCACATCCCTCTTGGTCCCATCAAAAATGCCTGATCTGCAGCAGTATATGACTTTTTTGTATCGACTAAAACTTTAGTAATAAAATCTGCAGTAATAATGTCTAACCAAAACTACATTGGGTGTGTGAATTTTTTATTGACCCTTTCCAACCACACAATATTCTCAGTAGTCCACTCTAGTGGCCTTATTTGATTATTTGGATGAGTATCCTTCAACCTCAATAACCACTCCTATAATAACTCTGGAAAACAACATAAATATGCTTCATGCAAATCAATAGACAAATACCTTTGCAAATACTAGCATGGTGTATACCTGGAGATTCTATCATCTTTCTGCATGAACTTGAGTTGCTTTGTCTCCAACCATCTTTCAATCTGTTTCTTTGTAGGGTTCCATGGCCTAAACATACCCTTCTACCACTACATTCACTTCATCAAATCCGCTCCAGTCTAATTTTCTAAGTTCCAACTGACAATGAAAACATGTGTTGGATGTATGGGTTGACCAGGGTTCTACCTTAGTTCTCCAACAAAACCCTAGAAACTATTGGCTCCTCTGGTAAAACATAAGGAAACAATGTGCACATCATAGTCTCACCTAAGATGGATTATGGGTGATTGCATGACCGAAGTGTTTTCAATCATGGAAGGGATGGAACCATGGGAATGTTAGGCATATAATTACATCTTTTACTTCAACGTGCATTCTACTATACCATCATTCATTAGATCTACCCTTAATATTCATTCTTCAAAAAATGGCATGTTATTCTATTGCGGGTTGTCAATAAACTTCAACAGATTCATGGATTCATTGAACATAAAATCATATCAAAGAAAAACATAATAAAATCACACATAGAGACATCCTATTTTATCATGGTTCACCCCCCCCTTGGGATATGTCCACAAATATATTTTGTTTCTTATTATTATTCATCAAAATAGGGCATTGCATGTATTACATCAAAATTCTATCATACTTCATGAGGCTGACCAATATCGCACCAAGATCCACAGATTGTGACCTAACCCTCATATACAATCCATACATCTCAACTATGACTCCATCTCAGCTCCACAACTCTATAAAAAACTAGTACTATGACTCAAAACTTATTCAAGACTAAAATCAACCTCGCCAAAACTGGACAAAATCAAGATAAATATATCTCATTTTCCTCATACATCCTTTATTTATATTACAAAAATGGGTAAAACCCCTTACATCATACTCCATAACCCTAATTATAAGTTGACTCAAATTTTCCACATTCTAACTTCCTCCGCACACTAATCCACAACTCTGTCACACTACTTTTCCTTTGTTCCCGTTGCATGCTTCTTCCTTGGTCCATTCTGCTTTGTTTGTTGTGTTGTATCTCGAACCTTACCCCAAAATTTTCTGCTCCAACAAGATGGTATATGATTGTGGGTTATAGTACTTGGTTAAAGTACACCATTGGTATTAATTTTTTAGCATATCCTTTGGTACATGATGTATGGGATAATATAGTTGAGACACGTGTTATGGTTCTTGGTTGATACATTGATTGATGCTTGATGGTTGAGATACATTTCTTGACACATGGTTTGTGGAAATTCATTCATAGTAGAGGCATATCATGTGTGATATGAAACTTGTTTGAGGCACATAGTTGGCATGTTGCATGGTTGATGATGTTATTGGTACATTCATAGAGGCACATGTTGATGACCCTGATATATGGTTGGTAAACATTTGGCACATATTATTGGCATATATACTTCAGTGATGAGATATTATGGTATATTGTATGTTGTTGATGTACATGGTTGACATATGGTATGGAACAGGATGTACATGTTTGATAGTTTGTTCATGATTCAGTATTCATTGTTGACATATCCTTTGCATCATGGTTGATGCATGAGATATTATGTATGATTGGAATACACTTGATGTATGGTATGACACAAGTTTAGGTGATTTATGCATGGACAAGTTCAAGGATCGTCATAGTAAGAGAAAATCATTCTTGAGAAGTTGATCTATGTTTCAGTTGAGAAACACCATTTTCATATTGCAGTGGTAGCATATTATTCATCTTGTCTAGACGATAGGGGGAGATATACCCACAGGGGGAGTTAATATTCTTCCCATGATTCATTACAAATGTATGATTCCATGTGGAGATATGATAGATATGATTGAAAACCATGTTACCAACATTGCATCAGAGTGATATCCTTTGTCAAATGGGGAGAGACTCATCATATGCATGGAGAGCATCCCACAGGATAGTGCAGCCAGGAGGAGAATCCTCAAGGACAGTTCAATCAGGGGGAGATGATCAAAATCTGGATCAGGGGATCAAATTTTGCTCAATTTTCAAAGTTCTCAGAATGCAATGAAAATGGTGCCATTACGTCCATCTCGTCTTCCTGATTCCGGCGGTATATTTACTTTGTCAAATGGAAAACGTATGAAGAAGATATCGCCATCTGTTTGCCAAGCCAAACAGGCAAAAAAATTTAATACTGACTGTACCAGTCCATACAGGACACGTGGCAGGTCCATACAGGACACGTGGCAGCTCTAGGTGATGACACGTGTCAGGCAGATTTGGCCTTTTGGGCGTACGGTTGGACCAATTTGGAGGTGACACGTGTCACCACTGGAAGGGTGACCCGTGGCATAGGATGACGTCAACATCCTACGTGTCGAATGATGTCAGCAGCATACATGGCGATGACGTGGCGGTTTGTGATTGGAAGACGTTGGTCGAATCAGATGTCTACATGTGGTAGTTTTGTTGGCAAGTGATTGGGTGCCACGTGGCCCAATCACGGGCTGCCACATGGCACCCAGGTATTGGTTAATTGGTTGTTTGTTAAAATTTTATGGAGGCCGTGGGGTTCGACCCTCGGAACTCCCCAAGCGGCTACGCCTTAATAACGTTCGCCAACCACTATGTCAAACATTGTTTCTTATACCATATGCGACCAAAGTTATATTTAAATTCGTTGCAATGGATGGATGGCGGGGGGGAAAGGGACAGGGTTTGGCCCCAACCCTCGACGTACACGACCACGACCATGGAACCGGGAGCGCGGCGGGAGTTACCATATATATGCGGTTATATAACAATGCGGTTGAACCGTTATGGAACTAGCCTGTGGACATATGCCACTCCACCATACAACCGGGAGCGTGGACCGTTATCATGCACGGTTTATGTTATGGTTCCAACAGTTATGTTGGTTACATGCGACCATTATGTGTGGGAATTTTATAATATCCCATGGTTTTTATTATTAACCATATGCCCGTGACCTGGAGCACGTTACGGTTATGTAACGGTTAGCCACCTTTTGACAAGCACGAGGTCACATGACCATTCACATGCCCAGGTGCTAGGCGGTTAGGGGTTGGGCGCACCCTAACCGTCCTACAGTTTGGACCAGTTTTCGGTTATGCATGGGGCTAGGTTTTAATGCACATTTTGGAGCGTGTTCTTGGTTCATGCACACAGAGGTGCATTTTGTAGAGCCAGTTTCAGAAAGCTTGAAGGAGGAAAATGGAGGAGGCCTAACTTCTTCATCTTTTGGCCGATTGAGGTGCCGTAAAAGCCCAGCTAGGGTTTTTTGGATGTGCTGGATCCATTGGTGCTGTTTTCAAGGCCAGTTGAAGAATTCTTCTGCAATGTTTTCACCATTGAAGTTTTAGCAAGCTCCAGGGAGCTTGAAGCCCTCATTGATGGAGGACATGGTTTGGTGAGCCTATGTTTGTTTTCTGTGATTGAATAATCATTTTTGGCTAATTGATATGCTCTGAACACATTGGGACAGGTTTTAGAGGCTTTTGAGGAATTTTACGGGTGTTTTTTCCAAAGAGAAGCTCAGGGAAGCTTATGGCCACATGTAGAAGAGGTCATGCCCGGATGAACCATGATCCGTTTTCAGAGTTCTATTAGTCATTTTTGGGGTTTTTATGTGTTCTGATCTCAATGGTACAGTCTTTTTTCCCATTGGAGTTGAGCATCATCTTGTAAAATAACTTTTGACAAATTAATCCCAGAGAGCCAAGTCCATTGATGGAGGCTCAAGGAGATGTAGCCCGGAGGGGGGTGAACTCCTTTATCAACTTGTTCTTGTTGTGAGTTTGATGGTTTATTTGATGCAATTTGCGTTGTTGTGTATTTGTTTGAAGTACATATTTAACCATCTAAAAGAACAATTCCTCACACATAAACATTTACAAGAAGATGCATGAACTTAACACATAATTTTATCTTGCATATTTATACACATGAAGCAAGGTCCTGTAAAGTTTATTTTAATGAAGTAGAG
>ML777851.1:1167534-1180796 GCA_009831015.1 Picea engelmannii | reverse complement strand
AGCAAGCTCCAGGGAGCTTGAAGCCCTCATTGATGGAGGACATGGTTTGGTGAGCCTATGTTTGTTTTCTGTGATTGAATAATCATTTTTGGCTAATTGATATGCTCTGAACACATTGGGACAGGTTTTAGAGGCTTTTGAGGAATTTTACGGGTGTTTTTTCCAAAGAGAAGCTCAGGGAAGCTTATGGCCACATGTAGAAGAGGTCATGCCCGGATGAACCATGATCCGTTTTCAGAGTTCTATTAGTCATTTTTGGGGTTTTTATGTGTTCTGATATCAATGGTACAGTCTTTTTTCCCATTGGAGTTGAACATCAGCTTGGAAAATAACTTTTGACAAATTAATCCCAGAGAGCCAAGTCCATTGATGGAGGCTCAAGGAGATGTAGCCCGGAGGGGGGTGAACTCCTTTATCAGCTTGTTCTTGTTGTGAGTTTGATGGTTTATTTGATGCAAGTTGTGTTGTTGTGTATTTGTTTAAATTACATATTTAACCATCTTAAAGAACAATTCCTCACACATAAACATTTACAAGAAGATGCATGAACTTAACACATAATTTTATCTTGCATATTTATACACATGAAGCAAGGTCCTGTAAAGTTTATTTTAATGAAGTAGAGGGTGCTTGCATAGGATAACAAGTCATCCTTCTATTTTCAAATCAGGAGAGATAGCCACATTGATGTGGAGAAATGAACAATGATGGGGAGTGTTGACCACTTTGAGCATGAGTATTTCCATGTAACACCCCGGGTTTTGAACCCCCTATTAAATATTGTATTTTGTTAAGTTATGAAAGGCCAGAGTGCCTAAAAAATTATTAACAAGCTAGTGTGCCTAGGAAATGTAATGTTCTAATCATTATTAATATAAAACAAATCGTTGGATGATAGACAGACAAGGACAAGATTTATAGGGGGATATGATTCCACAAGAGAGGGGGCTTGAGGAAGGCCAAGTGGTTTCTTAATTCCAAGAATTACATAAAACCATCCTTGATCTATTTTGGGGGTTCTCACTTGAATTTTCATCCTTGTTATGTTCTTGGTTTTGTAGCATCCCCAACATCCAATTGGGCTATGCCACATAAATTTTTTGAACTATATACAAAATTAAAACATATATGTTATCACTGAAAAATTGTCTGCAACATTGCACGCAAATGGTTAAGGAAACACATCAATGCCAACAGCAATTAGTCCACCTAAAACACTAAAATGCATTCAAAAGGAAAAAAATATACAATTGGGTCAAAAATTGAAATGCGCAGATTCAACAAAGGAAGCGCATGCATAGTGCACACTATGTGTGGACCAACACAACCCTCAGTGTGCACAATGTGCCAAGGGCGTGAATGTGTAAGAGAAAAGATGTGAACTTCTATAAATAACACATGTATGGATCTTGTCGGACCCTAAACCACTTATGGACCAATCCCCAACATGATTTGACCCTCATATCTAAGAAAAATCCAAATGGGAGGTTGGTCAAGGACTAGAGGGTGCCCTAAAAGGCCCCTTTGTTCACACTATGAACCAATTACATTTTTATATGTATGAATGATACAAATAAGAGCCATGGGTGCACTAAGAAACCAATATATTCATAGCATTGTTATGTTGCAATAATTCTCCCTCGAGAATCCTCTTTTCTCTTTAAAGCCTTCAAGCACCATTGCAATAGGCCATTCCACTCACCTCTTCAGGGAATAGGCATTGTTGTTCTTCACCATTTTCCATTTCTTCCATTTCATGAAGAGCTCTACATTAGGTAACTCAATATCCCTCCCAAGGAGGAAGAGGGGACTCATAAGTCCCTATTTTTCTCTATGGTGTTTTTCCTACTAATCTATTGATCCATTGGTAGAATTATGTTGTTCATTGATTGATTTTCATGGTTCTAAGTTTCTCATTCTTTCTAATTTTTATTTCTTAGTTGTTTTAGTTTTATTTCTTTGTTTTTACATGTGTTTGTCTTATTTAACCCACTCACAAAACTTTTGTCTTGTCTAGAAGGCTCATCTAGACATGCAATTGTTGTTGTTTTTCTCACCCAAGTGACAAAATCGACACAACATATTGGCGACCATACTGGGGATCGGTATCAAATTCCTCCCTATTTGAGCTTAGACAACACTTCATTTTGATTGTCTTTTCTTGTAGGTACGAAAACTTGCCTAGCCCAACCTACCAAAGTCGAAATTCAGAGTTGGAGGAGTATTTCATTTAGAAATTTCTCCCCTGATGCGTGACAGGAAATGCACGGATTTTCCTACCCATAGACATGCACTCTGCGCGAAACGGGCCTATTTACTCTGTGCATTATGTACTCCTTGTGCAACTGTTAGAATTGTAACCCATGCATAACTCTAGTTCTTCAAAATTGTAAGGGTTTTTATGAATGTTTGAGGGCCCCTAGCCTTCAGATTGTTATTTTCATACACTTTGTAAGAAAACTAAACTACACTTAGAGTCCTTTCCCATATGAAAGGTTAGATAACATAGTCACTTAGGGGGTAAAAAGAACCAATATTCTCCTCTTTTTCTTTTTTGCCACATGGATGGATTATTCATAAAAGAGGAGAATTTTGGTGCGATTGTAGCCCAAAATCGCCACCTAGGTAGATGTAGATGGCCACCTTCCACTTATGGTTCTCTTCAAACAACATCATGGATGATTCCATCTTCTTATGGTTGTTTCAACTAACTTTCATGGGTTCCTCATCCAAATGGTATGTGGACGAAAAATTAGGGTCCCATGTGACCTTTGAATCATTGGACGAGGATTTTTTGTCCCTTTTCCAACTACCAGTTCATCATGATACTGGCTTAGAAATCCTCTTGGAGTTTAAACAAACTACTGCTATCCATATAGATGATCACATCCATGAATGGCATCAGCGTCATAGTTTGTGTAAAGAAGAAACCACCAAAGAACAATGTCTTGATTGATTTCTCAAATCACATGTCTTTGTTATCGCTAAGGATGTCGCCTCCAGTTTTCCTCAGTCAGAAGAGGAATCCATCAACAAGGCCCAATAGTTTGACCTCATCTATACTCAATGAGGTTACTTGTACACCTGATGCACCTAGACCCATACCATTTGGCTAGGACAAACTTGGGATGTCCCACGTTGCAGATGGGTTGATTGGTTCCATGACACACCACAACCATTACAACCAACCATCACCTATTTATGGTGCACCTTAGTATATGAAACCATATGGAGGTTCGTCTTATTACCCTCCCCCCACTCATCAATAGTCATATCCTGTTGTTCATCATCATTCATTGGGGGGACCCCCACTGGTACCCCAAATGCATATGATCCCTCAATCAAGTGTGGGTCCACCCCCAACCCCTACATGTGACCATAACAGTTGTGGAGGTAATTAAAATTCCTATATTCCATATGGATCATCTCCACAAAACAATCCATATTTTCCATTTTCTGGTCCTCCACAGCTAGTTTCTCCTCCACATGGACAACCAGATGTCAACGTTAACTTTGTTAATCCCTCTCCCATTCAACAAATTCATACTTTTGAAAAGTTGAATACAGAAAATTTGTCCCATCATCCAAATAATGCCTATAATAAAGGAAAAAACTGAAACAATAATAATGCAAGACCAGGAGGAAATAACCCTCCAAAAAACCATCCTTCTGGGTGCAACCAGAATCAAGGAAACCAAAACCCCCAAGGGGATAAAAATAATAAACGGCCAGGGAAGAACAAAAAAAATATCAAGATGGACTTCCCTTGCTCTCTCTATGGTGAGTATGGACATTATACTCACCATTTCCCCCAAATCACCAACTTCAAATGGATGAAAGAATCCATGACAGCGCAACGTCCTCTAGCGTCGCCTGCCCTTCAATAGGCCCCACAAAAGTACTTGCAACAACCACCTCTAGTCATGTTGCAAAACCCTATTCCACACCAAGGTGTGATGAATACCCAACAAGAGGTACACCCTGTCCCACCAAAAATGGGGAAATATCAACACCTAGGCCCCATTCAACCTGGAAATCCAGACGATCGCAATATCCTCGTCACTAGCCAAGAAGGAGATTATACAACAAACATGTGGTCGTCAATATGACATGCCTCCTGACTCTACCCTAACCACCTCTGAAGCGGCTCTAGCTACCATATAACAACCATTGATGATTACATGCCCTAACACTAAACCAAACCCTCGTATACCTCACATTTATTTACAACAGAATGTAAATAACCCTCATGCTAGGGAAACACACAATTATAGTCTGGTCGACAACTTAGCATAGTCTCCTATATCCATGTCTATATTGGAGATCTTCCAGACCTATCCAACTTAGAGGAAATCCTTGCTTTCCGCCTTAGGGGAAGTTGACCCAACTGATACGTGACTCATCACCTTTGATCTAGATAGCAAAGAACCATGCCTCCCCACAATGGTATCTTTCCAGACACCAGTTAAGATTTGGAACATCACAGTCCATTGGTGTATCATCTATCAAGGTGCATCCACATGCATAATTTCCAAATTCCTATGGTAGAAACTTGGATCACCAGAGCTAGTACCATCCTCCATTACCCTTAGAGCTTATGACGGTCGACCATCATCCCCTGAAGAGTTCTTCCAAAATGTCCCCATAGAACTTGGGGGAAAAACCATCCTCATTGATATTGAAGTTATCAACGCCCCGCTTGATTACAATATCTTGTTTAGACGTGCTAGATGTATGATATGAAGGTGGTATCCTCTTCTGTGTTTCAAACGATGATGTTCCTCCACAATGGGAATATAGTCACCATCGACCAAATTACACATCATGAGCCTAATCAATATACCAACATTGATAACATTCTCCACCTTGTCCGCACTAGCTCATATGCTTATTCATTCATCGACATAGGTCCTAGAATTTTCAAAGACTCATCCTTGCTAGGGGAATATCATGGAGCACCACCTATCCTACACCCATTAGCACAAGTGTGTGTCATATATTTTAATGGAACAAATATCAAAGACACTACTCCTCCTATCGCGACACCTCCCCACATCAAAGTACCACCAGTTGGAGAACTATTACCTTAGGAATTCCCTCAGAACCCTATTGCACCACATATCCCTGATCCCCCCCCCCCTCTAGGGCAAATCCAAGTTTGGGAGACAGTCCCTCAATCCATTACCCAAATTCCCTTCTTCTACCCCCACCTGGCGTCCAATCATTCCAGGTAGCGGTGACTGTTACCCTTCCTAAGATGGTGCTTTCCATCCTTGTATAGTATCTTCATCCACCTGCGATGGTTCCTCAACCATATCTCCCTACTCAAACAAAATGAATACAAATGCAGATCCCAGTACAAGCTCCTGCAACACCACCCTCACCCCCAATTGTTGGCACCACTACCACTATTGGGGGAAGATGAAGGAAGAAAGATCCCACATATCCACTTCCTCCCCGAGTTCAACCTCCTTACGCACTATGCAAAAGAGAAGGACACCCCACTAATATATGTCCTACTCTTCCTAAGTTACACAATCTGATACAACTCCCTAGCGCAACCCCATTGTTTGCCACTCCACCAAGTACATCCACTACTACTGTGGAGTCTATTGGCCCTTGACCAAGTTTAAGAGTACTTGTTCATACTTGACCACTTTTGGGACTGGGACAGCTTGCCAAGGAAGGAGCGCAACGCAAAGCAGAAAATAAGGAAGCAAGACCTATTTTGGGGTCCATTTTAGGGTTTTGGATTGATGTAATGGGAAAGGGATGTCAGCCCATGGTTTTACCCACGTTTAGGCCCATTTTGTAATCTATAAATAGGCAATGTAGATAGTAATATAGGGGGAGATAGTATTGTAGTACATCTATGTGATGTATGAATGAAAGCTTAGTGCTAGTAATTGGATATGTGTGATCGGATGTATCTTAGAGTGTTTTGTGCATGAGATCGGAGAAATAAGTGCAGGTTGTTATAGTGTGAAGAGCAAGGAAGAAGGATTTAGCGAGCTACGCAGATCTTTTGTCTTATGCAAAGTAAGGGTCATTAAAGCTCTGTGTTGTAACTGCTTGACCAAGATAATATAAAGAAGACTTTGTGGACATAGCCCCAGGGTGGGGGTGAACCATGGTAACTGTGTTTATAGTGCTTTGTGCTTCACTCTTATGTAGTTATCTCTTTCTTGGCTAAGTGTCTGATGTGATTAAGTAGATCTAGTTATGCTCTGTGCTATTGATGAATGAATGAACATTAGATCTGATATATGGGATGCTTAGTGCTTGATCTATTGAACCTAACCTATATTTCTGTGGATAAGTTCTGAATCATTCTTAGTATAAGTATTCACTGTGATTCTCTGTGCCTTCTGCGAAGTATATTAATGAATGTATGTTAAGGAATAACTGCTGCTAAGTGCGCTATAAGAAATATAATCACAGATCTGTGTCCCAGCTAAGGTTGCAGACACCTGAGTCTTGCAACCACCCTTGCCTCTACCTCAGGTGAGACTTCATATGCTTCAAAGGTGTTGCTGAAAGGGTCTGTAGTTAGGGATTTGTTGGTGTGCTCTTGAGAATTGAACCCTAGGTCTTCCCCTGTGCCAACAAATGGTTATATTTCTTACAACGCATTTAGTAGCAGTTATTCCTTAGCATACATTCATTAATATACTTCGCAGAAGGCACAGAGAATCATAGTGAATACTTATACTAAGAATGATTCAGTACTTATCCATAGAAATATAGGTTAGATTCAATAGATCAAGCACTAAGCATCTCATATATTAGATCTAATGTTCATTCATTCATCAACAACACAGAGCATAACTAGATCTACTTAATCACATCAAGAACTTAGCCAAGAAAGAGATAAATACATAAGAGCGAAGCACAAAGAACTATACAAACAGTTACCATGGTTCACCCCCACCCTATGCCAGAAAGAACAGGGAAGCCTGCCATGATCCCTTCCCTAGGAGGAACAAGTTTCTTCAAAGTAAATCTAGTAAACCTATGTGGAAGGCTCACTCGGATACCTATGATTGTCAATGGAACTTCGACAGAGGAAGACTTTGAGATCATTAAATTTGTTGAAGACAGTGCCATTTACCATTCTCATAGGAAAACCCTAGATTGATAGAGAACAGGCCAGACGAAGAGAAGAAGAGAAAGTTTTGGAACAGAAGAAGAAAGAGTTAAAAGACTTTATGACTAGAAGGATCGTGCACTTGATTGAAGAACAGAAGAGAAGATCATAGATATTTAATATTAGTACCTCTGATGTCGAAGCTAAGAGAATAGTTGAGGATCCGCAGAAGATCGAGTTACCTATTTTTGATACAGAAGAAGTATTATCAAGGAACCCTAAGAAAGATTTTCCACAGCACGAAGTAACTAAGACCACAGAAGATAAACATCAGAATGGTAAAAGAATTATTGAGACAAAACTCACTAGGAAGAAGGCTAGGAAGTTAAGAAAGAAAAGGGCTAATACTGTAAGTTTACAAGAGGTTCTAGAGGACACTTCGCAGCAAGAATAATTGCATAATTGGAGCTTCGCCGAGATATCAGAACAACGACATAGAATACTTCTCCATGACGAAGCAATATAGTCATTGGAACCGATATACCCGTTCGACCGTTGCTTCGAATGGATAGAAAAGAATTTATGTGTTACCACTAGATCATTGGATAGCACCAGAATGGATAGAATGGAGTTAATGAAGGCCCCATGTCTGTTGCAAGAAAACTGTTGTTGAGATTGCCTACTTAACTTGTCACGCCACGCACCGAGAATACTTTTTCTAACTGAGAATCTGAGAACAAACCCCGAGATTTACTTACCCTGAGATCATTGCCTTACTATTCACTATCTTCTCTGAATTTCTTTTGCACCCGAGCCAACTGACCTAAGTTTGTATGTCGAACGAGCTCAACGTTGTTGAGAAAATTGTTGAAGAAGTTCTAATTGATTTAATGGCTGAGTCATCTCAGAACATGGAATGTCTATAGGTGTACAGGCATCATCCTCGAGCGTACTTCTAGCTTCCCCCTCCACTACTCAAGGTGTTTGAAGCAAAATTGGTCAGACTTGAGTGACTCGGGATGAGTCATAGGTGAGTGTTGGGGGCCTATTGGCCCTTGACCAAGTTTAAGAGTACTTGGTCATAGTTGACCACTTTTGGGACTGCGACAGCTTGCCAAGGAAGGACTGCAACGCGAAGAATAAAATAAGGAAGAAAGACCTATTTTGGGGTCCATTTTAGGGTTTTGGGTTGATTTAATGGGAAAGGGATGTTGGCCCGTGGGTTTACCCATGTTTAGGCCCATTTTGTAATCTATAAATAGGCAATGTAGATAGTAAGATAAGGGGGAGATAGTAATGTAGTACATCTATACGATGTATGAGTGAAAGCTTAGTGCTAGTAATTGTATCTATGTGATCGGATGTATCTTAGAGTGTTATGTGCATGAGATCAGAGAGCTAAGTGCAGGTTGTTATAGTCTGAAGAGAAAGGAAGAAGGATCTAGCGAGGTGCGCAGATCTTCTGTCATGTGCAAAGTAAGGGTCATTAGAGCTCTCTGTTGTAATTGCTTGACCGAGATAATATAAAGAAGACTTTGTGGACATAGCCCCAGGGTGTGGGTGAACCATAGTAACTATGTGTATAGTGCTTTGTTCTTTTCTCTTATGTAGTTATCTCTTTCTTGGCTAAGTGCTTGATGTGATTAAGTAGATCTAGTTATGCTCTGTGTTGTTGATGAATGAATGAACATTATACCTGATATATGGGATTCTTAGTGCTTGATATGTTGAATCTAACCTATATTTCTGTGGATAAGTACTAAATCATTCTTAGTATAAGTATTCATTGTGATTCTCTGTGCCTTCTACGAAGTATATTAATGAATGTATGCTAAGGAATAATTGTTTCTAAGTGAACTGTAAGAAAGATAATCATAGATCTGTGTCCCAGCTAAGGTTTTTAGCATCTGAGTCTTGCAACCACCCCTGCCACTACCTCGAGTGAGACTTCATCTTCTTTGCAGGTGTTACCGAAAGGGCCAGTAGTAATTAGGGATTTGTTGGTGTGCTCTTGAGCATTGAACCCTGGGTCTGCCCCTGTGCCAACAGAGTCCTACACCACAAGCAATAAAGGCTTACGAACCAAATTCACTTGTTCCATCTATTCAAAATATGGCCATTACACCCATCATTGCCCAACTCTACCTCAATTTTTCCAAAGTTTAGTCGCAGTACGCCAAACATCTCAGACAAATCCCTCTCCACCACTCTATACTAAGGCTCACATTATCGATATTCAATACATTTTGTCATCCATACCTAAGTGAAAAAGGAACCATCCACATTATCGTGACATATTCTTTATGACTAGAGGGCCCTCACACCCTGTCCACAATATCCCTTCGACATCCTCACCACTTGAGGAAAATCACACTTTGACATTTCCCCCTGTCACCTCCCAGGATCCCCTGTATTCTCACATTTTCCATTGCAATGAAGATATTCGAGAGGAACTCACTACTCTCTATTTCCCATGGAATGCACTCCATCATCAAGCACTTTTCCTTTCACAGGAGGCCTTTCATCCTCCTACCCAAGCCTCCATGTGCACAATTGAAACCAAGGATTTTATTCCTTCGGGGAATATAGTCCGGTTCAAAAACCGTATCCCTTCCCCAAATGATTTTAAAGAAGGCAACATGGCCAACATCTCCCCCACCATCAAAATCAACATTTCCATTAAACCGAGAATTGTATAAGAAATCACCATTGGTGTTGCATGCTCCCCTGAAGAGCTCACTGCTTAAAAAGCTCTCTTTCAGGAATATAGAGATATTTTTTCCTGATCATATATGGAGATGACCGGCCTCAATCCTTCTGTCCTCCAAGATTGAATCAACACATGGTCCGATGTCACCCCAGTTCGTCAAAAGAAACGGCCCCTTCACCCATAAAAAGTTGTGACTAGAAAAGATGAAATTGATAAGTTATGCACTGTTGGTTTCATTTACCCCATTGCGTACACTTCCTGGATGTCCAACCCCATCCCTGTTAACAAAACATAGGGAACTATTCATGTCTGCACAAACATTCACTATCTCAACCATGCTTGTCCCAAAGAAAAATTCCAACCCCTTTCATCGACCAAATTATCAATGATTGTGTCGGCCATGAGGCATTGTCATTTATGGATGGGTTTTTTGGCTACAATCAAATCCAAATCCATCCAACAGATCAATACAAAATGACTTTTACTACCACTTGGGGTACCTTTTCTTATCGCGTCATGCCTCTCAGACTAAAAAATGTCGGTGCTACATTTCAACAGGCCATGCCCTATGTTTTTCATGATCTTGCTCACATCATCCTTGCTTATTTGGATGACCTCACCACTCGATCCAAAAAGTGAACTCAACATTTAGACGAATTACGCATTGTTTTCCAACAATGTCACCAGTATAATATCCTCTCGAACCCCCTCAAGTGCATCTTTTAGGTCTCTATCATATGCCTCCTTGGGTTCATAGTCTCTCAACATGGCATCATGGTGGACCCCCTCAAGGTCCAATCTATCACATAAATTCCACCACCTAGGAATTTACACCAACTACAAAGCCTAGAAGGCAAAGCCAACATTTTACATCGCTTTGTCCTAGACTACACCACTTGCGTGCATGGTTTCCTCCATCTACTGCAACATGATATCCCATTTCGATGGGATGATCATGCTCAAACAAATTTTGATGATCTAAAATCTACCTTATCCAATTCCCCTTTGATTAGTCCCCCAGACTATGATAACGATTACATCCTCTACTTGTTAGCCTCAATTGTCTCAGTAGCAGGAGTCCTCATCCAATTAGGGGATGAAAGGCATGATCATGTCATTTACTACATCAGTAAAAACCTTTTAGGGCCACCCTTGAAGTATAATCATGATGAGAAACTCGCCTTAGCAGTTTTCCTCGCAGTCCAAAAACTGTGCCATTACATTCTGCTTCAAACTACCAAGGTCGCAGAAGATTCCAACCCCATGCAGTACTTGCTTAGTCGACGAAAAAATAATGGAAAATTTTCCCGATGGATCGTCATCCTCCAGGAATACGATCTAGAGTTATCTACTCCCAAAATCAAGAAATCTCTTGTCCTAGTCGAACTCATTATGGATTTTCCCTCAAACGCTAAAGCATACCCTGTCAATAAGGATTTCCCTGAAAAACACCTCTTCTTCATCCCCTCTGATGACCCCTAGTACGACAACCTTCTAGTCTACCTTTGGACATAGAATTTTGGGTCTCATCTCTCTCAAGATGATATTCGACGCATTCTCCACCAAGCCCCCCAATATCTCCTCATCAGAGACGTTTTCTATCGATGTGGGGTCGACACCATCCTTCATCGATGTCTAACCATGGACAAAGCTGATAGATTCCTAAACGATTTCCACAGTGGTGCTTGCGGTGGTCACCTCTTGGGTATGTCCACCACCCAAAAAATCATTCAAGCAGGGTACTTCTAGCCCATGTTGTTTCATGACTGCATCCACGCTATCAAGCGATGAAAAAAATGCCAACTTTATGCAAACAAATCATGAGCACCACCAACACTTCTACATCCATTCATCACCATCGACCCCTTCTATAAATGGGGCATAGACTTCATGACTTGTCATCCTCCATCCAGTAATGGACACAAGTACATTGTCATGGAAGTATATTACTTTACCAAGTGGGTTGAATCCATGCCCACATTTAACAACACTACTGACACAACAACGCATTTTTTCTTCAACCACGTCAATACCCGGTTCGGATTCCCACTACAACTAGTGTTCGATCAAGGTAAACAATTTGAGAAAAAGATATTTGCGGAACTCTCCTCAAAGTTAGGCTTCACTCATCAGTTTGCCTCCCCATACTACCCTCATTCCAATGGGTGGGTGGAGGTTGTCAATAAAGTTCTCAAAACCATGCTACAACATACCATCAACAAACATAATACCAATTGGCATCATATGTTGTTTTCCGCATTATGGGCTTATCACATGACATTAAAAAATGCCACCAGTTTTACACTATTCCACCTTGTCCATGGGATCGAATCCACCCTCCCTATCGAGTGTGAAATCCCCATGTTATGCACTACCATTGAGCTATTACCCGACACTACTCCAATGGAGTAGCGCCTACTGACCTTATATTCATTGGATGAAGATCGTCGATATTCATTACAGAACAATGATGCAGCCAAAAAATAGTTTAAAGTCACCTTCGACCGCCATGTCAACCTTCACTCATTTAACGAAGGTGATCTCGTGTTAGCCTACAATATCTCCTACGATACTCTTGACCAAAAGAAATTAGATTCATTATGGAATGGACCCTACATCGTTCAACATTTCCTCACTGAGGGTGCATACATCCTAGCCTCTCCAGAAGGCTACCCTCTCAAAGAACCCATCAACGGGTTGTACTTAAATAAGTTTTACACCTGAGCATAGCCATCCTACATTAAGTTTTTATTTATACACAATTGTAGAGTTTTTAGTCTTCTTTTCCACCACCACTCCTCATGTATGATCTATCATCTATTTTATTGACAAATGCATCATCCATCAGCCTACCACATCGGTTACGCTGAGGGTGTCATCCGCTGGACCCAGAATCTTGCTTCAACCACTTGGGCCCTCTATACTCCCTCACATGTCCTGCTCCACTCCAGTGGCATATGTTTGGGATAGACCACCAACAACCAATTTTAATACGATGTCGTCATTGGTCTCCTCACTGAGGCCACTCGCCGACACATTCGTCACCTTAGCGTTCTTTTAGATTCCCATCGTGTCGTCCTGCAACTCCACAATTTCTATCATGTTCACGATCCTTGCCTCTTCCACAAATAACTGCAAGTTAGAATCTTATCTCGCAACTTTCATTCAATCACATTTACACATATTCCAAGACAATTTAATCAAGTAGAAGATCACATGGCTAACCTAGTATTAGATTGGAATTTATCACATTAAACATCATTTTATACATCAACATCATACATTTGTCACAACACATAGAAAATAAATTATACATAAAAATCATAAACACATGGAGACATGAATGATCCAAAAATATATCCATATATATATATATATATATATATATATATATATATATATATATATATATATATATATATATATATATATATATATATATATATATATATATATATATATATA
>ML777851.1:1157214-1167357 GCA_009831015.1 Picea engelmannii | reverse complement strand
CACTCATGGTGCCCCCAGACCTCCCCCCCGGGTCCTCTGTCAGTTGGAGGCACCCCACTAGCTGGGGGCCCTCCAGGTCCAGGGGGAAGTCGACCAATCATCGTTGCCCCCGCTACTATTTCCCGACAGATCAGGGTCTGCCACTTGGCCAAAATGCCCACACATTGCTCCAGGACTTCCTCATCCTAGATATGGGCCCACATATCCTTTGATACACCCTGTAAATCCCACTCGAAGTGTTGGTGTAGGTCCTCCAACATCACTTTGGCCTCTTCTTGTGGCTCATGCGCTGGTCCAACACCAACATCATTGCGTCACTGCATCTGTCCCACCCTCGGCTTTGGAGGCATCGGTCGCACTGGTCCCCAGTGAGCCAACTCCTCGACCATCTCTGCCTCTCGGCCTTGGGGTCCCACATCTGCAAAAAAACACCAAAGATAGTGTTAGCATCCATATATACATATATCATCAATGTTATCGAAATCACAAAATATAAAAACATAATACAAAAACATACCTCGTTGATCCCAGTCCTCCCTAGGAGGCAACATCATGTATGGGTCATGACGGTAGTCCATACCTGCGTATGGATGCCTTAGTATCACCTATGGAATATGTCACCACACTCGTGCCATTATGTCTGTGAGATAGTGGCCACCCTCTCCACCTCCGTGTCGAGCCAACACATGGGCCCACCACATTAGTCGCATCTCTTGTGGCCCCGCGGGCTCGAGCAGAATACTCGGGTGAAATAGAGGCACCCTCTCTAGAAACTAGGCCACCAGAATGGACCCAAAAGAGAAGCCACCAGATTCGGATCATCGACACCGATTCACCCGTCCCATCATCCTGGTGTGCAGAATCATACCCCAGGAAAAAAGGTCCCCATCGAGGACCCTCTCCACTATCCTCAATTGACCTCCAGTGATCCACTGAGTCCCTAAGGATCCGTAGATCCTAACCACCATAGAGACAATGCACTATGTCAGAAGATCATCGATCGCCTCAATCCAGATGACCAAACCTGACATTAGGCTCGGCCCCGAATAGTGGTAAATGACCAAGAAACACATTCGCTCATCCCCCAGCAGTTGGGGGTGAATAGGAAGGGCCATCCCACAGAATGGGAGTCCCTTCAAGAAATACACATCCTCGATGGCCGAGAATTTCAATTGTTGTCCTCTAACTATGAATCACTATAGATGAGTGCTCCACATCACAATCAGATACTGAAGCAGGAAATCCTATGACCATATCAGAGGGCAATCGAAGAACTTGAGAAACCCATAGGCTTCCAAGTGTCTCTACACACCCGACTGCTCTTGCACCGCCACCCGTAGACAGTCCCAGACACTCTCTCTCTAGTGCACTAGAATCGTTCTCTAATAGTCTGTTGATCACCTGAATCCACATAGAAACACTTTATTAGCCTCATCATCCATAAAAAAACATAAAAAAATTTCAAAATTTTCAAACCCTTAGCCTTGCTCCAATGCGCGACTTTCACCCAGATAAGTGTGCACATGTGCGCGCCTTTTATTTACATAGTTTTGCACTAATTCTAAACTATATGAGAAACAACTGTGCATTACTGCGCAACTGTCAGTCAGATAGACACGCATCTCATGCGCGCCTATATTTCCCTCCCCCGCACCCACATACATAGTTGTGTCAAGCACAATCGCACACTATACGCTAAACAATGGATTATACCCGCACACATGTGCGTGTGTATTCCTCATTTTCCTGTGCACTGGTGGTACCCTAACCAAAAAATACCCTGTATGGCTCTTCGTACAATCCCTACCTACAAATTAAGAATTTTACAAGATTCAGGAGGCTAGGACCACTAACCCATCTCTCGCTATTCCTAGATCAGTAGCCTCATACTCCCGCAATCTCCAAATATCCTCATAGCAATCTCGTTAATTCAACTATAGTGACAGGTACAAATGAGGTGGCATTGTGGACCCACCAGCCATATATAGCCCATTTTTCCCAACTTCCACACTCTGTTACAGGATCCCAGAGCCTCTGTTTTCTTATCTGTTCTCACCCACAAGATCCTGGTCCTGCCATCTACACATTCATATTCCCCGGGCCATCATCTGAACTTGGCCCTAAAGGAGCATTTTTCTCACATCACATTCAGGTACGCATCCTCATGTTCAATTTTATCAAATAGTTTTTATATGTTCTTTATCATCAGATATCATTCACGTCAGGTATTTGGTTTTCATGTGTGCAGGTACTTGTTTCGAAAGATTACAACCCCTTCAGGTATATGCTCGACACTGGCATGTAATTATTCCCTCTGTAAATCAATTGCATCTCCCAGTCACACCCCTGACATTTACCTTTAGGGTCCTTACATCCAGCTCTGCAGTACCTTCACCTTTGTTGCATTGGGGTATTGTCACCCGATAACACTCTCCCACACATGAGTTGTCCCATTCATATCTCCCCTTGGAAACTTGACACTCATGGTGATTTCACCCCCTAAGGATGGGAGTCCCGATAGTCTTATTAAATTCTGAGAATGAACCCCATACTTCTTCTCATCATATTTCTAAATTTTCCAATGGACTCCCAGGTCATATCATCTCGGTTTGGTTGACTACACCTCCGTAGTTTCATTAGCCTTCCATCTCATTCAACATCAGTTTTCCCATCTACAGATTGTCCTCCATCCATTTACCTAATACAGAAACCAACTCATGGGGCCCCCACCCTCCACCATTTCTCTTTCACAAACGTGCACCCTAACAGGCCAAGCCATCTTTCACTAGGGCACTTGTTTCTGTATCTCTATACTCAACACATATTATTCTTTATTTCTTTGGTAATTGTAAAAATCCTTTGTTTCCAACATTTACATAGCTTTTCCTCACCATCCTTTATGCCCTTTCTTTCCTTGGCAAATCAACCCATGTCTCCCTTGGTTGGGGAATCCACTCTTTTCATACCAACATCATCCACAAACCCCAAGTATCCCAATTCCATATACCCATGATCTCTGAGTTTTTCCACTTTGTTATCCTCTGGCATAGTTTAACCATGTATCTAGTCGTCCCCCTGACACTAGATCCAATTTTACGGTTGTTGTCAATCATCCTTCAAAAAATTCCCCAACCAAGAGAAGTATTGAGTCTCCTCGAATCTTGACTGCATTCATGTTACCCATCATCACCTAATATCATCTCAGTGGATTTCACAAAGCCCTTTTCTTCTTGGAGCCGCGTCTCCCTTTCTGTTGACATCAACACAATTTCTAGAAGGACGTCCATATTTTGACTCTCATTACATTTACAATGAGGAGTCTCGGACAACACAGAGAGAATCATCATTACTCTTTGAATACATTGACCCCGTAACATTGAACTTCAGAAAAATCTCATGTTACGATGGGTCTTACTATGCGACTATTGCAGTTATTTCATACCAGCTGAAGACCTTTGAATTCGTTAGGCCATCAATTCCTAACAATTCTTACAGTCATCCTTGACTAACTTCAGATTTCATTCACCATTTAGAACTTTCATCTGTCATTATCAACTGCCCTCAAGGGCACTGCATTTACCTACATCAACACACATCTTCAGTTACAGTCTCACAGTTTGGTTACATGACACGAGCATGGGGCATGCTCGCCTCATTTGTACACAAATTGTTTTTTCTCCCTAGAGAAAGGTTTGGGTCCCACAGTTTTCCCTCTCCCTCCAACGGATCTCTCTTGTAGTTCCTCTCTTCACTCTTCATTATAATAACACTCTCAACAAAAGAAACATTGATGTATTTTGGCTATACGTATGCTCCTAACCTCACACATCAGGGGGAATCTTTTATCACTAAAAAATCATCTGCAACATTGCATGCAAATGGTTAAGGAAACACATCAATGCCAACAACAATTAGTCCACCTACAAAACTGAAATGCATTCAAAAGGAAAAAAACCATACAATCGGGTCAAAAATTGAAATGCGCAGATTCACCAAAAAAAGCACACACACAGTGCACAGTGTGTGCGGGCCAAGTGCACGACTATGTACGAGAAAAGACACACAGTTATATGAATGATGCATTTATGGATCTTATCAACCCCTCAACCACTTCTGGACCAACCCCCAACATGATTTTGCCTCATATCTGAGAGAAATCCAAATGGGATGTTGGTCAAGGACTAGAGGGTGCCCTAAAAGGCCCCTTGTTCACACTATGAACCAATTACATTTTTCCATGTATGAATGTTATAAATAAGATCCATGGGTGCACTAGGAAACCAATATCTTCATAGTATTGTTATTCTACAAGAATTCTCCCTTGAGAATCCTCTTTTCTTTTTGGAGCCTTCAAGCACCATTGCAATATGCCATTCCAATCACCTCTTGAGGGAATAGTCATTGTTGTTCTTCACCATTTGCCATTTCTTCCATTATATGAAGAGCTCTCCATTAGAGAACTAAAGAGCCCTCCCAAGGAGGAAGAGGGGACTCATAAGTCCCTATTTTTCTCTATGGTGTTTTGCCTCCTAATATTTTGATCCATTGGTAGCATTATGTTGGTCATTGTGTGATTTTCATGGTTCTAAGTTTCCCATCCTTTATAATATTTTTTTCTTAGTTTTTTTAGTTCTATTTCTTTTTTTTTACATGTGTTTTGATTGTTTAACCCACTCACAAAACATTTTTCTTGTATAGAAGGTGCATCTAGACATGCAAGTGTTGTTGTTTTTCTCACCCAAGTGACAAAACTGACACAACAATATACACAGAAACTCTTGCGGAACTTTATATATATACCTTAAAACAGACACATACATTTTGTTTCAACCCTTCCCTTCTGAGGCTTCAACAATAGGCCGGATAGGAATTCTTAGAGACATGTAGCTTCATTTGGGCACCTTCGGGAAATCAATTCCCAACCATTCTCTCACCTAGAGAGAATTTCTCACGGGTCTGATAACCTGCCTCTTCAATATCCCATGGGCCTGATAACCCGCTTCTTCAGCCAGCTCCTAAGATAACTAGGTATTGATACAAGTATGGGTATGGGTACATGTACGAATACAAGTACAGGTATGGTTATGGGTAAAGATATAGGTACAAGAAGGTACAAAGGACAACTGAATGAGTGAGTGAATGATGATGTAAAATCCCCCAAAATGAACTAAGTCCAAACTATTTGTATGCATGTTCCCAACTTGACACTTGTCATGTTGAGAACTACTTTGGCCCACTTGTCTCCATCCTTAGAACTTAATATAAAATAATTATCCATACTTTATACTTTAAGGAATATTAATATAATATTCATTTTTGGCTTAAGCTCCCTAGATTAGCACCTTATCCTTAAATTTTATCCCCCTTTCCCCAACTAGTGGAGTTTAGTCCCCCATACTCTTTTATTGTGGTCGGTCTACACATAGCGATGTATTATATTAATGATAAGACATATACAAAAATAGGCTCACTTGCATTTAGCATCTAGGCTCTCCGACCTAATTCAACACATAAGCCTCCTAGCTTATAATAATTGGCTCCCTACCCTATAAAACACAACATATACACGAAAAGGCTCTCTGGCCTCAAAATCACGTGCACTTAAGTTTATTATGCATGGTATCCTGGAATGTGCACACTTCATCATTTTAGTGCGCAACACATGTGCGCACTATACCATGGAAGGTGCATGCAAAATGATATCAAACATCTCACCAGCTTAAGTACATTTTCATTTACATTTATAGTTGGGGTTCGACCTATGGGTATTACATTTCCCTCTCCTTATTTATGCACTATCCTCAGTGAAATATATACACATATACAACCAAAATTTCAAAAATCATCAAAAATATGCGGGTGTTCTTCATGCTCCCAAGTTGCGTCCTCGGGACCATACTAGGTCCATTGGACCTTAATAAGCTCTATGTCTCGATTTTGGAGTTGTTTGATTTTCCAGTCCATAATGCGTACCAGATGTACTTGGAAAGCATCTTCTTTCTCCACCTGAATCACATTCCAATCAATAACATGATTAACATCAGGTATATATTTCTTAACCAATGATACATGAAATACATTATGAATGGTCATTGATGTAGGCAAGGAAAGCATGTATGCTACAGGCCCAATCCTCTCTAGGATTTCAAACAGCCCACAATAGCGATTTTCCAACTTTAAACAATTTCCCAACTTCAGGGAACTTTTGTAGGCCTTCACTTTCAAGAATACAAGGTCCCCCACTTTAAATTCCCTATGAGTTATATCTTTATCAGCATATATTTTCTTCTTGTCTTGGGAATCCTTTAAATTCTATTTTATTTTCAACATTTGGTCTTCCATTTCTTTGAGTAATTCTGACCCAACTACTACTCTATTTGTTGGGTTGTCCCAACTTACCGATGTGTTTCACCTTCTACCATAAAGTGCCTCAAATCGGCTCATCTTTATAGATTCTTGGTACCCATGGTTATAAGAAAAATCTACTAAGTGTAAGTAGTCTTCCCATTTTTATGGTTTATCCATCACATACATACTCAAGATATCCCAAATCACTTGATTCACCGTCTATGTTTGTCCATCTGATTCTGGATAATAAGTTGTACTAAATTTCAAATTTGTTCCAAATCCCTTAAATAATCCTTTCCAAAAATTTGATGTAAAGTTTGGATCTTTGTCAAACACAATTGTCTTGGGTATACCATGTAATAAAGAAATTTCTCTCATATAAACATCAACAATGTTGGCTAACTTGTGAGTGAGCCTTACTGGAATAAAATGGGCAGATTTAGTAAGCTTATCCACCACTACTATAACATAATCATGCTTCTTGTTTGTTTTGGGAAGTTTGGTGATGAAATACATTGTTACAACTTCCCATTTCTAGTCAGGAATGGGTAATGGTTGTAGCAAACCATTTTGGTATCTAGGCTTAGCATTTTCCTTTTGACACTCCAAACATTTGGAAATAAAATCAACAACTTCTTTCTTCATGCCTGACCAATAATATTGGCTCTTGACAACGACAATAGTTTTTCGATAACCTGGGTACCCAACATAAGGTATGTTATGCATTTCTCTCAATATCCAATTTTTCAATTCCGGGGAATTTGGTACATATATTATGCCCCTATACATGATAATTTCATCATCTTCTATCTTATAGTCTTCAATTTTCTACTGCAAAATACCCTGTTGTAATTTTGTTACTAGTTCCTTGTATTGCAAATCTGATTTTGCAGCCTCCAAGATTTTGTCTTTCAAATCTGATTGGTACATGCTAATGGTTGTAGCATGCAACTCATGCAATCTTCTGTTGAGTGCATCATCCACCTTGTTCTCTTTCCCTTGGATATGCTTTATATCAAATTCATATTCACTGAAAAATTCTAACCACCTACTTTTCCTAGCATTTAGAGTTGGTTGATCAAATAAATATTTCATACCATTATGGTTTGTCCTCGGGTCAAACCGTTTCCCCATGAGGTAGTTCCTCCACTTCCTCAAGGCATGCACTATGAATTCCAACTCCAAATCATGAGTGGCATAGTGCTTTTCATGTTCCTTCAACTTCCTTGATTCAAAACATATAACAAACCCATTTTGACTGAGGAATCCACCAATTCCTTATTTACTTGCATCTGTTCATACAATGAAGTCTTCATTTAGATTTGCAATCCTTAGTATTGGAGCACTTGTTAATAATTTCTTCAAGTGTTGGAAACTCTTTTCACAATCCAATGTCCACTGAAACTTCACACCCTTCTTTTGCAAGAAAGTGATTGGGTGTGCAATCTTTGAGAATCCTTCAATAAATATCCTATAGTATCATGTAAGGCCCATGAATGATCTGACCTATATCACATTATTTGGCATTGATCATCTTCTAATGGCTTCTATCTTCTTAGGATCCACTGCTATCCCTTCCTCTAAAATGATATGCCCTAAATAATGAATTTTCTTCTGATAAAATGAGCACTTGCTCAATTTGGCATACAATCGATGCTCCCTTAATACTTGTAATATCGTCCTCAAGTGTTGTTCATGCTCTTCCCCTGAATTAGACTATATAATAATGTAATCTAAAAATACAATGACAAATTTATCTAAGTATTCTCTAAAAATACCATTCATTAAACACATGAAGACAGTTGGTGCATTTGATAACCCAAATGGCACCACTATGAACTCATAATGACCATACCTTGTTCTGAAAGAAGTCTTGATGATGTCTTCTTCTTTAATTCTTACTTGATGATAACCTGATCTGAGATCAATCTTGGATAATATTTTTGCATCTTTCAGCCGATCAAAGAGGTCATCTATCCTTGGAAAAGGATACTTATTCTTCACAGATACTTTGTTCAACTGCCTAAAGTCAATGCAAAGTCTCAATGTTCCATCCTTTTTCTTCACAAATAAAATTGGGTCACCCCAATGTGACACACATGAGAATATATACCCCTTATTCAAAATCTCTTCAATTTTCATTTGAAACTCCTTCAATTCTGGTGTACTCATCTTGTAGGGAGTCTTGGATAGTAGAGCTTCTCCAGGCATCAAATTTATAGAGAAATCAATGTCTCTTTTAGGGCGTAATCCTGGTATTTCCTTAAACACATCTTCAAACTCTTTTAAGACTACATAATATTCAATATTTGACACCTTATATTTAGGTTTTTATTCCATATGAGCTGCATATATTTGACATCCTTTTCTGTAACATTTCTTCAGCTGCAATGCTAAAATTTCTCTGACGATTACTTCCCTGGGAATTCCTTGTACTATCCTTGCGTCTGTCCAATACCTTTTGTATCTCATCCACCCCAGAACTCTTATTCTTCTGAATAGGGGATGGACTTGAGTTGTTTTGTGATCTCCTATTGGAATACCTCAGGGAGTGATAGTGATGTCTGCTAACACTTCTTGTTCTTCTTTTCTCGTCAGGAAACCTATGATTTCCTGATTTTCTTGAGCCACTCTCCTTATCCAATTTATTTTCTATTTTGTTCAATATTTGCATTAAATTCATGTTGAATTCCTCCTAATTCTCCTTGGATTTCATAATCCTTTCATTATTAGCTTTATGTATTTGGACCTCCTTTTGCAAATTTTTAATGGTGTCTACCATATTCATGTTTCCTTTCTTTCCTTCTCCATGTGCATTTGAGTTTGTTCCTTCAATGCCCATATGGAAATCCATCCTTCTGATCTCATCTTCCTGGATGTAATCCCCCTATTCATATTCCATTCCCATCCACTCTGTGTTGATCCTGATCTAATCTAGTTGTTGTTAACTCTGCAAAATGTGCAGCCAATAGAACTTTGTCAGGATAACTGTTTCAACAATTTCATGAAAATATGAACCATCTCGGTTCAATAATGCATCAAAATTATTTCTTCTAATTTCCTAAAAATTGAAATTGTAAATGTGTTGAACCTGCACAGAATAGATCTAGCTAGAAAATACTACACACATTTGCAGAGAGAATTTGAGAAAGAATAAGAAAGAGAGAAAGAATAGAAGAATTATCATTAACCGTAATGAATAATGAGTGCACAATGATATACTCTGTATAAATCAATGAGTGCACATTGGAGGAGAACCAATGAACCATAGTGGTGGTCTAGAGTGATCTGGACACACACTAGAAATTACAAGAGTGAACTTCCACCTAGTCTAGTCTCTCAGGCAGTTATGGGAGTGAACTGCCACCTAGCTGACTTAACTAGTCAACTGGTCTTCAGTTAACTGGCTGAACATAGAGTAGTGAGGAGTAGATTAGGGAATCAAGGGTAATTTTCCAGTATGGTAATGATCCTAAGGAAAGTTCGCATTAGCTGGTGATGATACCAATGTTGCATGGTGACAAAACCAATGCAGCATCTAAACTCAACTCAACTAGTCAAACTAAAGTGTCAAATGAAAGAGAATATTCTCCAGGTGGAATATTCTCCCGTAAAATATAGGAGACTGGGTAATGACTAATTATGACTAATAAACAAGGAAAAACCTTAGTAAAAAAAATCCTATGTGTGTGTGAAATAAGTCCAACACCCCCCCTGAACATCACTATGGTGAAAATAAAGAATGGGTCCCGGTAATGAGGCCATGTTAGGTACCCAAATACAAAATATACATTA
>ML777851.1:1116555-1157089 GCA_009831015.1 Picea engelmannii | reverse complement strand
TGTTCTGCTTAAGGATAGAATAGTAAGTTGATGATCCCCTCATGTACTAAGTACCAGATGTAGTGCATGTGGATCTTAATGTGCTTCGTCTGTTGCCTCTGAACTAGATCTATGAAAAACTTTAGAGTGCTCTCGTTGTCACACCATATGGCGATCGAATGATGAATATGAATGCCCAACTTAGTGAGAAAATGTTGTAGCCACATAGCCTGAATGGTTATGTTAAATACCCCTCTGTACTCTGACTCGACTAAAGATAGAGCAATGGAAGCTTGCTTCTTTCTCGACCAACAAATAGGCATGGAACCAAGACTGAGTGAGCAACCAGATGTGGAATTTCTATCAGTGTTATCACTAGCCCAGTCATAATCAATAAAACCGATGAGATATAATGTAGAGTCTATTACATAATGAATCCCAAAGGTGATGGTACCATGTACATATCAAAGGATACACTTTGTAGTCTTCCAATGTAGCTCATGCGGCTCCTGCATGAACCTAGAAACTGCGCCAACTGCATAGGATAGGTCTAGTCTAGAGTTTGTGAGAGACAACAAGCTCCCCACAAGATGTTTGTACAATGTGTTATCAACCAATGGAGTCTCCCCACCATCCTCAATTTTGACTCTTGATAGGAAAGGAGTCGAAGCAGACTTCCAGTCTGTCATATGAAATCTCTCAAAGAGATCTCATGTATACTTAGCTTCAGACAGTTTGATGCCTGATGCATCCTGACTAATCTCGAGTCCAAGGAAGAAATGTAGCAGACCCATGTCTATCATCAAAAACCTGTCATGTAGAATCCTCTTGACTGCAGCAATCACTGAAGTCGAGCAACCGGTGATCAACAAATCATCAACATACAAAACTAAGAGTAGAAGTGAATCATTCATCCTAATCATGTAGACATTTGAGTATGATTTACATCTTACAAAGTTCTATGACAATAGTTAGGAATCCATCTTGGCATACACATTCTCAACTGGAAGGTCAAATCCAGACTAGGGTTGTCTAAATAACCCAAGCCATTTGGGATGAAATGACCTAACTGGTTTAATGGATCCATTAGCCAACTAAACTTCTAAAAATAACAAAAGAAATTAAACTAATCTAAAAAATCTATAATACTAAGGATATAAATTTAATAATTACAAATATCACAAAAGGAAGATAACTATGTGCATATGATTATAAACAATGTATATACAATTTTGAGAGATTTACTAGATATCTTGCGAAATAGATGTTTTTTGGAAGTGTTTATGGAGTAGATAAAGAAAGAACATACATTTTGTTTAATATTTAAAAACCTAAAGAACTAAAGAATACTAATTCAAACACATTTGAAATAAGAACTGATTAACAGTCAAAGATAATTGAAGCTATCCTTATTTCATTGATGAATAAACTAACTAAAGAACAAAAATACGAATAACTAACCTGTAATTAATCAACTAAACTCAGTCTATGTCCCTACGCAATTCAAACTCCTAGTTGTCCTTCCTATGAGGAAAACCTGTAATAGAATGGTGCCAACATTCCTAGAACAAACTCAAAGGTGTTTTGGAACAAGAATATAACAGTAAACAAATAAATATACAGATCTGGTGATATTATAATGACGAACACTTATAATAAAAGAAACTTAATACAAAGCAGTCATGTAATACATCATCCAATATCCATCATAAATCCACAATATTTAAATGAAATATTGATCACAAATGTAATATAGGACATTAAATTATGGACAGAATTAAAGTGTTGAAATAATATGAAATATCATACAATGATAACACTAAAGCCATATAAATGTATTAACATTCCATAAGATAAAGGAAAAACATAATGGGTAAGAGTCACATTGGTCTAAAGCCAACGAGTGAACATCTTCTCCATATCAGTCTTGAATGTCATATATCCATAATGTGTCCAAAAAATATCCCTTCACTACTAAGAGTGACCAGTATTTAAACTACTTCAGGATTCAAATGCTCTTACCATACAATATAGAGTTGAATCCACAAAAATCAGATAATATTACAAAAATAGTAAAACATAGAAACCACTCATGCATGAGTTGCTATGTCAAAAATAAACCAAAGTTTTATAAACATAAAGAGGAAGAAACTATTTGAATAATTGAGTGTATGATTCAAAGTGCTTTCTCCATGCAATCATCATCATAATCATCCATTTCATGTAGATAGAAAAACCAATTTAATATTCAAATAACAATACTAATTATTATTCAAAAGAGATTGGCTACGGAATCATAGATTTTGTAGCTAGTCTTATTATTAGCAAATGAAATCAAATTAAATCTCTCTATTTTATTTTTTTATAACAGAATCGAATAAAATGAAAACAAAATTGTTTTACCATCAGAAATTAGCAAAAGAAGGATCTGATAGTTTGGAATTTATAATGGCTTTGAAACTAGTTTTTTTTTTTATTATGATATTCCCAGACTTATTGGATCTATTTTTTTCCCTCTTTGTGTGTTCCTTCAAGTCAAATTTATCTCATTCCAATAGGGAATTCTTAGCAACCAAGTGTTTAACTTGAGCTTGTAAGAGCGGATTATCTCTATAATAACGCTCTATCCAGTCGAGACAACTATCATAGTGCACTTGGATAATGTAGACCCATGTAGAACACATTCGACAATGGGTGCTTCATGTTTACCTGTGGTTTGTTCTAGGTCGTGAAAGATACTTGAAAAACCTTCTTTTCCCTTGAGACACGGGGGTAAATTTGACACGAAGTCATACTTTTCAACCTGGGTAACAACCTCTTTCCTGGGACATTGATTTTTTGGGTCTTCACGAGCCAAGAAATCGTCCATTTCCTGATCTGAACATCGATCATCGATCTCGATCGGATTGATCGATCTCAGATGATTAGTCTTTTGATTTCTTAGTTTTATAGAAATCAAACGACCAAACTTTTTATTCACAACAAGTTTATCATTATTGTTCACATTGGATTCGTTCATAGGCATAGGGTGATATTTTTCTTTTAATTCGGTAATTACTTGTTCCAAATATCTTCTGGGTGAAAATCTACGTGGTAATTCCTTATCCACAGGGGTTTCATCAACAATAGAAGTTGTTTCATTGAATTCGGAGCCATCAAGTGAATTGAGGACCTAGATTTCGATCATTGGTCTGTCCAAATTGGGGTTTACAATTAAATGAGGGCTAACTAAATCGTCGACCTGGGTGAAGCCATTTCAAATTAGGAAACCCTCCCAACTATCACCGATTTGCAACAGGTGAGAAACCAACATTATCTTAATGAGTTCATGATGAAACAGACTAGACAGAGAATTTATTCGATATCGCTTATAGTTCTTAGCCATTTTGTAAAGGCTCATTAATAGGTAAAAGGGAATATGCAACTCAAACCCTATGAAAATCATAAGCAACTGAATGTGGTACAGAAAAACCAGCCCATATCGGCCTTCACATGTAACAAATTGTTTTAAAATTAAAACGAGACTGTCCCATCTAGGTTTTAGAAAAGAATGGGAATACCTTTTGTACATCAATTGGATTTGCAGGAAGCCATGAATAAACTCAATGGGACATCATCTATATTAGCGTTCTTAAACCACTTTTATCCTTTCAATGGAAGTCATGTCACCCTGCTTATGAAATCCTCTGTTATTTCTAACTATACATCCCTGACCTTGGCCCTAAAATCGTCGAAAGTGTGTGCAAAAGCCTATGCAACCTGGAGATTGTAGCCTTCGAAATTTTTGAGGAACACATCCCACCCATGAGCCTTCAATTCGTGTATGGCATCATCATGGGACAAAAGTTCTTGGCATCCATTTGGCTTGATACGAACCATGGGTGCCATTGCCACTGTGACAAGGATAAAACAGATATCACAAGGGATAGGTTTAGGTTTCCAACGGATGAGCAACAGAGACAGGTCTAAGCGAACTATAATGGCATGAAAAATGAAAATTTTGGGGATTGTCATAACTTGGAAATAAGATTTAGGGAAAAAAAAAAACAGAGGGCTCGTAAAACTAATAACCATTTCCCACGATGAGTGCGAAACCCTCCATAATACAAAACCCCAATTCTCATAATGAATGATCTCATTAATGCTCAATCCAGCAAAGTGAATTGAAAACGTAGGTACAACATGCCTGTACCAATTGATATGAATGTTGATATGACAATTGAGATAATGAAAACTATATCAACTGTTAACCAACATTTTTGTGCATTCAAACATTTCACACATTAAATCAACAATAAACTATAGAACCAATGAAATCACGGTACCCATAATACATAAATATTTATATAGTGTATTAATCAATAGGTTCATAAAGCTTGAGTTTTAACCATGTATGGGTGCCTTTAAAACAATATTTCTAAGGTAAAAGATATGAAACCAAGCCCCAAGTTTTACATTAAAATTCATGCTTACAGTCATGAATTTAAATCAAAACAAGCGAAAACACAAACACAAACTCAATAAGGTAAGCTTAACCCAATCATCGCTTTGAAACTCAGAAACATAAATATTTACAAATGAAAGGTGATGGTAGCTAAAAAAGATATAATCTCTTTGTGGGAACTTTGATTGTAATAAAAATAGAAAATTATTGGTGGCTGCCAACAATGGAGACATATTGGGCGAAGCATTTATCTCTGCATCACTAGAAAATTCATGTTAGGGTGAGTCAGATGAAATGAATTTTTAGAAACAGTTAACAACAGGTCAAGCATTCCAATCATAACTTAGAAATAATGTAGTTTTAGCATCAGATGTATTTATGTCTAAAAAATGCAGTCTGACATTTAACTTAGATTACGAGTGTAGTGATGTTTATGTAGTTGAATTTGATACTATTGACAGGGCCACTGCTGCCAGCAGGCATCCATAGCCTCGGCAGGGATGTCATTTGACCCACTCTAGTACTCTATCCTGTCTAGATTCATCCATTCATGATACGGGACATCCTTGCACTTGATCAAATTGAAAGACACACCTGAGTATCCTCTTAAACACGACATTGCTTCGCTGCCAGTAGGCCTGTTCAGTACCCCAACGAAGTTGCCTTAGTATCATGCATGCATTTACCCACTTCCAACAGACCTGTTCAACGTCACGATGGGTTTACATACACTTTCCACACATTACAGTGCTTTCAACCCTCTAGAATTTGTTTATAATTTGCATACCTTAATAATATTCAAGAGGGAGAGGTGATACTGAAAACCTCATAGTTTGGAATAAAAATTTTGATCATTTAAACATCATTCTCCTTTTTGATGACCTTCATCACACTTTGGACACTTAGATTTTTGTTAGGAAACCATATCGAGGACGGGAAGGTACAGTTGAGTTGTTTTCCTTAAAACAGGGACAACGTTAGAATTTTATTGATGATTATCGTGTCTACTTGTAACTTCAATAAAAAAACCAGAAACATTGATCGGAAAAGAAACTTACTTATGTTGTTATGAGTTTTTAGCATTTACTGCTCAAGTGATTGCAAAGTTTTCAACTGCTACTAATGAATGGGAAATTATGATTCCCTTCCACAAATGTAACGGTGACTCAGACATAACTATTTTTAGAAAACAAATCATAATTAAGAAAAATGAAAAGAACCAAAAATAAAAAGAAAAGCGAAAACATCAAAATATTTATAGAATGGTGGAACATAAATCATCAGGTGAAATACCTCTTGAGGGCCTAGCCATTCAATAGGAAAGTGTCTATTTGTCCCTCCAAATTATGCAGATGGAAAGAGCTAGGACCCATTTTTTCATAAATTACAAATGGTCCCAGCCACAGGTTTTGGAACTTGGTATGTTCCCCCTTACCCTCGCAGGCTTTATCCAACTTGAGAACCAGATATCCGACATCAAAATTCCTATCTGAAGATGAATTTGAATCAAACCATATTTTACAATTTGTTGGTGCTGATCCAGTTTCTGTCTTTCCTATGTTCTCACTTCCTCTAGTTTTAATAAGGCATTTATTCGATTTTCTAGAGGAGTGCACTCCTCTTCTTGAACTTTCTGCGACAATTTTAGGGAAGGAAGTAAGACATGTGGGGGGAGAATTTCTTCTCTTCCGTAGACAAGGAAGAAAGGGGAATTACCAACAGAGGATTTTGTGGTTACCCTATCAGCCCAGAGTGCATTACATAGTGCATTGTGCCAGTTCTTGTGATTTTCTGAAATTGTCATTTTAATAATCTTGATTAAACTTTTGTTTGTTGATTCTGCTAGGCCATTTCCTTGAGTGTAGTATATTGTAGAATACTTTATCTTAATCCATTTTTCTAGAGAAAAAATGTTCATATCAAGGGATGAAAATTAAGAGGCGTTATAAAAAACCAGACATTCGGGAATGCCGAATCGAGTGATGATATGAGAGTTCAGAAAAGATACTACCTGACTTGTGTTTACTACTTTTAAAGGTACAACTTCAGACCATCTCGTAAAATAGTCTATTGTTGTAAGGATATACTTATGTTGCTGCGAAGAAGAGGGATTAATTGGTCCTATGATGTCTAGACCCCATTGCTGGAAAGGTGTATCTACAGTAACCAGCTATAAAAGGAATGTTGTCTTTTTCACCCATCATACAGTCTTTTGGTAGATTATGAATTTGCAAGAAAGCGTATGGGAATATTTAAACAAGGTAGGCCAATAGTACCCAGCTCTTAACACTTTGTGGGAAGTGGTATCTCCACCGAAGTGACCACCGGCTTCACCTGCATGAAGTTCAAATAGCACTTTTTTTTACTCTTCCTTTTCCAAACAAAGCAGAAAAATGCCATCGAAGTTATTTCAAAATAATATATCATTTATTCACTGGAAAGATGAAGATTTAAGCCTAAGTGCCCTTCTATTTTTAGGATCAATATTTCAGGGAGTAGATCCATGTGTCAAATAAAATCTAATGTTCTCATACCAATAATTAGCAGTAGCTTGTGCACAGCTGATCTTTTTTTCATTATGTCGATTCACAGTTAAGGTGTTTATTTGAATTTCTTGTTCTTCAACTAAATCAACCACCATTTTACATAGGCCTTGACCTATAATAATTTGTGAAGGGGTTATTTCAAGGTCATATTCCTGTAATGACGTCATCCAATTTTCCATTTTTCTCACCCAGTACCTTTTGTACTAACAGTTTTCTTACAGATGGGTAAGGAACAATAACCTTGGTTTTGGATTTCAATAGGTAAGACCGGAAGTGTTTCACTGCTTTGAAAACAACATATGCTTGTTGATCTACTGCTGGGTAATTTAGCTCTACTCCTTTAAAATCTGAGCTCATGAAGGCAATGGGTATCTCATTTCTTTCAACGTTTTTCTGTGTAAGCACAACAACATAATATTGGTTAGAAGCAAAGGTGTAAAGAGTTAAGTCTTGAGAAAAATTTGGACTCGCCAAGGAAGGGGCTTCTATTATTTCTTTTCTAATTGAATCGAAAGCCTGACTTTTTTGTGATCCCCAATGATACAAAAAATCCTTTTTAATTAAATTTTGTAATGGTCTAACCATTTTTGAGAAGCTTGGGACAAACCTTCTGACGAAATTAATCTTTCCCAGAAAGGATTACATGGCTTTTTTGGAAGAAGGAGGGGGAAGTTTAGCAATATCTTGAGTTCTTTCAGGGTCAATAATCATTCCATCCTTAGACACTATAAATCCAAGCAGTTTTCCTTTCTCTAATGAAAATACCAATTTCTTAGGGTTGAGAGATATGTCGAACTTGCGACATCGTTCTAGGATATCCCTAAGGTGAGACAAGTGATCTTTCTTGTTTTTAGAGAAGATGGTGACATCATCAAGATAGACCATGACTGACTAGTTAATGAGGCCATGGAAAGAAATATCCATTACTCTCTGGAAAGTGGCACCAACGTTTATCAGTCCAAAGGGAATTTTCCTGTAGGCATAAATGCCCCATGGGGTACGAAAGGTGGTTTTAAGCTGGTCTGAGGGAGACATAAGGACTTGGTTGTATCCCAAAAAACCATATAGCAGAGATAGTCTTTCGGAACTAGACACCTATTGTAGAATTTGTTCCATTGGAGGAACAAGGTAGTTGTCTTTATCAGACGCTCGGTTTAAGTTCTGAAAATCGACACAGAGTTGAATTTCACCAATTTTCTTGCTTACAGGGACTAAATTAGACACCCATTGTGTGTGCCTAACTGGGAAAATTATCTTTGCAGTTAGTAATTTGTTTAGTTCGTTTTTAACTGTGGGTTCTAATTTAGGATGAATCTTCCTCAATTTCTGTTGAAAAGGCTAAGTCTGGGGTTTCATAGGGATTACATGTTGTATGATGTTGGGGTCAAATGTTTTTAGGTCATCATACGTCCAAGCAAAAACATCTTTAAATTATTTAAATAACTTTATAAAAGAAGATATTTCTTTCTCGGAACATCCCTTTTCCTAGTTAATATTTTGAGGATTATCCCTTGTTCCTAAATTAATTGTTTCATAAATCAAAGAGGAACTGTTAGTTTTACAATTTATTGTCCCTCTAAATTTATCATGCAAGTCATAAAATTTCTCTAGTCTTACAACATATCTAGGGATAGAGTTTACCATATCGATGTCGATTCAGGAGATCATGGATCATGTATTACCATGAAGTTTCATAGATTCTCATCATGAGTGCCTTCATCAATGACTTCACCTTGGAAGGTGTCTTCCATATGTAAAAAGTTGATGATATACTGGTCATCGTCAAATATTATCCAATTTGTGATGTTATCCAGGATCGATGACCTGAACAACAATTAAATTGAAAACACATTAGGGGAAAGACCTTCAACGGGTAATATTTTAGAAGAAACATTGGCCAATAAATCATCTTCTGAATTACTCAATCTAAGAATGGAATTTATGTTAAATGCTAAAAATTTATGCATCGAACTCCATACCTCGATTTGGTAGATTTTTAGATGTGGTGATAACCAATGTATGGCATTTCTTACCTTCTTAACCATGATTTCTGAATCACCAAATACTATCAATTTTTTCACATCCATATCCAATGCTTTCCTAAGTCCCTGTAGTAGTTCTTTGTACTCAGCCATGGTGTTAGTACATTCAAACTCTAACCTGCAAGAAATAAAAGTCTTATTACTTGTAGCATCGATGAGTACACACCCAACACCTGCTCCTTCTTTGGATTTGGATTCGTCAAAGTATAAGGACCAGATATCTGCATCGTTAGTAGTACTTGGAAAAGATGGTGTCTGAGTATAGGTCGTAACTTCATATTGCTGCCCAGGATCAGTCATAGAAGAGATTTCGGTCATGAAATTACCAAAGAAGGTATTCATTCCCTGCATTTCAAATGAATTTGTAGATGTAATCAAAGGCTCATTTGTATCATTCAGATCCGTTACAGTATGTTTAAGATAACGTTCTCTGTTTATCCTGATTTTGTTGGGCTATCCATTTTCAGGAAGCCATAAGTGAGACCAATCTATGGAAAAGTAACCATGCAACTGTTCTGACCAATCCCTTCTTAAAAACAGGCCATAAAATTTAAGGATATCAACAATGATAATATCAATTATTTGATGAACTTTAGGATTGGATGATAGTATAATCAACACATTCTTAAGATAACCAATTACTTTAACATTTGTTCGATCTAGCTGAATGATTTTGAGATCAGAAGGTTTAACTTCTGCATTAATTTTTTGGCACACAGATAGAGGCATCACATTTGATGATGCACCAGAATCGACCATACAATTATGTACATTCATATTTTTTATCGCTCTGTAAATTTCCTAGAGGTTGTTAGAAAGAAGAAATCTACGAGAGGTAACTTTATCCAACCACTTTTGAAGCTGGGATCTATCCCTTCCAACTTCAAAGAGGGATCTCTCTATATGATTTATATATGTTTCAATTTTTTTAAATATTAGGCTAGTAAATAAATAAGTTGGTTTTGTTGTTGTAGTGTTTGTCGAGTTGGCTGAGATAGTTTACACATCCATTGGGCTATGGGGTCTGTGTTGTAAAAATGAAATTCTAACCAGAAAAACAAAGAAAACCTTTCACAGGGCGAGATAATATAATCATTGGATTCTTTAGTAGCATAAATGAGGAATAGCATAAAAGATGAGAAAGACAATTACAACAAAGAAGTAGTTAAGAATTTCTTTATTGTAAAATGAGAAGATAAAACACTAAAATCGTTTAAGTCAGAAACAAGGTATACGGGATAAATACTGCAACGTTCGTTACTTCCAAAGATTAGATTTATAAAACAGTGTGATAACAAAGCGAGAATAACATTTAACTTAGAGAGAAAAACATCACCAGTGAATACACGCAAGAATCCTGTAAAATGCCTCTTTGTATTAATGGGATATTTCTTCAAAAATATTATAGTCTGATAGCTTGTAGGGCGTGAAGATCAACAACCTTCAATACTTTGAAAGATGAAGTATTTATAACCCAAAATTACAAACAATCCTGTCATCAAAGATCAGGACGTGGTAAATCTATTTTTAGCCTAACTAACTTAACAAATTTCAGAAATATAGGAACTGCTTGATGATGTGTCACAACTGCATACTATTTTTTGGGTGGACCGTTGGTGAGGCCTCTTCACGACCTCATCTGACTGGAAAAATTATTGGGTTGGGACAGCTCATCTGCTACTCAATCAAATCACAGAGTTCTTCCCATCGGAGATGACTGGGAACGTTGACTTTGAGTAGCCTTCGATAAACTTCATCCATTTCTATGTACTTGGTGAAGGTAGGTTTGGTGACGAAGATGTATCAAATCTCATGTTGAATACTGATGTCCCACTAAAGTGCATCTAGAAATGCCTTGCCAGTGATGCTGCCTTGAATTCCTAAAAACTTTGTACCATCCTTAGCCACATCGGCCAGTCTCTTTTTGTAGTCTGGGAGTGTCATCAATTTGTCATTAATTACCTTCAGACCAGGAAGACCTTTCTTCTGTAGAGCCTCAATCTTACTAAAAAACCTTTGTACCCCTAGGTCCATGGCCTGAACCTTTTCTTCCAGCTGAAGCATCAATCCTCTCTTGGTCAAAACTTTCTTGACCTCAAGGATGGTCTCGGTTCTATCTTCAATTTTCAGCTCTTCCAGCTCCTCCCTGGTCTTAGAATTCAGGAACTTGATGATTTCATTAGCCTGTGTGGGAATCTCTCCCAATTCTGATCTGATCTTCTCAATGGACTGTTTTCTTCTCTGCACCAACTCATTTTGCTCAAACATGATCTATATCATTGGCCATATCTCGTTCATATACTTGGTGATGTCTGTCCAGATGCTTTCTTTAACTTCGGCCAGAGTTTTACCTGCCACTGTTTGCTTTCGGAGCTGTTGCAACTCTTGTTTGAGCTGGTCTGAAACCTGCTTCTCCTTGGAGAGGCTGAGCTGATAGGAAGATTTGAGTTCCTGAAGGTTCTCAATCTCCTTTTTGAGCCTGCTAATCTTTGTTTCCTGCAGGTTCATCTTTTCCATATATTTGGCCAATTCGACTGTCTTTTCCAGAGATGTTAGTGGATTCATTCATGGGGCTTCTATAATCGATGTTGTGCTCACTCCTGAAAGTGGGACTGCACTCAATGGAATGACTTCCATTGGCTTCAACTGTTCTTTCTCCTTTACTATCTTCTCCATCTCAACTTCCATTTCCTTTAGTTGTGCATTATGCTCCATGATTAGTTTGAGCATTTCATATTTTTCTCCTTTTGTCTCTGCTATTTCCTTCGCCTGTGAATCCTCTGTTGGTGGGAGTTTCAATTGTTTCCTTAAAGATGCTATGTCGGCATTTTTTTTTTAATCATCTCCTCGGCTGCTTTCACGTTCAAGGGATCGTACCCAATCTTAAGGACCAATTCCTCCAAATTCTTGATCCTGTTGTCCTTGGCAAAGGACGATATCTTCTCCAACTTCAACTGTGTTTGGACATTGTTCAGAGACACTTGTAATTTAGACGTGGTAGTGGAAGCATGTGCCAGCGTATGGAAAACCATTTCTCTTATTTGCTTGTGCAGATCCATCTAATCGGCCGGATGCACATCCTTAGTCTAGAATTCGAAAGTGGCCCTTGTGTAATCAGTGATTACCTTTGGATCTAGAACCTATGATTGGAGGAATTCCATATGCAGTCTTCCCTTCTCAGTGTCAAATGCCTATAGCAGCCTATGTTGTGCAGTTGATGTCTGCTTCCAGAACTGGGCACAAGTGCTGTTGGTCAAAGTCTGATTCCTTTTCTTGATCAGATCGTATTTTTCAAAGATGCTCAGCTTCGGTCCTACCTTACCTGGTTGGGTGGTTGATGGAGTATCTGTAGATTTCTTCGGCAATGCTAAGGTTATGATATGCTGGAGGATTGCACTTAGGGGCGGCCTATCAACCTTGGTCACTGTAGTAGATGGACTTCCTTTTCCCCAGTCGGGTCGGGAGCTGAACTAGTTTTGGACCTCTTGGTATGCAGTTGGAATTCTTCTGACTTCACTTCACTGACAGGTGGTAACAAATCTTGCCTAGGCATTTTCTCTTTCAGAACCTGTGGTGTGGTTGTTTGTGATACAGTGACCGGGGGATCTTGTTGTTCTACTTCGACCAAAGTGTTTGGTTCCCATAATGTTTGGTTTGAAAATTTCTCGACTTCGGGCCTAGATTCATGGACATATGGGATATTCTTATTTTTCACCCTCATCTCAGAGATAATCCCACATGGATCGTAGTGCCATGTGAAACTCGCGACGAAATTCATTTACTTCATCAGCTTGTCTGCTTCCTCTCCGGTGCCACGATTGTTGCAGATGAAAGAGCCAATCTTCCCTTTGATTCTGAGTTGTTGCTTTTTCTTTAGAGACACAAAATGAATATCATCAGAGTTTATCATCTGCCTTATGTACTCCAGAGAAAAAATTATGACAGGTAGGTATTTAGGAAGCTTATACGAGGCCAACTCGCACCCATATACTCTAATCTCAGTGTGATCTTGGTATAAATACCAATCACCAGTCTTGGTGTGATCCGAAAGATGCAGGATCCTCTGAACTTCATCATTAATCCTAGGCTCGGGCCTGCCGCTAAGCATACTTAGAATTGCTCGATGAACTTCTTGAAACTGAATTCTGTGGAATTATGCTTGGGAAAGGAGGTCCATGTGGTTAGTTCCTGGGGTCTTCCATCTTCGTCCATCTTCTGCATGGAAAAAGAAAATTTGTCCGCTTGGAAGAAAACGAACAAGTACGCCAGTATTGAAGAATATCGGAACATGCCTTCCGTGGAAAAATTGACAAACTGTTTGTGAATATTGTTCACCAGGAACGTGCTAAAGTCGAACTGGGTAATGGGGTTCTCATCTGTGGAGAAAATGGACAAAAATCCCAGAGTGGGTTCATCTACTCACTGATCCAAATAATAACCCAACAAGGCGCATAGGGACGAGATGATCTGGTTTCCTTTAGTCGAAAACATGGAAGAAGGATAAGGGGGATTTGTAGCGAGGAATTGAATGGATGGTGGGAGGAAAAGCTCAAATATTTGAGCTCTTTGGGGGGAATTCATCTTCTGGTATAATTCTGTGAGAATTTCGAGGTTAAAAGGTGATGCGGAGTCAGCTCGAGGTATTTGCATCATTTGGTCGATGGTTTCAGGCATGATGAGGAAAATAACTTCTCCAGATGAGGAAACGATGGATCTTTGCTTGGGAATGTAGTGGGCTTGGCACTTGAGAGAAAACTCGAGAAAAAGGTGAATCTGAGGAAAGAGATACAGGGGTAGGTTGGACTCCCAAAGTCCAATTTCGTCACTTTGGTTCAAGAAAACTTCTTTCAGCCATGATTGAAGGTCTGCGAAATCGAAATCACACTTTGTATCTGCGATTAAGCAATCTTTGTCGGCCAGTGGAATCCTGTCAAGGTCGACAGGAGGCGGGAGAAACGAATTCTCCTCTCCTTCTTCTTGTTTTGAATTTAGCGCCATTACTGCAACAATACCTGCAAAAAACAACGTTAGAGGGCACGACTGTAGGTGGGGGCGACTGACTGAACGGAGAAAAATGGTGTAAAAATTCTTTTGTGCGATGAGTGGGTAAATGGTGAAAGAAAGAAGAGTGAGGGTAGTTTTGAGTAAATGGGTGTCCATTGGGTGCGGGGGACAGGTCAGCTAGTTAATGGATAGGTTATCCAGTAATAAATGGCCAACGAATCACTTAGAGTGTGAGATGGCAGGTGATAGTGACTGAGGAATACGGATGGGTGAAGTGGAGGTTACTGATTGGGGTAAACATCATGGCGATGGGGCTTTCCACGAGTGAATGGGGGGGAAGGACTGACAGAAATTAAGGGATGTGACTCTTTTAGAAAGGTGGATGGTGACGTCAAGAGGTGACGAAGGTATGTCAGATAGTAGAAGGCGGTGGGACTTGGGACTGGTAGATTGATGTCACGTATAGATAGGGGCCCGTCAGAGGAAAGATTCCATTCTGGACCCCCCCCCTTAGCTAAAGGTAGATCAGTCGGGGGGGTCCGAAAAACACCTTGAGTTGTTGATCTTTGCACTGGATTTTTTACCGTAGATCTGTGCGCGTCCTTTATCACACATTACGGACCCGCCCCTCCATTAAAGGCAGAACAGATGGGGGGGTTTGGAATACAATATAGACTGTAGATCCACGCGGTGAAAATTGGGTCGTCCAGATGTGCGTGGGTATTATCCGTGATTCTGGACCGGCCCCCTTCCATTAAAGATAGAATGGTCGGGGGGGTCTAGAAAAGTCTGACCACAGTAGATCTAGGTGCGATTATCTGAACCCTTGATATATGAGCGGAGCATAAGTGAGGGCGCAGAGAATACATGCGCCAAAGAACTTAGGATAAGTTCATTTCATGGGTTTTTTCCAAGGATTTTCATGTATACACCACCATGGGGCTAGACCAACACCATTTTTAAGCATCTAAAACATGGTGCAACATTGATCATCCAGCTGGTTTTATTGAAATAAAGAAACTAGCCTATATTCTAAGTTCTAACCTAGCTTCCTATGACAATTAACCCAGATTAGACTGTTTGGCTAAGAACTTACTCTACCCTGGGGCTATCTGACCAAGATTAGACAGTCTGTCCAGATTTATTCACTAATCTAACCTAGATACTTTGGCTAAGATTGAACGGTTTAGCCAAACTTATTCACTAACCCTATCAACATCAATTTAAAAAATAACTTGGCCATGCTTGAAAGGTATGGACCTAGTTACTATTATTGCATGGGGATTTATTGAAAATCTTTTATGCCCTCTTTTCTTTTTCTTTTATTTCTTTTTTTTTCTTTTCATTTTATTTCTTTTTTCTTTTTCTTTTCTTTTTTCTTTTCTTTTTCTTTCTTTTTTCTTTTTCTTTTCTTTTTCTTTTCCTTTTCTTTTTCTTTCTTTTCAAATTATTTGCAGAATGAAAAATAATTTGTCAACAAAAACACTAGGAGAGATAATATTCCAACCACCAATTGATCCTATAACTTATAGGGTGATAACACTATTAAAAATTTCAAAGGTTAACGAAAATGGAGGGACATTTTTCCAAGTGTTAACAGTAGAATTCTGCTGATTTTTTGTTATTGTCCCTAAAATAGTTTTATCTACATTTGCTACAGTTTTTTCTGCTAAGTCCCTTTTGTCTGGAGGTTCCAATGTCTTTTTAGCTGGGACATTTTTAGTTACATTTGAATCAATTTCTACTGATTTCTTGTTGCTAGGATCATCCTTTTTACTATTTCCAGTGATGCTTTGAAGCATTTTTTACAAAATAAGGGGAAATTTCAACAATTCAAAACCATAAATATTAGCCCTCAATTTTTTTAGATCTTCAATTAAATCATATTCTAAAATTGGGGCTGCTAAGATTTGTTTAATTTCAGTTTTCTTTGACTATTTTGGAAACATATTTTTACTTACTTCAGAAGGGGGTTTGTTTTGCGTTTTTCTTCTTGTGTTGTAGGGGTGGACAGTTTCAAAATTTTCTTGGAAGATATTGTCCGACAAGTGACAGAAAATAGGGAGAGATGAGTCCTCCTCTTCTGGTACCTCTTCCTCAGCTGCATCGTAAGAATTTTCAGGAGGAACATAAGAAAAATTATCATGTGTGCCTAAGATAGTTTGCAAAGCATACTGTGAACTTTTGAAATTTAGACCATCTATGGGCAGGTTTGGCTGATTGGGAGGAAAAGGATTTATTAAAGGAGGTTTGAAAATTCCTTTGTTTGTGGATGCCTCCTCGACTGATCTCTTCAATTAAACGACCTGATTGGACATTTTTTGGAAAGATTTCTAAAAGATCTCTAAGTCTAAAGTTTCTTGTTGATTTTTAGTTTAAGGAGGCCTAGTGAGAATTTTTATTTTCCTTTTGTAGGACAAGGATGTTTCAGCTTCATTATTAAGATTATCTTTTAAGCTCAATATATATTTCTCAATTTGACTTGCCTCCTCAAAGGCTTCTAACAAAGTGTTTTTCTTGGACCTCTTAACCCATATGGCTATGTTATTGTGCAAGGATTTATCATAATATGCAACAATTAAAATCTCTACGGGCATCAAATCAACAAGGATTTTGTTCTTTAACGTCATAAATATTTGGTTAAAATCCTTTACTTTTTCCTTAGGATTCATTTTTAAGCTGGAGAGTTCCATAACCAGGACTTTCAGAGATTTATCATCTCCAAATTTTTCCAATAAACAAGTTTTGAACAAGTCCCAAGAGACTATGGACTAGGGTTGTTGAGAAAAATACCATGTGGAGGCATTTACCTCAAAAGTATAAGGAAATAATATTCATACTACATCCTCGTGTTCAACATTTCGGAGTCTAATGGCTAACATAAATTTCTTGATGTGATCCTTAGTGGATTGCTTTGAATCTGGATCGAATTTAGGTAGCCATTTCTCTGGATTCTTAGGTAATGGGTGTTGGGGTCCAGGTACAGCCACGCCATCTTGATCAAGCCAAGGTCTATCATGATTATTTTGGTTTTCCATGGGAGTTGGTGGTGTCGAAGGCTGAGATGGTTATGATGAAGAGTTTCCTTTGTCTGAAGACTCTCCTCCTGAAGAGAATGGAGAAGTATTAGGTGGAGATGATGGAATATTGGATCCTCCTGCTCTAGGGATGAGTGTTTTACTATGATTGGTATTATTTCCACCTAAAGGGTTTTGGGGCAGACCAGTGCCTTGAAGTTGTTCTTGGATATCCATGAAATCAAGGGGTTGATTAAGTGGCTTAGCAGGTTGTCTAATACGAGATAAGGAACTATGAGTTCTTATGAGTTACTGATGAACAATTTCTTGGACGTCGACCCCTTGAGGGACTAGTGTCACTGGTTTAACAAGAATATCAGGGTTATCTTTTGGGGTAGTTGTTGTTTCAAGTGTAACGTTATTTTCTGAGCAACTATGCATTACGACGGGAGTGCGAGTGTGTGGGGGAGGATTCTTGCGACCTCCATGTGCCATCAATTTAATTAGGCCCTCCTTATGGCACCATTTTTTTACGGGCATAATTGACACACCGTCAACTAGAAGGTCAAATCCAGACCGGGGTTGTCTAAGCAACCCAAGCCGTTTGGGATGAAATGACCTGACGGGTTTAATGGCTCTGTTAGCCAACTAAAGATCTAAAAATAACAAAAGAAAGGAAACTAATCTAAAAAATCTATAATACTAAGGATATAAATTTAATAATTACAAATATCACAAAAGGAAGAAGACTATGTGCATATGATTATAAACAATGTATATACAATTTTGCGAGATTTACTAGATATCTTGTGAAATAGATTTTTTTTGGAAGTGTTTATGAAGTAGATAAAGAAAGCACATACATTTTGTTTAATATTTAAAAACCTAAAGAACTAAAGAATACTAATTCAAACACAATTGAAATAAGAACAGATTAACAGTCAAAGCTAATTGAAGCTATTCTTATTTCATTGATGAATAAACTAACTAAAGAACAAAAATACGAATAACTAACATGTAATTAATCAACTAAGCTGAGTCTATGTCCCTGGGAAATTCAAACTCCTAGATGTCCTTCCTATGAGGAAAACATGTAATAGAGTGGTGCCAGCATTCCCAGAACAAACTCAAACGTGTTTTGGAACAAGAATATAACAATAAAAAATAAATATACAGACCTGGTGATCTTATAATGATGAACACTTATAATAAAAGAAACTTAATACAAAGCATTCATGTAATACATCATCCAATATCCAACATAAATCCATGATATTTAAATGAAATATTGATCATAGATGTAATATAGGACAGTAAATTATGGACATAATTAAAGTGTTGAAATAATATGAAATATCATACAATGATAAACTAAAGATGTATAAACATATTAACATTCCATAAGATAAAGGTAAAACATAATGGGTAAGAGCCATGCTGGTCTAAAGACAAGGAGTGAACATCTTCTCTATATCAGTCTTGAAAGTCATATATCCATAATGTGTCCAAAAAATATCCCTTCACTACTAAGAGTGACCAGTATTTAAACTAGTTCAGGATTCATATGCTCTTACCATACAATATAGAGTTGAATCCACAAAAATAAGATATTATTACAAAAATAGTAAAACATAGAACCACTCATGCATGAGTTGGTTTGTCAAAAATAAACCAAAGTTTTATAAACATAAAGAGGCAGAAACTATTTGAATAATTGAGTGTATAATTCAAAGTGTTTTCTCCATGCAATCAACATCATAATCATCAATTTCCTGTAGATAGAAAAACCGATTTAATATTCAAATAAAAATACTAATTATTATTCAAAAGAGACTGGCTACAAAATCATAGATTTTGTAGCTAGTCTTATTATTAGCAAATGAAATCAAATTAAATCTCTCTATTTTATTTTTTTATAACAAAATGGAATAAAATGAAAACAAAATCGTTTTACCATCATAAATTACCAAAAGAAGGATCTAACAGTTCAGAATTTATAATGGCTTTGAAACTGGTTTTGTTTTTTATTATGATATTCCCGGACTTCTTGGATGTTTTTTTTTTCCCTCTCTGTGTGTGCCTTCAATTCAAAGTTCTCTCGTTCCAATAGGGCATTCCAAGAAACCAAGCATTTAACTTGAGCCTGTAAGAGCAGAACATCTCTATAATAACGCTCTATCCAGTCGAGGCAGCTATCACAGTGCACTAGGGTAATGGCAGTCCGACATGGAACACAGTCGACAATGGGTGCTTCCTTTTTACCTGTGGTTTGTTCTAGGTCATGACCGATACCTGAAAAACCTTCTTTGCCCTTGAGAAATGGGGGTAAATTTCACACGAAGTCATACTTTTCAACCTGGGTAACAAACTCTTTCCTGGGACATTGATTTTTTGGGTCTTCACGAGCCAAGAAATCATATATTTCTTGATCTGAACACCGATCATTGATCTTGATCGGATCGATCAAGCTCAGATAATTACTCATTCAATTTCTTATTTTTATAGAAATCAAACGACCAACCTTTTTATTCCTAAAATTTAAATCCGAACTCTGTTGTTTCTTTCCTCCAAAGAAATTCTTCACAACAAGTTTATCATTATTGTTCACATTGGATTCGTTCATAGGCACAAGGTGATATTTTTATTTTAATTTGGTAATTACATGTTCCAAAGATCTTCTAGGTGAAAATCTACATGGTAATGCGTTATCCACGGGGGTTTCATCAACAATAGAAGTTGGTTCATTGAATTCGGAGCCATCAAGTGAATTGACGACCTGGATTTCAATCACTGGTCTGTGAAAACTAGGGTTTACAACTAAATGAGGGATGACTATATTGTTGACCTGGGTGAAGACATTTTAGATCAGAAAACCCTCCCAACTATCACCGATTTGTGACAGGTGAGAAACCAATAGTATCTTAATGAGCCTGTGATGAAACTGACTAGACAGAGAATTTATCTCTGTTGCTTATAGCGCTTATCCATTTTGTAAAGGCACATTACTAGGTAAAAAGGCATATGCAAATCAAACCCTATGAAAATCATAAGAAACATGTTGTGGTACAGAAAAACCAACCCATATCGACCTTCACATGCAATGAACTATTTTAAAATTAAAACAAGATTGTGCCATCTAGGTTTTAGAAAAGAAATGGGAATATATTTTGTACAACAAGTAGATTTGTAGTAAGCCATGAATAAACTCCATGGGACATCATCTATATTAGCATTCTTAAACCACTTTTGTTCTTTCAGTGGAAGTCTTGTCGCCCTGCTTATGAAATCCTCTATTATTTCTAACTGTACATCCCTGACCTTGGCCCTAAAACCATTGAAAGTGTGTGCAAAAGCCTGTGCAACCTAGAGATTGTAGCCTTCAAACGTTTTGAGGAACACATCCCACCCATGAGCCTTCAGGTTGTCTATGGCATCATCATGGGACAAAATATCTTGGCATCCATTCGGCTCGATACAAACCACGGATGCCATTGCCACTGTGACAAGGATACTACTATAGTGGGAAACCCCCCCCTATAGACTACACCAGGGTTCTAAAGTGCAAGCAGAGATAACCATATAAAGTCTCCTACTTTTAACAACTATCTCATCATCACCCCACAATCATACATAAAAGACAAAGTATAGGGATCTGGTAGGCATACCTTAAATTCTACGTCTGGTGTCGATCCCTCTGCGCTCAGTTGTTTCTCAACTACAGATCTCCTCCCAAGGCCAACATGCATTCACCAAAAGAAAAACAAGAAACTACAAGCATGCATTCTATATATGGATTAGTGGGTTAGACATCATAACAAAAATGTAAACAAATCATAAAGATTTAAGACAACATTTGGCGGGACAGAAAAAGTAATTATATTTATTAATCTAACAAAAGTCATTTACAATATGAGATCAACAACTACTCCTCGAACTCGGTCCTAGGATCCTCTTCACCATGCACCAACTGCTTCCACGTATTCTTCTCCTCTTTAGTTCTCTCTAGGGAAATGGAAGGGGTTTGCAATGGAGAAAGAAGGAATTATGGCTCAAACTCACAATGTGGTTGCAAAATATTCGGGCAAAGGGGATATACTAAAATGGGCAAAGTTTCTATGCTCTTGTGCTTCTCTTGGAATGGGACCTCAACACCTTATTTTATAGTCCAAAAATATAGTAACGGTTGGGGTCACTGGCTATGGGCGGTCAACTGGTTAGGTAATGGCCTGAAAACCCGTATCCCTTCGAAATTTTTATTTTTCGTGCTTTTTATGAGTGTACGAGGGTTGTAGTGGTGCATCTAGTGTATGTACATGGTCAGTAGTGATGCAGGGCGTGTACATATTCAAATAAATGGTTTTTTAGAAGAGTTGTTCGGTTATGGCTTGGCAAAGAAAGAAAGTAAGATGGACTGCTACCAGGTATGCATTTCTGGTGAAATTTAGGGTTATAACATATGCCCCCTAATGTGCGAGCTCAGAAGAGCATCTGATGGCCAAAATACATTACAAATATTCACCAACGCACGATGCGAGTGAGCCCAGGGGCCAGAGTTCAAGAGGTGCCATCTGCAAAAGAACAATTTGTCTCACCAAGGCGGGCATACCCATGCTCGAGATGAAATAAAATCATGGATGCCAATCAAATACACTACATATCCATGAAATATAGATATATAAAGTGTACCCGTGAGAAATACACAATGGATCTACATCTCAAAATCAAAATATATACATGTATAGTATCCATCTTCAAGAATCCAATGATGCCTGATGGCTGGAGATGAGTTCTTCAGAGATAGAGCAATAACTTCAAAATATTAAAAACTCGGGTAGGAGTGTAATATAAGTGTACTAATTCAGTACCCATAGGTCTTCGATGGCTCGTCAGGAACAGACAAGAGGATCTCAATGATCAAGCAAAGAACTTCATTGATTTTTAGCAAGGACTTGATTAGACTTTTGGGGTGGTTGGGAATGCGGACAAGAGAAAAACTACAGAAGGGCCGACTCAAGTTTAGTAAAACCTCCCTTGGATGAAAGCACGACAAAAGATGAGACTCAGGCATCATGGAATTGACATAATTTCACGATGCAGGAGGCAATGTGAACTCTCCATATGTTTGGAAGGATAACCAAACGAAGGAGAACACATCCCTATGTAGCGAGAAAAAATTCCTAAGGTCATATTGGATCCTAGATCTTGACGAACAAACAAAAGGATGTGCTTTGTCCAAGGGCGACTCATTGTGTTGTCAACAAAAATAAAATATTTTTCCCTTCCTCTTTTTGGGGTATATTTGTTTTTTTTTGTCTTTTTCAATAATTTTGGGAATCTTGAAAAAGAATAAAACAATTCTATGTTACAAAGGAGGAACGAGTGTCGCATACATACTAGTTCTAAGTGCAAGGAACACATTGATTCTTAGAGCAAGTGGACATATGCAGGAAAAGGACACTCAGGAAAAATCCTCCATGGGTTAAGGTGTCAAGATGCAGAGGAAAAGTGCTACAAGGATTGCATATAAGGCATGCTTCAGATGGTTCAGTTGAAAGAAACATGGAGCCAGCATTAGGCTAAAGACAAAAGGATGCAAATGTAATTAATAAGACACAATGATAACGTCCTTCAGTGTATTTTTAATGAGCCCAGAGAATGTAAGCTCGATGGTTTTTCATTTTTAGAGAGTTTGAAAAAGCGTAAAAGACTCCACTGTGGTACATTTTTTGAAGGTAGTCTATTCAACTCAAAAAAGGGGTAAACTAACACTGAAAAGATGTCTATTCAAAACCATTTTAACGAGTGTGACAAAGACAATATCACTTGGCAATCTTTTCATATTTAAGGAGTCTGAAAAGAGCTTAACTATGGACTCTGTAAGGGATGTTCTTATGGACCAATTTAACAAGTGTGAATAAACAAGGTCACTCGGTCATCTTTTCAATTTTAGGGAGTCTGAAAAAATCTTAACTATGGACTCTACGGGGGTTCCTTTTTCATAAATTTAGTCCCTTAGGCCCGAAAATGGGTTAAATTTATACTTGAGAATACTCTTCTAGAGAACCGAGACTCCTAGAGTATACTTTTGTTCGTACATTTGACCATCCAGACCGAAAAAGGGGTAAACTATCATTGGACATACGTGCCTTCGAATTTTAATTTGGCGAGCGTGAAGGGAAACAAGATTGCTCGACAATCTTTTCATGTTTAGAGGGTCTGAAAAGGGCTTAAGGAAGACCCATTGTTTTGGGAGTCCTGAGGGTGAAACCAAGAGTGATAACATATCAGACATGTGAAGGCCCGAACTCGTAATCAAGATAGGACTAAAAGGACTCCCGATCCTAAAGTCATCAACGACGACATGGATGCCAAAAGAAATGAGGGTCTAACTAGGGCATCCATGTAAAGGTAGTCTCTAACACTAAATTACGACACTTCTAAAGCAGCAGTGGTGGTTCTATGTCGCAACTCGGTGGGTTCGATCCTATGGTAAAGCACAAAAGACAACAAGATGCAGAAAGTGGAGGTGGAATCCTAACTTAGATGCAAAAAGTTGGAAAAATGACTTTTTACCAAAAGACCTTTAAAAATGATCCAAATCTCAAAACGTTTCCCAATACCCAAAGAAACACGTATCGTAACATCCCACAAGAAACTCAAGAACCATACTAAACGATTTTCAAGCTAGAAAAAATGACAAAAGGGTCCAAAAAATGACAAAAAGGGGCCAAAACATCTATAAATAGAAGTTGGCAGCTCATTATCACCATTGTAAATTGAGAATTGCCAAAAAGTCAAAAACACCCCTTTTCCAAAAGAGTTGATTATGGGAGCTTCAGTGGATGAAACGAACTTCCGCTTGGACCAAGTAAGTACAAACTAGCCCCTCCTGCATTTTCATTCTTCTTTTTTGCATTTCCTTTTGTTTTTTGGGGGGTGCTAACCTTTAAAAGGTTCATCCCTATGTGTACGCGGGCTATCTTAGTACAGCCCGCGTATGCCTGCGTGCATAAAAAAATATTCACGCGTGCATACGCGACTGTGTCCAATACAACCCGCGTACACCCTCCAATATGTGAAAAAAAATAAAAATAAAGAGTTAACTCCCCATGAACTTGTCATTTTGTAGGATGCATGTCCATTGGAGAGAGAGGGAGCATGAATACATTGATGCTTTGATCTCAGAAGACACTGCTACTCTTGCCATGTTAGCTCAATGTCGGTTGTTAAAATTCTTCAAGTGTCCACTCATGTGGGCACAACCCAGGCTACTGAACACCTTGGTAGATTAATGGCACCCAGATGTTGAGGCATTATTCTCAAGGGGCAGCATTGAATCCAATGAATGAAGACATTTACTTATTGATTCGTCTCCCAAGGAGAGGGGATCCATTCAACTTATGTAATTTCCCCCCAGGGCCTCACAACATAGCCGAGTTAATCATGTTACACTGCGAGGCAGGCATAAATAAAATGGGTTCTCAGGTGTCGATCCATGAAATTTCCAACCTATCACTGAAAGTGATAGTTTTTCTCATTGGATGGATCACTAGATCTATAGACTTACATTAGGCCTCTCAATTGCACATGCATTGTGCGGTACAGTTCTTAAATGCATGAGTGTTCGACTGGAGGACAACCATGTTGGCATGCATGAAGAGATAGTTGATAGAGTGTCGCGTGCGGGAGAACAAGAACTTTGGGTTCAAAACTGGTTTATGCTCTTTCTTTTTCGAGAGGGTACCCAGTCTTAGTCCATGAGAGACAGTGTGAGGGCATGAGGCCTTCCTCCCAGCACTATATAGATGGGTGACATTTCTGCCATGACAGGGGGGCGGAAGGACCATAGAGGCCTTCGATGATAAAATTTTTGACTAGTGGGCACAACAGATTCCGACAATAGAGGACTACCCCTATGGCGAGATTAACTTTTCTAGGGATCTAGATATGCATGTACCTCCCGAAGGTGATCGAGGAGAGATAGTTATGTTTTTTTTTCGAAGTTATTTAATTTTTTATTTATGTTTTATATATATCATTTTTATGTGTACCAAAGTATCTGACAACTATGTATCTGTTATGTACAAATGTGGGACCAGTGTGTCCAACAGAATTCTCGAGGACTAGGCGACATCCTCAACTAGAGGCAGGACCAGCCACAGCTATCGAACCAACAACAATAGCAGGGGGGCCTCCAGCCGGAGAGGCTAAGAGAGTATTGAGACGGTGGAGCGGAACCTCACCATGCTCACTCGTGGAGTCCCTATGGCAGAGATCGAGGATCTTCCGCCATTGATGCAACCTCATGTAGTTGGGCTGCCATGAACCTGGGTCCAAATTTTCCTATGTTTGGAAAACATCGTTTTTCACTACGGAAGGGCCAATAGGCCCCACCCTTAGCTAGGCTGGACTACTTACGTGTCGAGGCACCTTTTGTATATTTTTTAGGGCATAAGCCCCGTGACTCTTACTGGACATATTTTTGAGGCACTTACGCCCACCCATGTACTCTGATATTTTCGATATATATATGCATATTTACATCTTTTTATGTCTTATGGATTACATTTATTTACAAATGTATTTACATGTTCATGTGTTTGCTTTTTCTTACATGTGTGCAATATGCCAATCTAATACATGTTTAGCTAGAGTATCTGTGATTTGATTCAATCTCCTAGGAACATGGATATACATAATGTAATCAAAGCTTTGTTCTAAGAGATGTAACCTAAGGAACCGTCGGTGTAGAGTAGGATCGTAAACACGGTAAACCCCATTTAACTGGGACACAATGAGCGAAGAATCTAAGTAGACCCAAAGGTGAGAGATACCATGTGACAAAGCGTCATGAAGCAACTCTAAGATTGCATTGTATTCAATGACATTGTTTGTGGTGTCACCTAAACAGATACCTCCTGAAGATAGAAACTGGCCATGAGGTGTGAAAATCACCCAAGCTGTGGAAGCAAGCCTCCGAGTGTGCCGGCTAGCGTCGTCCACGAACCCAATGAACACCTATGATTCACTTGACATATGCCACAGTGAAAAATATGACATAAAAAATGACACGTCCATAAAACCAAGAAGACAAAAACTAAAAATAAAATGTATGAGAAATATACATATGTACAAGAAGTCACCAACATGACCCACCTTCGAGTAATACTTCTTGAGGTAGAGCCCATTTATAGGCTCCGACAAATCATTTCCCTCAAAGTCCACCAGACGATAAGCACCCTTCTTTAGAACCCCCTTCACGATGAAAGGTCCGAACCACATGGGTTTGAACTTGCCTGCCCCCAGGGGATCCTTATCTTGGTCATAGACTAGGACAAGGTCACCTTCAGAGAAAATCCGAGGACGAACGGACCAATCATACTGACACTTGAATTTTTTTTGTGAGCCTCATTAGCCAAGGCTGCATCACGACGCTTCTCATCGAGCTACTTGAGATATAATAAACACTCTTCAAGCGGTGAAGTGTGTGGCAATAACTGTACTGCCAAATTTAGAGACGGGATCTGGAACTCTATAGGAAAGACTGCTTCCAACCCATAAACAAGTTGAAAAGGTGAGAAACCATTTGCAGTCTTAACAGATGTTCGGTAGACCCATAATGTCGAGTACAACATCAAATGCCAATTTGACTTGGCCGAATTGATCGTTCGTTGTAGAATAGTCTTAAGGGACTTATTCACAGCTTCCACCTGACCATTCATTTGTGGGTAGTAGGGTGACGAATGTTCTTGCCTCAAATCAAGATTTGAATTTAACTCAGACATCATTTTATTCTAAAAGTGACTGCCATGGTCACTGACAATATCTCTCGGAACGTTGAACCTTGCTATTATCTGGTTAAACAAAAAGAGAGTTGTTGTCTCTCCATCATCTTTAAACGTTGGCATAGCCTCGACCCACTTCATGAAGTAGTCTACTACTACGATGATATAAAAGTTTCCCCTTGCCGAAGGGGGGTTGCATGTAGCATTATCAATCTCCCACTTGGTGAAGGTACCAACTATGATGACAGGAAACATGGGAGCGGGATGTGCCCTCATCTTATGAGAGAAGATCTGAAATGAGTGGCACTTCTTGACCGATTCAACGTAATCTTTGATTAATGTCGGCCAAAAGTAACTATCTCATAGAATCTTTTGGGTTGTTTCCAACCCAGACAGATGACCGCCACATGCTCCAGTGTGGCAATCGTTAAGCATGATTTCCACTTCTCCATGAGTGAGACACCGGTGAAGGATGCAATCTACACCTCAACGATACAGAGTTTCCTCGAGTATGAGATAGTTCTTGGTATGATGGTGTATACGATGACGCTCGTCATGAGAAGTAGAGGTGGGGCACTTCAAAGTCTGGAGATAGACTAGTATATCTTTATACCAGAGGTCTGAAGACACAATAAAAAACATGTCTCCTTTGATAGGCGACTCCTTGGGTATAACATCACTTGATTTGACCGAAAGTTCCGATATGAGTTCCGCAAAGACCAACAACTTTTTGGATTTCACTGAAACAAAATACAAGTCGAATTCCTGGAGGATAACTATCCATCTACTGATATTTCTGTCGATTACATGTCATGTCAACACGTATTGAAACGGATTCACAATGGCAATGACGATGGTCTTGAGAAACAAGATGTAATGACAGAACCGTTGGATAGCATGAACTGCTGCCAACACAAGTTTTTCAATGTGGGAATAATTGAGTTCTGGTCCAACTAGGCCTCGACTGAGGTAATAAATCACGTATTCTAAGAGAAAATCATCCTCCTAAACCAAGACCATACCGATGGTCAATTCTGTAGAGGCCAAGTATAATAATAAATCTTTATTATAATTGGGTGGTCGAAGCAGAGGGGTAGACGTGAGGGTGCATTTCAATGCTTCGAAAGAGCATTGAGCAGCTTCGTCCCAATGAAAAGGAATGTCCTTCTTCAGTAAACACATGAAACCCTTTGTGATCTCGGCACATTTTGTGATGAAACGCTGTAAAAAGTTCGCTTTTTCCTGTAAACTCTAAAGCTGAGGGATTTTGCACGGGGGAGGCAACTGAACTATCACCTCAGCCTTTAGAGGATCGACCATGATCCCTATTGTAAAAACTATGAAACCTAGCAGACGACCCGATGTTATGCAAAAACTGCATTTGTTTGGATTCAAGTGAATCTGGTAGTAGTGACATCGCTAAAAGATAAGTCAGAGGTGTGTGGGATGATCAGATCTCTTACAAGATCGTGACACTAAATCATCAAGATAAGCCTTGACTATGTGTTTGAGGTCGTGGAAAACAAAAAACATGGCCCGCTGAAAAGTAGCTCCATCATTTTTCAGACCAAAAGGCATCTTTCGATAAGCGAATGTACCCCACAGACAAATGAAAGAGGTTTTTTGTTGGTCTTCAGGTTTGATCTGTATCTGATTGTTTCTTGAAAAACCATCCATGAAATAAAAGGCCTCGCAACCTAGGCATTCATCAACTATATGGTCAATAAATGGCATGGGGACATTATCCTTTGGACAGGCCTTGCTCAAATCATGAAATTTCGTACATACGTGAATCATACCCTGGTTTTTGTTGATTGGCACGGGATTTGACACCCATTGAGTCAATTGGACAGGGTAGATGAAACCAACTTTAAGAAGTTTCTCAACTTCATCCTTAATAGTTATTTCTTTCTTAGAATTAACTAGACGAAGCTTATGCCGGACCGGCTTAGCATCAAGATATGTCGTGATTTCATGTTCAATGATTCTTGGATCTATGTCTAGCATTTCCTCTTAAGACCAGGCAAACACGTCATGGAATTCTTTAAATAAATCCTTGTAGATTTGAATCTCCTCGGGAGTATAGTCCGCTCCGATGAAGACAGTATCCACGATGCCAGGGGTTTTGGAGATATCAATAGGTATCATTTTAGCAATGGTTTCCATATTTCCTTCAGTGTAAACAATGTGTGTAGCCAAAGGATTGATAGGACAAGCCCTATCTCCAGTCATAGTCAGAGTGAATTCACCTATTTCAATTCTTCTTAACTCTAGGAGGAAATAAGATATGTGATGGAGATCATCCTAGGGTCTGTTTGGACTAGTCATTGCCTCAACAATTTCCTTGTCTGAGGGCAAGACTAAGTCTAAAGAATCAGTATCGGCGAGGGAAGATTGAGCCCAAATAGGCTGGAGAACCGGATCTAACTCCTGTGCGGGAGTCGAATCAGGGTTCGCGAAATCTTGCTGGACTATAAAGTACGCAACTTCTACCATGGACAAAGGAATGGCCTTTCCATGGTGCCCTTTCCCTTAAATCATGGCTGATGGGGAAGGAAGATTCCATGGATCATTAAAGTGTGTCGTGCGAAACGACGAGATTTGAAATATTTCATCCTTAGGTTGGTCGGGGACAAGTCGATATGTACTAGACATTGTTGGTCGGAGGTGGGTAATTGAAAGTACCCATCAAAGGTGGGCACAAACCAACCCCTACATTGACGATGTCGGGTTGAAGGTTATCAATCATCGGGACCGTGGATACCCCCGATGAAGGGTCCGAATGGGAGAAGGATAATTGATCAATGGACATGATCTGACCCTCGTGTGGAAACAACAAGACCCAAAAAACTATCATGACCACTGCTTGCATAGCATAGGTCCAACTCCTTCCTAACAAGAGATTGTAGTTGAGAGACGCATCAACCACTTCAACCTCAATGCACACGGTATTCCCCCCTAACTGCAGGGGGAAAGAGGGGATGATTCCATGTGGTTGGAACAAACAACCGTCAAAAGTGGTAAGAAGAGTAGGTGAAAGAGACAAAACAGGTTGGCCAATGGCCTTCCAACATGCCAAATACATCACACATGTCGAGGCGCCCTCATCAACAAATGTGCGGAAAATGTTTAGAGTAAAAGTTTTCATGGTGTAAGCCACTACTATCTAAAACGCCACATGGGAAAAGAGACGAGGTTTTAAGTTGGTCATATCAAGCATGATTGTTCCTGGATTACAAGTCTCAATAGATCCTTGGGCAGCTAACAGAGCCTTTCTCTGGGAAGGGCAACTCTGGAGGACTTCCAAAGCAGACATTGCACAAGGGGTTTGAGACAAATCCTCCACCACAGAGTAGTTATGGGTGGCCCTTGAGTTTGGGTTGTGGGAAGATTTTTGGAACGCACCTTTTTGGATGCGTGTCATTGTTTATCCCAACATATTCTCAATATGGAGAGGAAGAGGTGAGTTTTCATCTTCTTTACCCTTCTCAGAGGTTTTTGGAATTTTGTAGTCACGTGTCCTAGTTGCTATATCAACACTACCTTTCATCATGTACACATTTGCAGATGAAGGATTACTTGAAGACAGAGGGTTTCCCTTACTGCCCCCTTCCATGCTCGAAGAGGCTTGAGCTAAATTTTGTCCATGTGGAAATGGGTTCATTAACACGGTAGGCTGTTGTTATACCAATAATTTATGGGCCTCTATAAGACGAGGGCATTGGTGAGTCGGATGGTCTTCTATAAAAATATTACATAGATACTTCGACTTATTCTTTTATGTGTTTCCCCTTCCAACATTATTGGTAGGTTTCTTATCCCCCTTACCCTTCTTTCACTATTTCTTCTTTCCGTCAGGCTACTGGGTGGCCTTCGGATTTGTCGATTTCACACTGTGTACATTCGATGTTTGAGTAGGGGGAGAAGCTGAACCAATGGTTTGGTTGGTCGTTGTCTGCTATATTGAAAATTGTTGTAATTGTTTCGACAGCTGATCAACGGGCTTCGTTTGCGCTAAACTAACAATACCATCAGCATTGTGTCCAGATCTCTATCTGGTCTTTTCAAGTATCGACTGCGGTGCATCTAGAAAAACTTCATAAAGTAAACCAGACTGAGTGTAAATCAGTTCTAGTTGTTGAGCTCTCATTATCACTTGTTCTTCTTAAAAGACCCTTGTCGTTGCGACGTCTTTAGATAAATGTGGTACCAAAGACTTAAGGAACCACTCGAGCAGGAATGTTGGTGGGACTGGTACTTTTATCAAACTCTTCTGGCGTCTCCACTCTTGATTGTGATATGAGATATGGTCCTCCTTTGTCTGCTCAAAGTTGGCCAGCAATTTGGTGTCGACGTCGTATCTCACAGGTAATTGAAAATGGTTTAAGAAAACCATCTCCAATTCACCAAAGGTAGAGTATCTTGAGCAGTCAAGCTCGATGTACCATTTCATATCACTCTTGATGAGAGTGTGTTGAAACAAACACAACTAAATAGATTCATCTCTCAAAGAGTTGGATGAGCACCATAAATGGAAGGTAGTCACATGATCGCCTGGATATTCATTAGGCTTAGCTTCAAACTTTAGAATGTCCAAAGGAAACTTGGTTGGCATGGGAGGCCAACGTGGATCGTGACAGATGGGGTCATTTAATAACCTTGTCAAGTCTAGCAAGTGCAAAGTTGTCAAAAACAATAATTTGGGTTGTTGATTATAACCAAGTAAAAAGGAGCCTGGAGTTTGGTTGGCACCAAGTTGGCAGGAAAAGTTAGGTTGTTGTCCAGAGCTCTAGTAATAACCATGTTCGTGACTAGCGTATGGATTTTTCTCTTGTTGAGACGTCATCAGTTAACTCTCATAATAGGACATAAAAGGTTGGGCTTGTGTTGCATTCCAAGGATTTTGGGAAGGGTTTCCCCCTGTCAATCCAACGTGCATATATCTTGAGCCTTGCCCAAGGTTCCATTGGCTATGGAAGGGGTTACCCCTGGTCAACATTCCTGATGAGGGAACTAATCCCTGCCATGGATTCCAAAGTCCTTGTGAGGAAGGAATTCCTGAGTTTTCCTCCTGTGCACAAATAGTACCCTACATAGGATTTTGTTGTCCATAACCGGGTTTTCCAATAGCTAACGAGAATGTGTTGTTACCAAATGCATTGAACAAAGAGAATGGTGTTGAACCTGTCGGCATGCTATAATAAGGAATTCCTTGACTATCTTCTCCAAACAAACTATAGTTTATGTTTGGCCTGGCAGAGTGCTGGTAAGAACTGCCAAGTGAAGGTGATGAAGGAGGTATGTGGCCCCCTCCATAAGGGAAAGCATTATAGGGAGCTGAAGTGCCCCCCATGGATCCTTTCAGAGGAGTGTTCAATATCCCTGCCCCTAGACCTAAAGTCTGTAGAGTGGAGTAGGAAAGGATAGAGTTCATATCGACGCCAGGCATCCTGTATGAGAACAGAGGACCTGTCACACTCTGGGTGAAAGGAGAAGTGATCGCCACCATAAACAAAATCAAACCATTGACTGAGGTAGAGGTGGTCGAGACCATAGTGGTACAGGCCGACGATGATTAGTTAGGAGGCAGAAAACCCCCTGTAGTGAAAACCGTAGAGGGAATATCAGTATTCCTTGAAGAAGTAGCAGCATTTGTCTCCATCGATTCTTGTGACACTACCTTACACTCGTAAGGTTTAACCAGTACGATGATGGGATTCAATAGATCAGTGATCGAAGGGCTATACAGACCAAGATATTCTACTCCAAGGTCAAAAAATGGTTGGTTCCTCTAGAATAAAATGTTCTCCTCTTGGAGATAGGTCGAGCTTAGTTTCCTATGGCTCGGTCACCTCAAAATACCCTTGTTGGTCTAGTCTTCGCCTTAGCGGTGGCGGGGGTGGCTCCAGATTAACCGGTGGCAGGACAAGAAGCCTTCGCGACCAGTGGAGCTCCTGATCCTCCATGGTGTGATAAGATCAATGACACACTAGGGATTTCTATTAACGTCAAAGACCAACACAAACTAGAAACAACTCATATGAGACAAGACAAGCAAATTACTAGTTAGTTGGAAGAACAGTTACACAAGCCAACACTAGAGCAACTTACTGGTGCAAGTGCAACTCAAATACGGAAGAACCCTCTGGGTATACTCTGCAAAGTGTGGTCCGATGTCTTCCCTAGGTACCTTGATATACCCCTGTAGCCACCTATGTTAGTCACTTAAGATAAAGGTAACTAGGTTTCCAACACATGAACAATCACCAGGCGAGTAGAGTTGACAGTCGGGTGGACTGCAATGAGCAGGATGTCAAGCCCAAAACCTATCAAGGGTATCGAAAGAAAGTGTTATGGAAGGTGACTAAGGACCTTGAATGGATTCGAGACCCACAAAGCTCCATGGAAAATGCAATCAATGGAATCCCAAGATAAACCCTCTATATGCGTTCCCCACTATGCTTGGTCCGACTTTGGAGGGGTTATCTCCGCTACCTTTCCACACGCAACCTCATTTTTATCCCCTGTGTTATAGGTGGGTCCCAGATAAATTTCATGGCTATTGGACTTTCAATAACTCCCTAGCACAGAATCTTATGTTTTTTTTTGTAGCCTTGAAGAGTTTCCTCTACAATCCTAAATCAAGGCTCTAGCCTAGACTGAATTGATGGACCCTACAAACACAAAGTATAATAACTTTTAATTAAGCATTAACTTTGGTGGTTGTCTTAAGTCAAAAGGAATGGAAGTGAAACTAGTGATGTTCTTTAAGAGACAAAGTAGAAGATCATAATATGAAACTAAAAAGAAACTACTCCTTCTTCACAAATAAAGATTTTCCAAATTAAAATCTTTCACCAAACTTTTTGTAACTACTTTTCTCATATATTTGAAAAGAAAAAACTTAAAACAAGATTTCTCTCGACTACGAGCTACTTAATGTCCTAATTATTCAAGTAAACAACTTAAGAAAACTTTATTTTTCCTTGGTAAATAAAACAACTAACTTGAACTACTTTTACCAAACAAAGAAATGAAAATAATTTATTTTTTTTATTGTTTTATGCTTCAAAACAAGAGATTTGAAAATGAATTCTTTTCTTTTCTTCTAAATAAAAAAAGGGGAAAATGATGAAAATACAAGACCAAGAAATGAATTATGGCCCATCGCAGATCGTAGGGAGTCATCGACAATACCAAACAGGTAGATCAGAACAGACTCACAAACTTGTCTAAAAACCCTAATAAAGAAAACGCAAGAAATATTTGATAAAAAGAAAGTTATGATGAGGTCAAACCTAGGCTATAGACTATTATAACAGAGACCAGGGCTAGATCAAGAAAACCCCTGAGAAGTGGACTTCTGATAGGGAAGAGGATGACTGCCTCTTCTTTAAAAAAAAAAAAATTCTCAACACAGGCATGCTGCTGACACTTCAGCAGCCTGCGTATGTATGTGGGTTGTCCAAAGGCAGTGTGTATGTATGCATGCAGGCCCACTATAGGCCACGTACACCTCTGTAACGTCTCAAAAAAATGAAAACCAATAGTCAAGCACAGGCAAGGAGTACTAGTATGGAAGACCAGAATCCCTTAAAGACACAAAAGCTTATAAAAACTCAAGAAACAGTAAATAAACTGATTCAAAACACCCAAAAATAATATCCCCAAAAAACCCTAGAGGTTTCCCCAATATGGTCGCCAATTCTTCTATAGAGGGAAACCCCCCCCCTACGGACTACACCAGGGTTCTAAAGTGTAGGCAGAGCTAACCGTCTAAAGTTTGCTACTTTTAACAACTATCCCTTCATCACCCCACAATCATACATAAAATACAAAGTTTAGGCATCTCGTAGGCATAACTTAAACTCTACATCCGGTGTCAATCCCTTTGTGCTCAGTTGTTTCTCTACTACAGATCTCCTCCCAAGGTCAACTTGCATTCAACAAAATACAAACAAGAAACTACAAGAATGCATTCTATATATGGATTAGTGAGTTAGACATCATAACAAAAATGTAAACAAATCATAAAGATTTAAGACATCATTTGGCGGGACGAAAAAAGTATTTCCTTATATTAATCTCACAAAAGTCATTTACAATATGAGACTGGAAACTGCTCCTCGAACTCGGTCCTGCACTCCTCTTCACCTTGCACCAACTGCTTCCACGTATTCTTCTCCTCTTCAGTTCTCTCTAGGGAAATGGAAAGGGTTTGCAATGGAGAAAGAAGGAATTCTGGCTCAAACTCACAATGTGGTTGCAAAATATTGGGCCAAAGGGGGAATACTGAAATGGGCAGAGTTTCTATGTTGTCATGGTTCTCTTGGAATGGGACCCCAACACCTTCTTTTATAGGAAAAAAAGATAGTAACGGTTGGGGTCACTAGCTATGGGTGGTCAACTAGTTAGGTAACGGCCCAAAAACCGGTACCCCTTTGCAATTTTTATTTTTCGCGGTTTTTGTGAGTGTACATGGGTTGTAGTGGTGCATCTAGCATATGTACATGGGTATTAGTGGTGCAAGGCACATACATATTCAAAGAAATGGTTTTTTAGAAGAAATGTTCAGTGATAGCTTGGCAAAGATAGTAAGTAAGATGGCTTGATGCCAGGTATGCATGTCTGGTGCAATTTAGGGTTATAACATATACAACAGATATCACAAGGGATAGGCTTAGGTTTCCAATGGACGAGCAGTAGAGAAAGGTCTAAGGGAACTGTAATGGAATGAAAAATGCAAATTTTGGGGACTGTCATAACTTGGAAATAAGATTTAGGGAAAATGAAAAACAGAGGGCTCATAAAATTAAAAACCATTTCCTAGGATGAGTGTTAAACTCTCCATAGTACAAAACTCCAATTCACATAATGAATGATCTCATTAATGCTCAAGCCAACAAAGTGAATTGAAAACATAGGTAAAGCATGCCTGTACCAATTGATATGAATGTTGATATGACAATTGAGCTCATGAAAACTATATCTGTTGTTAACCAACGTTTTTATGCATTCAATCATTTCACAAACTAAATCAACTATAAACTATAGAACCAATTAAATCACGGTACCCATAATACATAAAGATTTTGATAGTGTATTAATCAATAAGTTCATAAGGCTTTAGTTTTAATCATATATGGGTTCCTTTCAAATGATATTTCTAAGGTAAAATATATGAAACCAAGCACCGATTTTTACATTTAAATTCATGCTTATAGTCATGAATTTAAATCAAAACAAGCGAAAACAAAAAAAAAAACTCAATAAGGTAAGCTTAACCCAATCATTTCTTTGAAACTCAGAAACATAAATATTTACAAATGAAAGGTGATGGCAGCTACAGAAAGACATAATCTCTTTGTGGGAACTTTGGTTGTAATAAAAATCGAAAATTATTGGTGTCTACCAACAGGTCGACAGACCAAAGATGAGTCCTTCATAAATCCCTGGGGTTTCTCCATATAAATCTCCTCAGAGAGATCAGCGTGAAGAAATGAATTCTTCATGTCCATCTGATGGAATTCCTATCCCTTGTTTGCTGCAATGGAAAGTTCCAATCGTATGGAATCTATCTTAGCTACTGGAGTGAAGGTCTCATCATAGTCAATACCATGCAGCTATTGAAATCATTTGGCAACAAGCTTGGCTTTGTATCTGCTAATCTGTCCATCTGTTGTGTTCTTGGTCCTATAGACCCATCTACATATGACAAGTTTCCTCCCATAAGGAAGGGGAGCTAGATCCCAAGTATGGTTCTCGAGGAGGGAGTTGTACTCCTCTTGCGTGGTGGATTCCCAAAAGGGATTTCCAGCAGCCTCGCCATAAGACTGTGGATCTGAAGATTGAACCAAGAAAAGATGCCTAGAGGTCAATGGTTCAATGGAAATGAGTGCGATAGGTGGCTCCTCAAAATCAGATCGAGTCCTCCTAGTATCGGTTGGATCACCAACGAGATCCCCTGTATCCTGAAGAGTAGTTTATGCCCACTTGGGCCTCTTCTTTGGCTCTGCAACTTCATCTAGATGTTGTAACTCTGCATCTAACTGTACTGACTCTAAATATGAATCATTTGAGTCCTTTGAATCAGAACTCTCATCTGAAGAAGAGTCGGCATGTGCATGCTCATCATCTCAGACAGGTGGAAGAATGAAGGTGTCTGCATGCGGCTGTTGAGGTACATGCAAGCCACTTTCCTTGTAATATCCCTAGGCCACACCCAATTGTAAAGTAAATTAAAATGTACTTAAGCTGGTGATCTATTTTGATATCATTTTGTATGCACATTTCATGGCATAGTGTGTGCTAGTACTGCGCAGTAAAATGATGAAGTGTGCACATTCGTGGATACCGCAAGCAACAACTTGAGTGCGAACGATATTGAGGCCAGTGAGCCTTTGTGTATATGTTGTGTTTTATAGGCTAGTGAGCCAGTAATTATAAGCTAGGGTGCTTATGTTTGGATTAGGTTGGAGATCCTAGATGTTAAAGGCCAATACTCCTACTTTTGTATATGTCTCATCATAATATAAAATACATCGCTGGGAGAAGACCAACCACGATAAAAGAGTATGGGGGAATAAACTCCACTGGTTAGGGAAAGGGAGGGGCCTAAAAGTTAAGGAAAAGGGCTAAGCTAGGGAGCTTAATCAAAAAAGGAATATTATATTAATATTTCTTAAATCATAAAGTATTGATAATTATTTTATCCTAAGTTCTAAATTTGGGTACAAGTGAGACAAAGTAGCTCCCAACATGACAAGTGTCAAGCTGGGAACATGCATACATATTGTTGGTACTTAGTTCATTTCCTATCATCTTTTCCATCATTCTTCCCATCATTCATTCCATCATTCAGTCATCCAGTCAATCATCCATGAGCATGCACACACACCATTGAGCTATCCTTCATATTTTCATGAATGTACCTGAACTTGTATTCATATCCATTTTCTGTTGGTTTATCTGGTTAGCTTGGGAGCTGGACTAAAGAAGCGGGTTGTCAAGTGATCTGTAGGATCTTTTAAATGACTATGGTTGAGTTTTAATTTTGCATGTGTTCATTAACCATTTGAGAAATTTAGTGAAATAATGAGGAAAGAAGAAGAATTATAATAGCCAAATACACATATGCAGATCTGAAATGAACAATGGACAGCAAACCATAAACACGCAGATTGATAACGAAGTTCGGCACAACTTTTGCCTACGTCTCTGGGCCTTTTCTCTGTGGGGGAGGCTTCTTTATTTCTGTTAAAATGCTCAAAATTACATCGTTGCAATTCCAAATGGCTACAAGAATAATCTGGTCTTGTTCTCCCAGATCTCTAAAACCCTTCAAATAAAACGGCACGCAAAACGAATGTTCCAAGCTCCCAGAAATGATCCGACAACGTCTCCTCCTCAAAAGCTTCCTGCATCAAACTGACTTTGGCTTGGCTTTTCTTCATCATAACTCTACTCTGACTGACTACCAATGGCCTCAAACAGGCCTGGTTTATATATCCTTGGAGTTGGTTGCTCAGCTCCAACTTCCTCCAAGAATCTGGCCTCCAAAAATGCCCAATATCCCCCAAAAATGGAGAGAATAAGCTAAAAATAGGCTCAATAATAACAAAAAAACCCAACTATAGGCTAAAAACCCAAAATATAACAAAAATTGGGCCTAAGCCCCCTGCACCTGCGTGCGCTCCTCTATTTTCGGTCATATGGGGGGCCATGTGGCCACGCGCCCATGCGCTAGCCCCCCTAGTGGTGTTGGCTCCCAGTTCTTCAACGTAGTCATATGGCCACGGGGCCAACAAACAACAAACTTGCGCCCCTTTTCGTCAGAATAGCTCCTGGTCCGTTGGCTTGTGCATAGGACCCGACGGTTAAACCCATATCCACGCTTTTTATTGGCCCCCGGCTTAAATTTGCATGGTCGTGTGTTGTAACCGTGAACCGAGGGCTGGGGCTATGCCCCTGCCCTTTCCTCGCTGGTTCAAAACCATAATACAATTCAAATATAATTTCGATCGAATGCTTTACAAGAACCACCCGTCGCTGAGTTGGTTAGCATGAATTCGTCGGTCCTTTTCCCACCGGGAGGTCTCGGTTTTGAATCCCAGCCGATCCAAAACTTTTAACACATAACCCAATGAACCAATCCTGGGGTGCCACATGGCAGCCCTTTACTGGGCCATGTTGCACCCTTACCAACCAACCGAACCATGAAACATGTCGCTTGCTGATTGACCCACGTGCCATCCACATCAACCTTGCCACGTCATCGCCGTACTGCCACGTCGACCTGCTACATTAGCCCTACCGTATGCTCTATCAGCCTGCCACGTCAGCTGCTGATGTCACCCTGCCATGTGTCACCCTTTCAGTGGTGACACGTGTCACCTCAATACTGGTCCAACTGTACCTCCGTACGCTCGAATCCACCTGACACGTGTCGCCTCCTAGTGCTGCCACATGTCGTCATCCGATGCTGCCATGTGTCACATTCTGGAACTACCACATTAGTTGTATGGACCTGCCACGTCAGTTGTATAGTCATGACACGTGGACTGTACGGACTGTACAGTCATCCCCCTTTTTTGCCTGTTTGACTTTTCAGACAGAACGCGATATCTTCTCCATACGGAGCCCGTTTGACAAAGTAAATATACCACCGGAATCAGGAAGACGAGACAGACGCAATGACATAGGTTTTGTTGCATTCTGAGCACTTTCATTTTTGAGCATTTTTCAAGCCCTATCAGGCTTCTGGATCCGATTTTGGATCACACCTCCCCACAAAAAGACCTTTTGGTCCCCAAAAGGTTAGCTCTGATCAAGTGGTATCAGAGCTAGTTGACGTTTGGATTTGAGTTGCATGTTAACCAGGGAAAAGCTACAGCGTGGTGAAGGTGAGCTTGTTGCAGAGAATCCATTAATTGGATTGAGAAAAAGAGCTTCTTTCAAAGAGAAGATGGCGTCGGAAGAATGGATTTCTCAAGAATAGAAAGAGTTCCGGAAAACATTCCATGCTATGTTAGAGATGGTGACAGTTTTGTATGAAGATTATTTAGAACGGAAGCAACCAGTTTTGGGTAATTCTTCAAAAGGGAAAAGTGAAGAGGAAGAGGACCATCCTCACATTACTCCTTCACCTCCATCAACACCTCCTTCTTCTCCTTCTTCTTCAAGTTCAAGTTCTAAATCTAATGAGAAGAAAAATGTTCATAAGCATAAACATGAAATGTCATTGTTAAAACTTGATGTAAAATTTGAGTTGCCCATATATGATGGTGAAGTAAATGCAGAAAAACTTGATAACTGGATCAAACAGATGGAGGTATACTACAGTGTGCAGCAGATCAAGGATGAGGCCACACAAATTAAATTGGCATCTTTGAGACTTGCAGGTACAACTCTTATCTAGAGGCAAAGCAAGCTGCAAAAAGGAACACAAGATGTGGGTAAGGTATTTCCATCATGGAAGAATTTCATTTCTACACTTAGGAAACAGTTTTATCCTTTGGGTTATAAAGAAAAAGCAATCATTGAATGGAAATCTTTAAAACTAAGAAAAGGACAATTAGTGCAAGAATACACCGATGGATTTAGAAAAATGGCATTAATGTTAGACATTCCTTTGCAAACACAAGAAACCCTTATGAAGTATATAGGAGGTTTGCCTGCGCATATTAGAAACACTGTTTTCATGTTTGGACCCACTAAC
>ML777851.1:1077755-1116505 GCA_009831015.1 Picea engelmannii | reverse complement strand
GAATCGTCATTTTCAAAGAAAGATGATAAGAGGAAAAGGCATGGCAATGGCAAGAATGCAAATGATGTGACAAAGAAGGAAGGAAAGCCCTCTTGCAAACATTGCAAGAAAGAGGGACATGATGAGGACAAATGTTGGCAGTTGCATCCCGAGCAGAGGACAAAGTGGTTCAAAGAAAATAAGGGAATGCAAACAGTGGCAACAACGACAACACAACCTACAGACTTGGGATCGGATTCAGGTGATGAGTCTAATATTTCATTGGTTGGTATGACAGGTAAATTTGGTGAAGATATTGATTGTAGAAGCAAGTTGTTTCATATAAGGGTAATCATGTGACACACTAAGATAGACACACTAATCGACAGTGGATCTCAATCTAATCTAATCTCAAGAGAATTGTTTAAGAAAATGGGATTAAAAACACAAACTCATCATAAGCCTTACACACTTAAATGGATAAGCAATCATCATCAGATGCACATAACAAAGCAGTGCACAATCAAATTTGCAATTTCAGATAAGTATGTGGATGAAGTAACTTGTGATGTTGTGTCGTTAAAAGAATGTGGAATGGTCTTAGGTAGTCTGTACTTGTATGATCGTAAGGAAATCTTCTACAGAACAAAGAATCAATATCAATTCACTAAAGAAGGTCATGATTTTGTTGTTCATGCTCATCGTGTCAAAGCACGTAAAACACTTCAAACAAGGGAACAATTAACAAAGGCAATGCAAGTAAGCGACAAACCACTAATTGTTTCAAATGAAGTAATAGATCTTAAGCAAGAACAAGACATGGTTGTTGAGTGGAAAATCAATCATAAGTTGCTTCAAGATAAGCTCATGTCGTGCAAATACTTCAAGTATATCAGTTCATTTGCAGTCGTCTTTTTGATGTTGTCATTAGCAATGTTTTCTACATGGATGATAGTGGATTCGGTAAGATGTAACAGAGTTCAAATGGCTAACAATATACTGTCAGTTATCATGATTGTGTTACAATTGATATTGATGAGACAGGTGCACAGGACAGAGTTCAGAGACAGAGGGCAATCCGGGTGGCCTATCCCGAGCTTGTTGACTGGTCAGTAACCTTTTGGGGACGAAAAGGTCTTTTTGTGGGGAGGTGTGATCCGAAATCGGATCCAGAAGCCTGATAGGGCTTGAAAAATGCTCAAAAATGAAACTGCTCAGAATGCAACGAAACCTATGCCATTTAAAAGATCCTACGGATCATCAAGCCCGTGGGATATTGAAGAGGTGGGTTGTCAGGCCTGTGAGAAATTATCTGGGTGAGAGAATTGCTAGGAATTGATTTCCTGAAGGTGCTAAATTGCATCTACATTGCTCTAAGACTTCCTATCTGGCCTGTTGCTGAAGCCCAGAAAGAAAGTGGGGCAACCAAAGGACTTTTGAGCAGAGAAGGGGTGCATTTCTTGGGTGGGATAGGCATGTGGGTAATGAGGGACTGTAGGTTGTTAGTTTCAGTTGGCACCTGAGACGGAGTCTTTCCTATTGTCTATGAGCCTTTAGCCTGATTAGGAATCCCTTTACCTGGGTGAAGTTTAGTCCCAGCTCGGGGGTGACTCACTGTTGAGAGTGATCAATAGTCTGGTCTAAGACTGGGAGGTTCATGGAAGGTTTGCACACAGTTGGTGACATTCTTACCAAGATAAGTGCCAATTATGTGATAAATTTACATGTTGCATTGTTATTTGTGCGCTTACTTTATGGGTTATCATATGTGTGGTTATAATTGTGTTTACTTTTATGGCTATTTCCTGTATATGTTGCATGTATATGTCTATTATTTTTTCAGTGTGAATACATGTATTACATATGTATTTGTATGTTTATGTTTTATATAAATGCTTCCGCAAGAGTGTTGTCTGTGTGTATTATGATTTCATGTAGTTTGAAAAATTTATGTGGCATAACTCAGTTGGATACTGGGTATGTTACAGTATGTTCCACAGAGAGAGAACGAAAGAGTTCTCTGGCATAGCGTGGCCCAACATGGATGGTTGGGGACATTGCAATATGGTATCAGAGCTTCAGTTTTCAACACTGAGCCTAGATGGGCCAAGAAAGTTGATTTGAAGTGAAATGTTACAGAGGATTTATTTCGAAGTGGCCAAATTTTAGTTTGTAGAGCGTCCATGTTAAAAAGAAATAGCATTTGGGCAGAATTGGGAAAAATCCCCAATTTCTATTGTTAAATTCATGAGAAAATTGAGAAATTTGTCCAAGTGGTGAGATATTACTAGGTTAATATATGTTCTAGCAAATTCAGACCTGAAATTGGTCGAATTCGAAGTTATAGTGAAGCCTTGACAAGCGGAGCGAATTTAGTAATTAAAACTCTCAATTCGTGAATTGATTTTGGGTAAATTCGTTCTAGAAATGTCAACCCACAACGATTTATTGTTGCAGAGATTGATTTGGTGTTATTGAGGTGAAATTGAAGAAATTTCATGGTTGATGAATGTCTATGGTAAATTGGGGAAAACATTAAGCCAAAAGCCTCAATTTCTACAGCGTAATTCACGAGGAATTGATGTGCATAAAAATGAATGTGCACAGGTGTGCGCACTAAATTTTGGTGCCATGTGGAAATATGTTAGTGTGCAGGTGTGGACGCTAAATTTTGGTGCCGCGTGGAAAAATGTTAGTGTGTAGGTGTGCGCGCTAAATTTTGATGACGTGTGGAAAAATGTTGGTGTGTAGGACTGCGCGATAAATTTAGCATTGCGCAGTGTGCACACACATAATAATGACGCACGTGGTGTGCGCAGTGTTGGCAGAGCGCAAAGGAATTTTGTTGGTGCCTGCACAATGTGGGTATATGTTGTCGCGCGACAGTTTAGTTAGTGGTGCACGCAGATTTTTGGTGCACGGTGGAGACATACTAAACTTTGGCATGGTGCAACGTGTAGAGTATAATGTGCGTGGAATATCAGTGCGCGATACAAAAACTGCACACAACATGTAATAGTGCAATAACCAAAACTGCGTGCAGTAGATATTGACGTGCAACATAAAAGTAGTGCGCGCAAGTTATTGGCATGACAGAGAAGTAATACACAGTGGTTTTAAAGTGTGTGAAGCATGATTTACCTTTTTTTGTTGTTGCGCATGGTAAATATGGGTGTACAGGTTTAAATTTGTGCACGCGAAGTCATTTGAAGGGTGAACAATAGCTGAAAACCAGCGATTTCTGCAACATTTTATATCATTTGAACATCATCTTTTTGCAGCACGTTTTTGAGGCCCTTAATAGCGTTTTTAGCAACTCAAAAATCACAAGAACAGAGTGTCCCAAGGAACTCTTTGTCTTTTCAGTTCAAATAAAATAGCTCGGAGAGAGATTTCTAATGGTGTAAATCGTTCGTCAAATAGAGCTTTTATGAGAAAGTTACAACACAAATAGTGAAGGGTAAATTTTAAGACCCCACTAACTTCAAAGAGCCATAAATTTCTGCTCTGGAATCATATTGAGGCGCATGAGTAGTCAATTGAAATATATTGAGCCATAGAAGACACTCCCAGATTTCAATTAAATTTACGGGCATGTTAAAAATGTTTAATATGGAAAATAAGGTACCTATAGCATACCAGTTACAATATGGTATTTTGGTCTGGAACTTTAGCAGGTTGTAACTAGCAGCCAGGAACCCAGAAAAAGGTGAAACTTGGATAGAGTGTCCATAATATGTATATGAAGAAACCCAATTGAGATTCTACGAAACCTCCAATGGAGTAGGTGTGAAATTTCATAATTACAGTGCAAAGTTGCACCAAGTTGAAAAATGAACAGAAAAATTAATGGGCATTTTTTAATTAGCCATAACTTTCTACTCAAGACTCGGAACCGAGCATGGGAGAAGGCATTGGAAAGGTCTTGGAAAATGGAATATAAATATCCACCTAGAAAATTGATCTTGGCATTCAAATTTCCAGGAAATCAGAAGAAATAATTCTTATATATATTATTGAACCATAATGGTTCATATTTTAAGAAATTGTTGAAACAATTAGCCTGGCAAAGTTTTGTTGGTTGTACATTTTGCAGAATTTAAAACAAATAGATCAGATCAAGATCAACACAGATTCCAGAGTAATGGAGGAGGCACAAGGGAATTACAGTCAAGAATATGAGATTAGAGGGATGGATGTCCATTTGGGCATTGAAGGAACAAACTCCAATGGACATGGAGATGAAAGGAATGAAAACATGAATATGGAAGAGACCATTAAAAATTTGCAAAAGGATGTCCAAAGACATAAAGCTGATAATGAAAGTCTTATGAAATCCAAGAAGCAGCAAGATGACTTCAACATGAATTTAGTGCAGAGATTGAACATAATAGAAAAGAAATTGGATAAGGAGAGTGGCTCAAGCAAATATGGAAGTCACAGGCCTCCCGATGAGAAACGAAAAACAAGGAGTGTTAGAAAACATCACCACCACTCCTCGAGGCATTCCAATAAGAGAGCATAGATCATCTCAAGTCCATCCCCTGTCAGGAATCATAAGGGGTTTGGGGTGGATGAGCTATGAGGAGAAATGAACAAAATCAAATCTCCTACATTTGATGGTGAGCACAAGAAGGATGAAGATGTGGAGACATGGTTGATGGGCATGAGAAAGTATTTTCAATTGCATAATTATTCTTCTCATGAAGAAGGTATAATTGCTATCTATCAACTCAAGGGAAAGGCATCCATGTGGTGGGATCATCTTGTGCAGGTGCAACACATTAAAGAGAAAAGTTTTACTTGGAGGGAATTCAAGAAGTATTTTGAGAAGAAATACTTGACTAAGAGATACTATGACAAGAAAATGAAAGAGTTATTTGAACTCAAGATTGGGAGTATGACAATAGATGAATATGAGATAAGGTTTTTAGAATTGTTGATGTATGTCTCTTTTATCAAGGATGGGATAGTTAAGATTCAAAGGTATTTGAGTGGATTTCCATCATTTATTAGTGACAAAATACAGTATGATGATCCCAAGACATTGGAGGAGACCATAAGGAGAGCTAAATACCTATATGATTATCAAAAATCAAGGCCAACTTTCCAAAAATCTTGGGAAGACAAAGAGAAATTCAAAGTGGATCAAAGGAAGAAGGGGTCTAAGCCACCATTCTTCAGAAATAATCCACAGAGACAACAAAATTCTAAAGAACCTAGAACGACTGAAATAGGGGGTCAAAGGCCAAGGAAACCACCTATTCAATGTTGGGTTTGTAAAGGGGATCACATGTTCAGAGATTGTCCTCACAGAGGTGAAAAAGTGAGAATTGTTCACAATGTACAACAAGATGAAATAGTGGAGGACATGGGCAGAAATGTACCAAGGATCTATGCAGCCCTGGACAACAAGCAAGCAAAGTATCAATCACATATGATTGAAGTGGAACATATGATCAACAACGAAACCATTGCTATTTCAATTGATTCAGGAGCTAGTCATAGTTATATAGATCCTAATTTGGTGGAAATTTTCCATTTTCCAAGAAGCAAGCATGGGAAATCTTGGTTGGTGCAGCTGGCTACCAAATCCAAAAGAAAAGTTAATGACATGGTTAAGTCATGTCTTATGGACATGAATGGACACCAAGGCAAATTTGAACATCTTGCCTTTAGGTTCCTATGACTTTCTAATTGGGATGGATTGGTTGGACTAGCATCATGCCATCCTAGACTATCATAACAAGGCCTTTACTTGCTTGGATGAGGAAGGGACCCTAAGGAAGGTGCAGGGAATTCCCAAGGCAGTAACCATCAGAGAAATTTACGCATTGCAGTTGAAGAAATGTTACAGGAAAGGGTGTCAAATATTTGTAGCACACATGGAAGAGACACCTAAAGATAAGGTGCCAAATTTGGAAGATTATCCAGTCCTAGAAGAATTTGAAGATGTGTTCAAGGAGGTACCAGGACTAACCCCAAGGAGATATATTGATTTCTCTATAAATTTAATGACTGGAGAAGCTCCAATGTCAAAGACTCCTTATAGAATGAGTACACCGGAGTTGAAGGAGTTGCAAATGCAGTTTGAAGAACTTCTGAAGAAGGGGTATATATGCCCAAGTGTGTCACCTTGGGGTGCCCCAGTCTTGTTCATGAAGAAGAAAGATGGGACATTAAGATTGTGCATTGATTTCAAACAGTTGAATAAAGTGATTGTTAAGAACAAGTATCCTCTGCCAAGGATTGATGATCTTTTTGATCAATTGAAGGATGCACAGATCTTTTCAAAGATAAATATCAGGTCAGGATACCATCAGGTAAGGATTAAAGAGGAAGATATTAGCAAGACCACCTTTAGGACAAGGTATGGTCATTATGAGTTCACAGTGGTGCCATTTGGGTTGTCAAATGCACCAGTTGTTTTCATGTGCTTAATGAATGGTGTTTTTCGAGAATATTTAGACAAGTTTTTCATTGTCTTTTTGGATGACATTCTTATATACTATAAGTCAAAAGAAGAGCATGAGAATAATTTGAGAATGGTATTGCAAGTATTAAGGGAGTATCATTTGTATGCCAAATTGAGCAAGTGCTCATTTTATCAGAAGCAAATTCATTATTTGGGGCATATCATTTCAAAGGATGGGATAGAAGTGGATCCTGAGAAGATAAAATCCATTAGAGAATGGTTAGAACCAAAGAATGTGACAGAGGTTAGATCATTCATTGGCCTTGCAGGCTACTATAGGATATTTATTGAAGGATTTTCAAAGATTGCACACCCAATCACTTCCTTACAAAAGAAGGGTGTGAAGTTTCAGTGGACATTGGATTGTGAAAAGAGTTTCCAACACTTGAAACAATTATTAAGAAGTGCTCCAATGCTAAGGATTGCAGACCCAAATGAAGAATTCATTGTATGCATAGATGCATATAAAGAGAGACTTGTTGGAGTCCTCAATCAAAATGGGTTTGTTATTTGTTATGAGTCAAGGAAGTTAAAGGAACATGAAAGACACTATGCCACTCATGATTTGGAGTTGGCATCCATAGTGCATGCCTTGAGAAAATGGAGACATTACCTCATGGGGAAAAGGTTTGAGCTAAGAACAGACCATAATGGTCTGAAATATTTATTTGATCAACCAACTCTAAATGCTAGCCAAAGCAGATGGTTAGAGTTTTTAAGTGAATATGACTTTGATATAAATCATATCAAAGGCAAAGAGAACAAAGTGGTTGATGCACTCAGCAGAAGAGTGCATGAATTTCATGCTACAACCATTAGCATGTACCAATCATATTTGAAATACAGAACTATAGAGGCTGCCAAATTAAATTTTCATTACAAGGAATTAGTGGAAAAAATACAACAAGGTAATTTGCAACAGAAAATTGAAGAATACAAGCTAGATAATGATCAAATTATCATGTACAGGGGCAGAATTTATGTACCAAATTCTCAGGAATTGAAAAAACTGATATTGGGAAAAATGCATAATGTACCTTATGTTGGGCACCCATGATATCAGAAAACTATTTCAGCTGTCAAGGGCCAACATTATTGACCAGGCATGAAGAAAGAACTTGTAGATTTTATTGTCATATGTTTGGAATGTCAAAAGGTAAAAGTTGAGCATAGACACCCAGCTGGTTTGCTACAACCATTACCCATTCCTCAGTGGAAGTGGGAAGTTGTAACCATGGATTTCATCACCAAACTGCCCAAAACAAATGAGAAACATGATTCTATCATGGTAATGGTGGATAAGCTTACTAAAGCTGCCCATTTTATTCCAGTTAAGCTCACTCACAAGGAAACGAATGTTGTTGATGTTTATATGAAGGAAATTTCCATATTACATGGCATACCCAAGACAATTGTGTCTGACAGAGATCCAAAATTTACCTCAAAATTTTGGAAGTGATTATTTAATGGATTTGGAACAAATTTGAATTTTAGTACAGCTTATCATCCAGAATCAGATGGGAAAACAGAGAGGGTGAACCAAGTGATTGAAGATATGTTGAGGATGTATGTGATGGATAAACCATCAAAATGGGAAGACTAACTACACTTGGTAGAGTTTGGTTATAACAATGGGTACCAAGAATCTCTAAAGATGAGCCCATTTGAGGCACTTTATGGAAGAAAGTGCAACACACCAGTAAGTTGGGATAACCCAGCAGACAGAGCAGACATTGGACCAAATTTTCTCATGGAAATGGAAGATTAAATGCTAAAAATAAGACAAAACTTAAAGGCTTCCCAAGACAGGCAGAAAAGTTATGTTGATAAGGGCAGAAGTCACAGGGAATTTAAAGTGGGTGATTATGTATTGTTGAAAGTGAAGGCCAACAGAAGTTCTCTGAAAATGGGAAATTGTTCGAAGTTGGCAGCTCGCTATTATGGGTCGTTTGAAATCCTAGAGAGGATTGGTCCAGTAGCTTATATGATTTCATTTCCTGCATCTATGTTTGTTCATAATGCATTCCATGTATCATTGCTAAAGAAATATAATACCTGATGCTAATCATGTTATTGATCGGAATGTGATTCAGGTGGAGCAAGAAGGCACTTTCCAAGTACATTTGGTACACATTCTGGACCAGAAAATCAAACAGCTCTAAAATCTAGCCATAGGGCTTGTAAAATTCCAATGGACCTGGTATAGTCCTGAGGATGCTACTTGGGAGCACGAGGATGCAATGCGGGCAGAATTCCCGCATCTTTTTGAGGATTTTTGAAATTTTGTTGTATATGGGTACATGATGCACTGTGGATAGTGCATAAATAAGGGGAGGGGATTGTAATATCCCTAGGCCACACCCAATTGTAATGTAAATGAAAATGTACTTAAGTTGGTGAGATGTTTTGATATCATTTTGTATGCACATTTTATGGCATGGCGCACGCTAGTACTGTGCAGTAAAATGATAAAGTGTGCACATTCCTAGATACCACGTGCAACAACTTGAGTGCATGCGATATTGAGGCTAGGGAGACTTTGTGTATATGTTGTGTTTTATAGGCTGGTGAGCCAGTTATTATAACCTAGGGTGCTTATGTTTGCATTAGGCCAGAGAGCCTAGATGTTAAAGGCCAATGCTCCTACTTTTGTATATGTCTCATCATAATATAAAATACATCGTTGCGAGCAGACCGACCACGATAAAAAAGTATGGGGGACTAAACTCCATTGGTTAGGGAAAGGGATGGGCCTAAAAGTTAAGGAAAAGGGCTAATCTAGGGAGCTTAATCCAAAAAGGAATATTATATTAATATTTCTTAAATCATAAAGTATGGATAATTATTTTATCCTAAGTTCTAAAGTTGGGTACAAGTGAGACAAAGTAGCTCCCAACATGAAAAGTGTCAAGTTGGGGAAATGCATACATATTGTTGGGACTTAGTTCATTTCCTATCATCTTTTCCATCATTATTCCCATCATTCCTTCCATCATTTAGTCATCCAATCAATAATCCATGAGCATGCACACAAACCATTGAGTTATCCTTCATATCTTCATGATTGTACCAGAACTTGTATCCATAGACATTTTGTGTTGGTGTATCTGGTTAGCTTGGGAGCTAGGTTGAAGAAGCGGGTTGTCAGTTCCATGGGATATTGAAGAGGCGGGTTGTTAGGCCCATGATAAATTATCTGGGTGAGATCATTTCTAGGAATTGATTTCCCAAAGGTACTAAACTATAGATATAGTGCTCTAAAACTTCCTGTCCAGCCTATTGTTGAAGCCCTAAAAGGAAGTGGGCAGCCAAAGGACTGTTGAGAAGAGAAGGGGCACACTTCCTGGGTGGGACAGGAATCAAGGATGATTTTAATAATGGAAATTTATTCTAAAATGTAGAAACCTTGGCAAATCTTACTAATCCTTCATATGCCAACTATAAATGATTGGCGATATTTTTGTAAAAATATTCAAATTTCTAAGTATTTTATATAGTTTTTATAAAATTTTCGCGATTTTAAAGGTAAAATAATTTTATCCTATAGAATTTGGGCGAATCATTTTTAAAATAACGAATCTCATTTTTTGAAAAAACATGGAAAATTAGCCAATGAGCAAAATTTAGCCCCTAAAATCATCCCTAACAGGAATGTGGGGAATGAGGGACTGTAGGTTGTTAGTTTGAGTTGGCACCTAAGACGGAGTCTTTCCTATTGTCTATAAGCCTTTAGCCTGGTTAGGAATCCCTTTACCCAGGTGGAGTTTAGTCCCAGCTCGAGGGTGACTCACTGTTGAGAGTGATGAACAATGTGGTCTAAGGCTGGGAGGTCCGTGGAAGGTTTACATGCAGTTGGTGAAATTCTTACCAAGATAAGTGCCAATTGTGTGATAAATTTACATGTTGCATTGTTATTTACATGCTTATTTTATGGGTTATCATATGTGTGGTTATAATTGTGTTTATTTTAATGGGTGTTTCCTATATATGGTGCATGTATATGTCTATTGTTATTTCAGTGTGAATCTTTGTATTACAGATGTATTTGTATGTTTATTTTTTATATATATGCTTCCGCAAGAGTTCTGTGTGTGTGTATTATAATTGCATGCAATTTGGAAAAATTATGTGGCATAGCTCAGTTGGATACTGGGTATGTTACAATATGTTCTGCAAATAGAGAACGAAAGAGTTCTCTGGCGTAGCGTGGCCCTTCATGCATGGTCGGGGACATTACATTCCTTGAATTGGAAACTACGCTCAATGATGAGTCAGTCTGAGGAAAGATCAATAAGACTATATCCCTTCACACCGTCAGGGTATCCAACAAAAATAAACTCAGTGCTCTGTAGATCAAGTTCCTTCATCTTTTCAGAGGGAATCTGGGCCAATTCACATGAAACAAAAATTAGAAAGTGGGTCAATTCCAGTTTGAGGACGCTCCAAGCCTCGTAGGGGGTCTTATCCTTGAAATATCTATTGGGAGATATGTTTTCGATGTATCTTTCACAATTAAGTGCTTCATCCCATAGCCTCTGTGGTAGTGACTTTGCATGCAACATGCAAGATGCCATCTCCTTTAGAGATCTGTTTTTCTTCTCATAAACTCTGTTTTGTTTCGGAGTATAGGGAACTTTGTGTTGCAACTGAATCCCTGCCTCATGGAAAATATCATGGATATCATGATTGACATACTCTCCCCCATTATCAGTTCAGAGGACTTTGATCTTATTTTTGGACTGTGTCTCAACCAGGGCTTTGAAATTTTTGAGATGTTGAAAGACCTCGGATTTTTTCCTGAGAAAGTAGATACATGTAAAACGTGAGAAATAATCAACAAAAATGAGAACAAACCTCGCTTTGTCGATAGATGGATGCGGAAAAGGACCCATAAGGTCACTGTGGATCATATATAAAGGTGTGGAAACTCTCTGAGACTTTCCTTTGTCGAATTTCTCTCAAGGGTGTTTTCTGAGAACACATCCCTCACATACTCCCTTGGAGAAATGGATGTTTGGTAGACCATCAACCAATATTTTCTTGCTAATTTTTTGCATGTATATGAAATTCAAATTTCCAAACCTTTAGTTCCATATCCTACTACTTTCATTAGCATGAGTAAGTAGTAAATCAAAATCAGGTTCAATGAATTCAAAAAATGTATACAATCTAGACTGATGATTTACCTCACTAGTCGCAACCCTGGAGTTGGTTTGCATATTTTATATTTCCATGGAATTTGGATTGAATATGACATTATTTTCGGTGCCATAATTCTTCATCTGATACATGGAGAGAAGGTTGATGGAAAGTTTGGGAATGTGCAACACATTCTCGAAGCTTCCGTTCGTGAGTTCAATCCTTCCTTTATCGGTGACTTCGACAGAAGAGTTGTCCCCCATAATAATGGGAGGACCTTTGCATGCATCGAATGAATAATATACTTCTTTTGGGTCAGCCATTTGATGTGATTCTCCTGAATCTATGATCCAAGCATTGGGAGAAGAGTTGATGGCAATCAAGTCATGGCTAGAATTTCCTTTCTTGGGATTTTGATCTTCTGGTTTCTTCTTCTTGGCACCCTCAGGGATGCAATATCCAAGGTTGTTTTTCTAAATTATTTTAGATATTAGATATATTTGTTTTTGCATGCATGCATATTTTGGATGGAATCCTTTGTGACAGTACGTGCATTTCTCCCCTTTTCATCCCTTCCCCCCTTTGGATTTTTTCCTAAGAAAGTAGATCCATGTAAAACGTGAGAAATCATCAACAAAAATGAGAAAAAACCTCTCTTTCCTAATAGTTGGATGCGGAAAATGACCCATAAGGTCATCGTGGATCAGATATAAAGGTGAAGAAGCTCTCTGAGACTTTCCTTTGTCGAATTTCTCTCAAGGGTGTTTTCCAAGAACACATCCCTCACATACTCCCTTGGAGAAATGGATGTTTGGTAGACCATCAACCAATATTTTCTTGCTAATTTTTTGCATGTATATGAAACTCAAATTTCCAAACCTTTCATGCCATATCCTACTACTTTCATCAACATGAGTAAGTAGTAAAGCAAAATTAGGTTCAATGAATTCAGAAAATGCATACAATCTAGACTGATGATTTACCTCACTAGTCGCAACCCTGGAATTGGTTTTCATATCATATATTTCCATGGAATTTGGATTGAATATGACATTCTTTTCGACGCCAGAATTCTTCATCTGATACATGGAGAGAAGGTTGATGTAAATTTTGGGAATGTGCAACACATTCTCGAAGCTTCTGTTGGTGAGTTCAATCCTTCCTTTATCGGTGACTTCGACAGAAGAGTTGTCCCCCATCATAATGGGAGGATATTTGCATGCATACAATGAATAATATACTTCTTTTGAGTCATCCATGTGTTTTGATTCTCCTAAATCTATGATCCAAGCATCGGGAGAGGAGTTGATGGCAATCAAGGCATGGCTAGAATTGCCTTTCTTGGTATTTTAATCTTCTGGTTTCTTCTTCTTGGCACCCTCGGGGATGCAATATCCAAGGTTTTTTTGCTAAAGTATTTTAGACATTAGATTATTTTTTTTCATGCATGCATGCGGATTTTGGATGGAATCCTTTGTGACAGTACGTGCGTTTCTCCCCTTTTTGTCCCTTTCCCCCTTTGGATCTAGAGACATTGGTGAAGGGTTTTGTGTACCCTTCCTTCTTTGGATGTGCATGATAATTATTTTTGTCTTTATATTTATATTTCTGATATTGGTGGCTTCCATATTACACAGTAAGTGCATGCGCCTTTGGGCCTTTGATTTTTCCCATGTTGATGAGCTTGGTTTTCTCTTGTGTCAGGGATTCGATAAAGTCCTCAAGAGAAGGCATCTTCCAGGTGGCTCCATAGGTGAATCTAACATAATGGAATGTTGATATGAATATAGAGAATTTAGGACCAATATTGGAGAGAATGGTGAGAACCATTTTTTTCTCCTCCTTATATTTATCAACCTCACGAGCTTTGAGTTGAGATAGTAAATCCTTGAATTTTGTAAAGAAACCTTGGATATTTTCTAAGATTTTTGGATTCAATGTGAGAATATCCACCTCCAACATGTGTCCCCTCATCTCATCCTATTTTCCAAATATTCCTTCCAAGGTGTTCCATTCTTCATTGGGAGTCTTACAGGAAGATATGTGAAAAAGGAGATCGGTATAAACAAGACTACAAATCGTTCTGAGGGCTTCATCCATCTTATTTAAGTACTTGGATTTTTCTATGGATGATGTTGTTTATATATCTGTATTCAATTTTGACCTTTACAATCCTTTGGCTCGGAGATGAATCATTATTCTCTCCTTCCATGCAAAGTAGTTGTAAGGTGTAAGAATGAATTCTTTTTGGAAATCCATCTTTCCGCTGTCTTCAATCTTTTGTACCTGCAAAAACATTTTGTGTACCTTTTGCTTAGAAGTCCATCATATCTGATACCATTTAAATGTGTTGAACCTGCAAAAAATATATCTATCTAGAAAACGCTACACACATTTGCAGAGAGAATTAGAGAAAGAATAAGAAGGAGAGAAAGAATAGAAGAATTCTCATTAAGTGTAATGAATAATGAATAATTTACACATGATATACTCTGTATAAATCAATGAGTGCACACTAGAGGAGAAAAAATGTTCCATAGTGGTGGTCTAGAGTGATCTGGACACACACCAGCAGTTACAGGGGTGAACTTCCACCTAGTCTAGTCTCTCAGGCAGTTACGGGAGTGAACTACCACCTAGCTGAGTTAACTAGTCAACTAGTCTTCAGTTAATTGACTGAACATAGAGTAGTGAGGATTATATCAGGGAATCAAGGGTAATGCACCCGTATGGTGATGATACCAAGGCAAGTGCACATTTGTTGGTGATGATCCCAATGTTGCGTGGTGACAAAACCAATGCAACATCTAAACTCAACTCAACTAGTCAAATTGAAGTGTCAACTGAAAGAGAATATTATCCAGGTGGAATATTCTCCCCTAAAATATAGGAGAATGAATAATGACTAATTATGACTAATAAAAAAGGAAAAACCTTAGGAAAAAGAAATCCTAGGTGTGTGTGAAGTAACTCCAACATCTACCATATTCATGTTTTCTTCCTTTCCTTCTCCATGTGCATTTGAGTTTGTTCCTTCAATGCCCATATGAACTTTCATCCTTCTGATCTCATCTTCGTGGATGTAATCCCCCTATTCATATTCCATTACTTTTAACTTTGTGATGATTCTGATCTAATCTAGTTGTTGTTAAATTTGCAAAATATGCAGCCAACAAAACTTTGTCAGGGTAATTGTTTCAACAATTTCATGAAAATATGAACCATTATGGTTCAATAATGCATCAAAATTCTTTATTATGATTTCCTGAAAATTGAATTCCCAAATCAATTTTATGGGTGAATAATTATATTCTATTTTCCAAGACCTTTCCAATTCCTTCTTCCATGCTCAATTCTAAGTCTTGAGCAGAAATTTATGGCCCTTCGAAGTTAGTTGGGTCTTAAAATTTACCCTCCATTGTTTGTCCTATAACCTCCACATAAAAGCTTTGTTTGACGAATGGTTTACACCATTAGAAAGATCTCTTTGGGATCTTTCATTTGAGTTGTAGAGACATAGTGTACCTTGGTAGTACACTATGTTCTCGTGGCTTTTGAGTAGCTAAAAACGTTGTTTAGGGCCTCAAAAACATGTTGCAAAAAGATGACCTTCAAACAGTATAAAATGTCGCAGATCACTGGATTTTTGTTGTTGTAGAACATCCAAATGACTTCACGTGCACAAATTTGAACATGTACATACATATTTAGCATGCACAGAAACACCATAAGGTAGTGCATGATTCGCGCACCTATAACCAATGTGGATCACTTATTTGTCGTGCCAATAACCGGTGTGCACTACTTTTGTGTCGTGCGCCAATATCTACCGTGCACAATTTTGGTTCATGCACTAATACCTGTTGCATGAAATTCTTGTTTCATATGCTAACATTTCGTGTGCATTTCCCTATATGCGCTACACCATGCCAAAGTTTAGTACACTCACATCGCACACCAGTACTATGTGTGCACCATTACTTAGACTATCGCATGACAGGAATATACCTACATTGCACGCATGCACCAAAAAAATTCCTCTGCGCTCTGCCAATACTGTGCACACCATGCATTCCAATACTATTCGTGTGCACATGCAATCTGCACCATGTAGTGCTAAATTTAGTGTGCAGATATGCACACCGTTATTTTTTGCACATTACTACTCTACACCGTGCAACGCCAAATTTAAGTGTGCACACATGTGCACCAATATTTTTTGTGCATTACCAATATGCACCACGCAATGCCAAATTTAAGTGTGCACACCTACACACCAATATTTTGTGTGCATTACCACTTTTCACTGTGCAACACCAAATTTAAGTGCATAGACCTGTGCGCCAATATTTTCCACGCATTATCACTCTGCACTACGTAGCGCCAAATTTAAGTGCGCACACTCGCACGCCAATATTTTTTGTGCATTACCAATCTACACCGTACAACGCCAAATTTAAGTGTGCACAATCACGCGCCAATATTTTCCATGCATTACCACTCTGCACCGTGCAACACCAAATTTATGTGCGCACACCCACGCGCCAATATTTTTTGTGCATTGCCAAATTTAAGTGTGCACACCCGCGCACCATTATTTTTCCACACATCAAAAGCTTTTCACTACGCATCATGCATTTTTAGTGTGCACATTCATTTTATGCGCATCAATTCCTCATGAATTCCACTGTAGAAATTGGGCTTTTGCCAAACTTTTTCCCAATTTTCACCATAGGCATTCTACAACTATAAAATTTGTTCAATTTCACCCTAATAACACCAATTCAACCTTTGCAACAACAAATAGCTACTGGTTGACATTCCTGGAATGAATTTTTCCCAAACTCAATTCACAAACTGAGAATTTTAATCAACTAATCTCGCTCCATCCACCATGGCTTTCCTGTAACTTCAAATTCGACCAATTCTAGGTTTGAAATTTCTAGAATAGATATTAAATTAAGAATATCTCACCACTTGGCCCAATTTCTCAATTTTCCCATGATTTTAACAACATAAATTGGGGCTTTTCCCCAATTCCACCCAATTGCTTCTAATTTTTACCATGGACGCTCTGTAACTTGAAGTTTGGCTACTTTGAAATAAATCTCTGTGAAATTTATTTTCATTTCAACTTTCTTGGCCCATCCAGGCTCAGTGTTGAAAACTGGAGCTATGATACCATATTGTAACATCCCCAACATCCAACTAGGCTATGATGCCGCATAAAATTTTTGAACTGTATACAAAATTAAAACATATACACATAGAAAATATTGCGGAAATTTATATATAAAACTTAAAAAAAACACATACATTCTTCAAATGCATAGATTCATACAGAATAATAATAAAAATACACATGCAACACACACAGGAAAAACCCATAAAAATAAATGCATAAATAATAATGCAGAACATAATTTAACACACAATTGGCACTTATCTTGGTAAAAATTTCACCAACTGTGTGCAGACCTTCCATGAACATCCCATCCTTAGACCACACTTCTCATCACTCTTAGTAGTGGGTCACCCCTCTGGGACTAAAATCCACTCAGGTAAAGGGATTCCTAGCCAGGCTAATGTATCTCAGACAATAGGAAAAACTTCATCACAGGTGCCAACTCAAACTAACAGCCTATAGTCCCTCATTCCCCACATGCCTATCCCATGCCAAGAAGTGTGCCCCTTCTCTGCTCAACAGTCCTTTGGTTGCAACCCTTCCTTTCTGAGGCTTCAACAACATGTCAGATAGGAAGTCTCAGAGCCCTGTAGCTGCAGTTTGGCACCTTCGGGAAATGAATTTCCAACAATTGTCTCACCTAGAGAGAATTTCTCACGAACCTGACAACCCACCTCTTCAATAGCCCACGGGCCTGATAACCCGCTTATTCTGTCCAAATCCCAAGCTAACCAAGTACAGATACAGGTACAAGTATAGGTATAGGTATAGATACAGGTACAAGAAGGTACAAAGGACAACTGAATGAGTAAGTGAATGATGATGGAAAATAATCCAAAATGAACTAAGTCCAAGCTATATGTATGCATGTTCCCAACTTGAAACTTGTCATTTTGAGAACCACTTTGGCCCACTTGTCCCCATCCTTAAAACTTAGCATAAAATAATTATCCATACTTTATACTTTAAGGAATATTAATATAATATTCCTTTTTGGCTTAAGCTCCCTAGATTATCCCCTTATCCTCTTTTACCCCCTTTCCCCAACTAGTGGAGTTTAGTCCCCCATACTCTTTTATCGTGGTCGGTATACATGCAATGATGTATTATATTAATGATAAGACATATACAAAAATAGGCTCACTGGCCTTTAGCATGTAGGCTCTTTGACCTAATTCAACACATAAGCCTCCTAGTTTATAATAATTGGCTCAACAACCTATAAAACACAACGTATACACAAAAAGGATCTTTGGCCTCAAAATCACGCACACTTAAGTTTGTTGCGCGCGGTATCCGAGAATGTGCACACTTCATCATTTTAATGTGCAGTATATGTGCGCACTATACTATGGAAGGTGCATGCAAAATGATATCAAATAGCTCACCAACTTAAGTACATTTTCATTTACATTTATAGTTGGGGTTCGTCCTAGGGGTATTGCAGGTTTCTGCTATTTCACTTATTCACTGATTCACTCAATTTCTCGTTGTTCACACCTTTTATTCTTTCAGCCACTCATCTTTCCTCATTCGTGTCTCGGCTTGGGAAAGGAAAACAAACTATTGAAGAGAAGTGATGGTATTGTTGGTTGTAGAGGTTGCTGGTATAATCCAGCCATGAAACAAGACCTGCATGTCTGAGATGATTTGGTCTATGCCCAGTCTTTCTCACAGTTGTGAGTCCCAAGGGTCCCAACATGGATATTATGGACCAGCTGCACTAGATCTTTGGAAGGAGATGGAAATCCTGAGGGACTGTGTGGTAGAGAAGGGGGGGGGTCCATTCTCTTGGGTTATGTAGGCTAGGTAGAAGAGATTTGGTGTACTTGGATTGTTGTGGGTGCTGAGAAGCCTATGAGAGCATGAGTTTTGAATGGTTTGGGGAGCTTAGTGACACTCTGGAACTGTCCTTGTGGATTCATATCCCTGACTCGGGGGTGACACTGTTGTTGATACTTGGAACAACAATGTCTATGGTTGGGTGGAACATCCTTGGTCTGCAGGCAATTGGTGTCTTGTTTTAGAAAAGACAAGTTCTCTCTCTTATGGTTATTTACCCATGTATCTTTATTTTCATTGTGTATTTAATTATCTATGAATTTTGCATCTATAACATGCATTCTTGTTGTTTATTGTTCTGCATGTTGTATGGTTCATTTATTTCATGTTTAGCATGAATATTGATCAATACATGTGAATATTTCATGCATACTTGTTATTTAAAGTTATATCATAGGTCGAATTAGTCCAGAAGGGGACTTGAAGTTAGCATTCCCAACTTGTGGGTGGTCGAGTATGTTACAGATTGGTATCAGAGCTCCAATTTTCAAAACAAATCCTGGATGGCCCATGTAAGTGGAAATTGAATCAAAATGGTCACAGAGAATCATTGTTGAAATGGCCAAATTTCAAGTTACAAAGTGTCCATGAGTGTCAAGAAGGCATTGAGAGCACACCTTAACTATGTTTGAAAGCTCAAGAGGTGTAGTGGTTCGGGAAACCACAATGGTCATTGATTTGGGCCACAATATTTGACCTGGGTCATTAGATCTATTTGGAAAGTCCCAAGTCCTTCATAGCCGTCATATCTGGAAAAGGAGCATGGCGGTTAAGCACCGAAGTCCTTCGGACATCGCCACTCCGGCTATTTTAAGTTATTTTTCATAAAAGAAGTAAATGCCCCAAAACTTCAAATTTCTGGAGTGAATCTATGCCATAGATCACTAAGAGGAGTACCTGACCATTTGATCTAAACCCGGGGGTGATTAGTTTCCAATAATTGGTTGATTTTGTCACTCCTTCAAAAAGGTCAGTTATATATCGTTTTACTTGAGTGGATTGCAATTAAAGGTATAGTTGAAGTCTTTATAGACTTGAATACAAATTGAATTAAAGTCTCTGTAGATTCTTTATGTGTTATATGTCGTTCTTGCATTTACTGATCTATGTACAGAAATTCATGAAAGAAAACATAAGGAAAAAATACACATAAATATATGACACTTCACTTGATAACGGATTTCACCTGATGTCGGCTACGTCTCTGGGTCATGCTCCAAATCCTAACTTCTTTATTCTCCTCGTTGTAATGATGTCTCCCCTTTACAAGTTATAAGGACAAAGTCCCTTTTCGGCGATGACAACAAGAGATCGGAATGTGATCAAGAATGTATACAAGATTCACAAGTTCTCATACTCATGATGCATCCATGATGATGACATGGACATCATTCCCACATAATCAATACATAAAAAGAGGAAGAATAAAATATGAGCCCCATCATCATGGAGCCATAAAGTGCCTTAGATCTGTTTCTTAGATCCAAGCATAAATATGCAGCCCATACAAAGATCCCAAACTACGGGATTTAGAACTGCTTCGTTGACCACTTATCATGCAAGTGCCACAATTTATTTGTCACATGTAACTGAATGGTTTTATGTGGAATAAGAGAAGAAAAGAATAGATAGAAGGAACATGTTGATATTGTTTCCTTGTTGTAGCCTCTCCATGCTCCTTCATACCTATAACACACATTTTAGGCTGCAACATTTAATGACAAAACAACATAATGAAAAGCATGCTTACATTGGCTTCTCCAAAACTTAGCTTGCTGATCTGAAGCTCTGCTACAAAAAAATACCTCGCCATTGGATTCGCGTCACTAAATTACCTAAAAATGACTGTCAAATCGTCTCCATCAGACGCAGGAACCTCCAGGCCTCCTCTGGGCTTCTGTCTCAATTTGCATGCAACTATGCAATTAATGCATCAGACTGCATTGAAATCTGTGTCATCGTACAGCCTCATACGGACTGGGTGCACGCTTCCTCTCCCCGTACATTGATGAACACCGATTCTTAAGTCAAAACTTAGGTGGATTTACCAAAGGGGTGGTTAGCCCAATTGGTTAGCATGCATGTGTCAAGGCACTAAGGTAGGGGGAGGTCCCAGGGTCAAGCCTGCGGGCCTCCCCATTTTGGTTTATTTTTATAACTGCTGGATCATTTTGGTGATGGTTCTATCTTGGAGGAACTGCTACATATAGCAGGACCTCCACCAGATTTGGCGGGGTCCACTATTATATATTTTGTTTTGCAAATCCGGTCACATGCCCTCATTAGAAATTTTGCGGGTGCCACATGGAGCCTAGCTGTTGGCCCCTATTTATCGGTCACCCACCACGTGGTCATGGCACCATTTCCTTATTGTTCTAGTCATACGTTGCCATGTGGCGCTTCTGGAGGAAGCCACATGTCTGTACAGACTACACAGTCACTTGCCACATGTCTATACGGATGCCACATCGCCCTGTCATGTCACTGTACATACTACCACATCACCCTACCATGCCACTATATGGACTTCCATGTCACTATACGGACTGTATGGGCTGCCACGAGGCACGATCCGATTGGTCCACGGATCAGCCCGAAAACACCAAAATTGGATGACATGTGGCAAACTCTAGTGTTTCCATGTCACCATGTTGACGTGAACATGACACGTGTCACCTTCCTTATCCTACCACGTGTGTTGTACAGATTCTAATGTCATCATTATGGATGTTGACGTCAGCAGTACGGATGTTGACTCATCCCTTGTTGACTGGGCTAGGTTGACCAAACTTTGACCACGAATATATTTCAATACGTAACTTTGATTGATGAGTCGTTTGCGCTGTTGGAAATATTGTGACGTGTTCTTCATGATCATGTCATTTTAACTAAGTTTTGGGAACTTTGAATTTTTTCCCTTTCTCTACCTATTGAGGCCATTCTGATCCTCCCGGGACACTTCTAAAACTTCTTTGATGTTCCCTAGATCCATCTGGATCATGCCTCCCAACTAAAAGGACTTTTGGTCCCAAAAATTCTTTACATTATAAGTTTCATGTCCATTGGACTTACAATAAGAAATCCATACCCAAACTACCTCACAAAGCCTAACAATATCAACATGTGCCAAAAAAGGAGTGATATTAACAATTAGCACTTTTACATAATACCCTTCTATGGGGTATGAATCGAAACATGTGATTTACAAAGATGGCCACTCTTGACTAACTCAAGGATTTTCCCCATTTGTTCATTCATTATGCTAAACATGTCCTCTTTACAGAGCTATCCTTTCTCTGGTAGTTGGTTTCCTCCTGGTGGTGGATTTCCTTGCAGCACTACCTGACGGGTTGTCTCCCACGAAGGTGTCTGCCTGGTATTCTTGTTCCTCTTTGGACGTAGAACTAGATGTAAGGCCCAACAAGTGACCTCATGATGCCCATCTCTGCTACAATGGCTGCATTAGCCCTTCTCTTTCAGAGGTGCATTTACCCTTCTCTTTTCCATGTGTGGAAAACAATCTTCCATCCTCATCCTTCTCATGGTTTCCATAACCTTCCTCCACAAGGATTTTCTCTTCAAACACGTGGAAACTACGTGTTTATTCAATCTGCAAAAAGTGCATGGTATTTGATGCCACGAGCTCTGTTTTATATGATTAACATGCTTATAATCCAATGAAATTTTAGAGTTTCAGGCTTTCTTATACCTCGATGAGTTTCCTCTGGAGTCAGACTAGCAATAAGAGTTGGTCTCAACTTTGTCATTGTGATTCTCATCTCTCCCTGGAGATGTCTCAAATCCTCAATCATGAGAATTTGTGCTCTCGCCCTAGACTAAATCAATTTCATCTCCTGATGAATTATTGACCTCTGGAGTCTCAGTGACTGTCTTGGGGTCTTCTTCCCAAACGGTTTTGGAGATTTCTCCAACATACTTTGGGACATAGCCTATCTCAACATATCAAGGCCAAACCACTACCTCGATGGGATCCACAATACCTTGTCCATTGGTTCCAAGGCCTCCTCCTTCGTATCCCATTTTTCTCATCAAATTTAATCCAATGCAAGAATCATGTTGTTCAAGGATTTCAAAAGAGTCATCAAAATTAATCAAGAAAGGAACTACACATGGTTTATTTACCTCCATCTCAAATTGGGACTCTTGGTCTACTTCTTGAGATGTGTACAGTTCTTCCTGGTGAGAAGGATTAGTGGAAGATGCTTCTAGGAATCCTCCTTGGTTTCTGGATTCTTGTAGACCACCTTCATTTGCTTGAAAAAGTGTGCATGCATTTTCACTATCATGATCGCACCCATAATTGGTGAAGTTTCAATGGTCACAAGATAGTATTATCACCGTCTCATTCTTAGAGCCTTCCCCTATATGAATCTTCATGGCTTGCAACTGCTCTTGTAACCTTTGGTTCTCTTCTTCTACAACATGCAACAATGTCTTCAATCCAGCATTGTTTTCTTGAAGAATTTGGTTGAGCTCTTGAAGCTCATCGAACTACGACTATTTTGGGGATCTTTCCATCCTTAGCTTCAACACCTGCAATCGATATCAAGCCTGATCTGATACCACATGATCCGAACCTAGGGGTGATTAGTTTCCAATAATTGGTTGATTATGTCACTCCTTCAAAAAGGTCAGTTATAGATCATTTTACTTGAGCGGGTTGCAATTAAAGGTATAGTTGAAGTCTGTATAGACTTGAATCCAAATTGAATTAAAGTCTATGTAAATTCCTTATGGGTTATATGTTGTTCTTTCATTTACTGATCCATGTGTGGAAATTCATGAAAGAAAACATAAGGACAAAATACACATAAGATATATGACACTTCCCTTGATAATGGAGTTCACCCGATGTGGGCTACGTCTTCGGGTCATGCTCCAAAGCCTGATCGCTTTATTATTCTCATTGTAATGATGTCTCTCATTTACAAGTTGTGATGCCAAAGTCCCTTTTCGGTGATGACAACAAGAGATCAGAATGTGATCAGGAATGTATACAAGCTTCCAAATTTCTCATGCTCATAAGACATCCATGATACTTACATGGACATCATTCCCACATACTTAATACATAAAAAGAGGAAGAATAAAATATGACCCCCATTATCATGGAGCCATAAAGTGCCTTAGATCTGCTACTCAGATCCAAGCATAAATATGTAGCTACGATATTTATAACTACTTTGTTGGCCACTTATCATGCAAGTGCCACAATTTATTTGTCACATGTAACTGATTGGTTTTATGTGGAAGAAGAGAAGAAAATAATAGATAGAAGGAATAAGTTGATCTTGTTTCCTTGCTCCAACCTCTCCATGCTCCTTCAGACCTGTAACATGCATACTATGTTGCAACATTTAATGAAAAAATAACATAATGAAAAGCATGATTACATTGACTTCTCCATAACTTAGATTTTTTTATCTGAAGCTCTGTTGCAAAAACAGACCTCCCCATTGGATTTGCATCACTAAATTACCTAAAAATGACTGTCAAATCATCTCCATCGAACATAGGCACCTTCAGGCCTCCTCTAGTCTTATGTCTCGATTTGTGTGAAACTATGAAATTAATGCATCAGGCTGCATCGAAATATTTGTTGTCATACGACCTCGTATGGATTGGGTGCACGCTTCCTCTCCCCGTGCATTGACGAACACCAGTTCTTAAATCAAAACTTGGGCGGATTTACCAAAGGGGTGGTTAGCCCAATTGGTTAGTGTGCATGTGTTAAGGAGCTAAGGTAGGGGGAGGTCCAAGGGTCAAGCTCGCGGGCCTCCCCATTTTGGTTCATTGTTACAACTGCTGGATAATTTTGGTGGTGGTTCTATCTTGGTGGAACCGCCAGATATAGCAGGACCTCTGCCATATTTGGCGGGGTCCGCTATTATTTATATATTGTTTTCAAATTCGGTCACATTCCCTCATTGGGCATTTCAGGGTGGCCACATGGCTCCCATATATTGGCCCCTATTTCCTAGTCACCTGCCATGTGGGCATGATGTCATTTATTTGTTGGCCCAGTCATACACTACCACATGGTGCTTATGTAGGAAGCCACGTGTATGTATGGACTACACAGTCACCTGCCATGTGTCTGTATGGATGCCACATCATCTTGCCATGTCACTATACAGAATTCCACGCCACCCTACCATGCCATTGTACAAACTACCACATCACCCTGTCACGTCACTATATGGACTGCCATGTGGCATGATCTGAATGGTCCACGGATCGGCCTGAAAATTCCAAAATTGGATGACACATGGCATCCTCTGGTGTTTCCATGTCACCATGATGACATCATCATGACATCTTTCGCCTTCATTCTCCTGCCATGTGTGATGTACGGATGTTGATGTCATCCATATTGATGTTGACATGAGAAGTACGGATGTTGACTCATCCCCTACTAACTGGGATGGGTTGACAAAACTTTGACCGTGAATATATTTCAATATTTAACTCTGTTTGAAGAGCCTTTTGCGATGTTGGAAATATTGCGATGTTCCCTTTGCGATCATGTCATTTTCACTGAGTTTTGGGAACATTGAATTTTTTCCCTTTCTCTACCTGCTGAGGCCATTCTGAGCCTCCCGAGACACTTATGAAACTTATGTGATGTTCCCTAGATCCATTCGGATCACCATTGGATTTTCCCAAGGAAATATCTGGTTCATTGGGCCAAGAACAGATAAGGAGGTGAAGTACAGTGGAAAATATCAGATCTATGAACAAGTGAGTGTGAGTCATAGATCTCACGACAGTTCGGAGGTTAGACACTCTGGGAGAAGAAAGACCTTATGTTGCCAGTAAGAAAATCTCTCGAAGTTTTGAACTATGGAGTAAATGTGGATTATTCATGTTTGGGGACATGTGTCCATAGATTAGGGATTATTCGCTAAATCAATGTTCGGGAAATTTATAGTGTTTTGTTGAGAGTTCCCTGAAGTTCTAAAGTGTTGGAGTAAATCAGGATCGTCCATTGTCAGGGACACGTGTCTGCAGATGATTAAGTATTAGGCCTTCAGGGGGATTGTGGGAAAAACAAAATTTGATACGGAATTCAGAAGTCCAGAGCACTGGAGTCCCAAAATTTCAGGGAGCAGCTGTTCAAGAGCTTAGTGTTCGATAGTTTTTAGGTGTGTGGTAGAGGAAACCTATGAAGCCCAAAGTTTTAAATATCTAGATAGCGTATTCTTGAAATTTCAATGGTCAGGAGTTTTAAATATCCAGACATCGTATGTTTGAAATTTCGATGGTCGGGAGTTTTGAAGTGTTTTGGTGAGAGATCCTCTGATGTCCAAAGTTCCAAAGTCACGGAGCGTTGGAGTGACATGGACTACTGACATCACCTAGGGTGATGTGGACCCACTCTAAGCATGCCACGTGTCATCTTGTTTCATATTTTTCATATATTTTTTTTCCAATTATAACTTGACACATGTCACCTATAGGAAGGGCCATGTGTAATCTCTATATTTTCCCCATGTATCACCCCCTGATGTGTAGTTTCTTGTGAGACTCCAGAAGTTTTGAGATTCGACATTCAGGGATATGGGAGTATGTTGTTGTAATAACATATGAATTCTCAAGCTTCGGAGCACCAGAGTAATGATACTCCGAAGAGCCTCTCTGGAAGTTCGCCAGTTCGACATTCGTAGGGAATTTTGTGTGGTATAGGCGGAACCTTTGAAGCCCAAAGTTCTGAAGTTCTGAAGCCCCAAAGCTCTGAAGGATGGTCTGTTCAGAAGTTCACCAGTTTGGAATTTGGGAAAAATGAATTGTTATGAAGGTGAAACCCCGAAGCCCGAAGTCCTAAAGATCCATATAAGCACATATCATCTAAGCACTTGGTCATATCTCTTGGTAATATGAGATTTTGGTCGAAATAAAAGGGGGATAGTGCCCAAATTGTTCTTTTCAAAGACATAATGGGGATAAAAGTAGGAGTATGTGGGGTTCCTATTTGTACATACCTATTCATAAAGATGTAAATAAGTCCTATGTACTTTATGAGATGATCCAACATGGGTCCAAGAGCTAATTTGGCTCTAAAGAAGGAGAACAATTGTACAGGGATTACCTCCCAGGAGGGACAATTTTCAAATATTCATAACTCCTTGCTCAAAACTCATAATGGAGCATTGAAGTAGACGATGGATAGGTATTGAAAAGTATAATATAACTACTCACCCATAAAATTGAATTGGGAAAGAATTTTTTAGGAAAATCAGAAGAAAAGAATTATGATGTATAATGGAACCAGAATTGAGCATAATTTCCTGAATTTGTTAAAGCAATCTGCCTAACAAAGTTCTGTTGGCTGAAGATTTTGCAGGATTAGGGGGAGTAAACGTATTAGTTCAGAATGCATATTCAAGAAATGGAATAAGGAGAGGGAGCCTCTATCCATGATACAGAGGTCGAAGGACAAAATATCATAGTTGGTAATGCAGAGACAGAATCCAAAGTACACAAGGACAGAGGGGAGAAACAAACATTGATAGAAATTGTAAGAAGCCTAAAAATAGAAGTGTAGATCTATAAAGAAGATAATGAGAGGTTGATGAGAGAGAAAATATAGATAAATGCTTGAATGATGTAGATATTATATCAACTGTAGAGGAAAACAAAGAGGGGATCAAACTCAAAACAAGAGGAAGAAGGTAGGTATCATGAAAGAAGAGATGATCGTGGAAGAGTTGGATATTCAAGAAGTGCTATCAGGACTCATAGACATCACTCACCTCCCTACTCAACAATGAATTTTTATGCATCTGAATATTCCATAAGTAGTCCAGAGGTGTCTCATGTTAGGAACCAAATAAGAAGACATGAATTGGACAGTTTGCAAGGAGTGTTGAGGAAGCTTAAGCCACCATCCATTAAGGGTGAGAGAGAAATGGAAGATGATGTTGAGGCATGGTTTCTTGGACTTAGGAGATATTTCAAATTTCATAACTACTCAACAAACCTAGAAGTTGGGATTGCCACATACCATTTACATGGGAAATATGCTATGTGGTGGGACCAACTAAAGGAAGTTGAGGATATTAATGAGAATAGGATCACTTGGAAATAGTTCAAGAATTATTTTCAGAAGGATTACCTCTTAGAGAAATTATATGAAAATAAAATGTAGAAGTTCTTTGAAATTAGGCTGGGAAGTGCAACCATGGAAGAGTATGAGAAGAATTTATTGGGGTTGTTAAAGTATGTAGGGTTCATAAATAATGAGAAGGTGAAAATACAAAGGTTTTTGAGTGGACTTCCATCCTTTTATAAATAAAATATTTAGTAAGATGAGCCCAAGACCCTAACCGAGACCATTAGGAAGGCTAAGTACCTATATGAGCAAGGTCAGGGTAGTGAATCCATGCATAAATATTGGAAGGATAAGAAGAAGGAGAATTCTGATCAGAGGAAGAAGGGATTTAAACCTCCTTTCAATAGATGTGAACCTAATAAAAATCATTAAGGTGAGTATGCTAAGGATGAATCCAAGAAAGAAGAATCCTTGGGAAAAAGGGGAAGACCACCAATCCAATGTTGGGGATGCAAAAAAGATCACCTATACAAGGATTTCCCACACAGAAAGGACAAAGTGAAGACCGTGCACAACATCCAAGAGGCTACAACAGTAGAATACATGGGAAGGATTTATGAAACCTTAGATGATAGACAAGTAGAGTACCAATCCAATATGATCGAGGTGGAAGGTAAGATCATAAATCATCTTGTTGCTATTTTAATTGATTCAAGAGTAAGTCATTGTTACATTAATCCTAAAATAGTAGATACATTACATTTGGAGAAAAGTAAACTTGGAAAATCAAGTTTGGTCCAGCTAGCCACTAGAACCAAAAGGAGAATCCATGAGATGGTTAGAGGTTGTTCCCTAATTCTTAATGATACTAATGTTGATATAAATATTATACCATTGGGGTCTTATGATATTCTAATAGGAATGGATTGGTGGGACAAGAATCACGTTGCCCTATATTTTCATAGAAAGACGTTTACATGTCTTGATGGAGATGGAAAATAGAGCATTGTGAAAGGAGTTCCAAGACCCATCTCTATAATGGAGATTTTATCCTTACAAATGAAGAGATGTTTCAGAAAAGGATGTCAATTGTATGCATCCCATGTAGAGGAGCTAGAAAATATAATGTTTCCAAGCCTTGAATATTTCTCGGTACTACAAGAATTTGAAGATGTATTCCAAGAAATACCAGGGTTTCCACCAAAGATGGAAATATATTTCTCTATTTATTTAGTGTCAGGAGTGGCCCCGGTGTCAATAAAACCTTACATAATGAGTAAACCAGAGTTAAAAATAATTACAAATGCAGTTGCAAGAATGTTTGAAGAAAGGATACATATTTCCAAGTGTTTCACCTTAGGGAGAATCAATACTCTATTAAAAACAAGGATGAAACTTTGAGGCTACATATTGACTTTCAATAGTTGAATAAATCCACTGTAAATAACAAGTACCCTCTACCCAGAATTCATGACCTCTTTGATCAGCTAAGAGGATCAAATATATTTTGAAATATAAAAATTGAGGTCAAGGTACCATCAGGTAAGAATCAAAGAAGAATACATCCATAAGACAACCTTTAGAACCAGGTATGGGAATTATGAATTTGTAGTGGTGCCTTTTGGATTGTCCAATACACTAGTTGTCTTTATGTGCTTAATGAATGTCATATTTAGAAATTACTTGGGTAAGTTTGTCACAGTATTCCTTGATGACATACTTTTCTATTATAAGTCATAGGAAAAGCATGAACATCATATAATCTTGGTATTGCAAGTGCTGAGAGAACATCAATTGTATGCCAAGATGAGTAAGCGTTATTTTTTCCAAGAACATATCCATTACTTGGGGAACATTATTTCAAAACAAGGTATAACAATAGACCCAAATAAGATTGAAACCATTAGAGGATGGTCAACGCCCAAGAATATTTTAGAAGTAATATCTTTCATGGGATTAGTTGGTTACTATAGAATATTTATAGCAGGGTTCTCTAAGATTGCTCATCCCATCACTTATTTGCAAAAGAAGGGAATTAAATTTTAATGGACATATGATTGTGAAGAGAAATTTAATTTGTTGAAAGCATTACTTACTAGTGAACTTGTTCTAAGGATTGATGATCCAAATGAAAGTTTTGTGATATCTACAGATGCATGCAAGGAAGGACTTGGTGGAGTCCTCACTCAAAATGGACATGTCATTGGTTATGAGTCTACAAATATTAAAGAACATGAGAGGAATTATGCCACACATGACTTGGAATTCGATGTCATTCTTCACGCATTAAAAATGTAGAAGCATTATCTCATGGGAAAGAGATTTGAATTAAGAACAAACCTCAGTGGTCTAAAGTATCTTTTTGAACAACCAACTTTGAATTTCAAGAGACAAGATAGCTAGAATTTTTAAGTGAATATGATTTTGATATCAAGCATATCAAAGGAAAATAAAATAATTTTGTTGATGCACTCAGTAGAAGAATGCATCTCATGCATGCTACAACTATGAGTATGCATCAGTCATATTTAAAGAGAAAAATTTTAGATGCTATTGTCACAGATCAACATTACCTACAAGTAAAATAAAGCTTAAAGAAAGAAAATGTACAACAAAAAATGAAAGAGTATGAGATGAAGGAAGATGGATTACTTATACATAAAATTATAATTTATGTTCCTAGTTCTGGAGAATGCAAGAATTTGTTATTAAATGAAATGCGTAATGTTCCATATGTTGTAAATCTTGGTAATCATAAAACAATTGCAGCAATAAGAAGCCAATTCTTTTGGACGAGAACAAAAAAAGATGTTGTTGATTACATTGCAATATGTATGGAATGTCAGAGAGTGAAGGATGAGCATAGGCACCCAGCGGGTTAACTATAGCCTTTACGAATTCCAGAGAAGAAGTGGGAAGTGGTAACCATTGAATTTATAAAAGAAAATTCCACGACAACATGATTCGATCAAGGTAGTGGTTGATAAATTGAAAAAGGTTGCTCATTTTGTTCCTGTGAAAACAACTCATACATTAGCCAATATTGCAGAAATTTACATGAGGGAGATTGCTAGGTTGCATGGGATACCTCGGACAATTGTATCGGACAAAGACACCGAGTTTACTTCAAATTTATGGAGGGAATTATTTAAAGGATTTGGTACAAATATAAACTTTAGCACATCATACCATCCACAGTGAAATGGGAAGACAAAGAGAATCATCTGAGTAATTGAAGACATGTTGAGAATGTATGTGATGGATAAGACATACAAGTGGAAAGATTACTTACACTTGGTTGAGTTTGCCTATAATAATGGGTATCAAGATTCATTGAAAATGAGTCCATTTGAAGCTTTGTATGTGAGGAAATTCAATACTCCAGTGAGTTGGGACAACCCAACAAACGTAGTGGTACTTAGGCCATAATTGCTCAAGGACATGGAATACCATATGGTTAAGATTAAATAGAATTTAAAGGCATCTCAATATAGACAAAAAATTTATGCAGATAATAACAAGACAACTAGAGAACTTAAAGTGGGGAGCATTTTCTTTTAAAAGTAAATCCTAGAAGAGATCTTTGAATTTGGGTAGTTGTACAAAGATGGTAGCCAGATTTTGTGGTCCATTTGAGATATTGGAAAGAATAGGGAAAATTGCATACATGATTGCATTTCCTACTTCCATGAATGTGCATAATGTATTTCATATCTCTTTTCTAAAATATATGTACATGATACTAACAATGTTATTGATTGGCATCTAATTCAGGTAGAGATAGAGGGAGACTTTCAGGTCCAACCAACGCGAATATTGGACAGAAAATTCAAAATGATTGTGAATCGAGTTATAGAGATGGTAAAAGTCCAGTGGACATACTACGGTTCTAAAGATGCTACTTGGGATCATGAAGATTCCATGCAGGAGGAGTACCCACAACTTTTTGAATAAATTTTGAGATTTTGATCTTTGTTTTGTATATGCATTGAGTACAATTCCAAAATAAAGGGGAGGGGATGTAACACTCTGGGTTTTGAGCCCCTTATTAAATATTGTATTTTTTTAAGTTATGAAAGGCCAGAGTTCCTAAACAATTATTAACAGGTCAATGCGCCTAGGAAATGTAATGTTATGATCATTATTAATATAAAACACATCATTGGATGCTAGACAGACAAGGAAAAGAGTTATAGGGGGATATGATTCCACGAGAGAGGGGGCTTGAGGAGATAAGTACTTATTTTATATTTTACTTACCCATTATTGTCTTAATGAAGAATAACAGTTACATGAGTTTCTTGTGGGGAAGGCCAAGTGGTTCCTTAATTCCAATAATTAAATAAACCCATCCTTGGTCTATTTGGGGGGTTCTCACTCTCATTCTCGTTCTTGTTCTGTTGTTGGTTTCTTCTATTTCACTCATTCACTCATTCACTCAATTTCTCGTTGTTCACACCTTTCATTATTTCACCCACTCATCTTTCCTCATTCATGTCTTGGATTGGGAAAGGAAAATGAAATGTTGAAGAGCATCCATGGTATTTTTGGTTGTAGAGAATGATGGTGTAATCCATCCATGAATCAAGACATGCATGTATGATATGCTTTGGTCTGTGCCTAGTATTGCTCATATATGAGAGTCCTGAGAGTCCTTGCATGGATATTCTGGACCAGCTGCATTGGAGCCTTGGAAGGAGATGGACAGCCCAAGGGACTACGTGGAAAAGAAGGGGGAGGTTCATTCTCCTGGGTTGTGCAGTTTGGGTAGAAGAGAGCTGGTGAACTTGGAATTTTGTGGGTGCTGATAATCCTATGAGAGGTTGAGTGCTCACTAGTTTGGTAAGCCGATTAACACTATGGAACTATCCTTGTGGATTCATAGCTCTGGATCGGGGGTGACATTGCTCTTGAGACTTGGAACAACAATTTTTATGGTTGGTTGGAACGTCCTTGGTCTACAACAAGTTGGTGTCTTCTTTTATAATAGATAAGTTCTCTTTTTTATGGTTATTTACCCGCATATCTTTATTTCCACTGTGTATTTAATTATCTATGAATTTCACATCTATAATATGCATGCTTGTTGGTTATTTATGTGCATGTTGTAAGGTTCATTTATTTTATGTTTATCATGAATATTGATCAATGAATGTGAATATTTCATGCATCGTTGTTATTTAAAGTTAGATCATAGGTCGAATTAGTCCAAAAGGGGACTTGAATTTAGCATGTCCAACCTGTGGGTGGCTAGGTACATTACAGTTCATGATTCACTATTCATTGTTGACATATCCTTTGCTTCATGGATGATGCATGAGATATTATGTATGATTGGCATACACTTGATGTATGGTATGGCACAAGTTTAGATGATTGATGCATGGACATGTCCAAGGATCATCATATGAAGAGAAAATCATTCTTGAGAAGTTTATCTATTTTTGGGTTGAGAAACACCATTTGCAGATTGCAGTGGTAGCGTATTATTCGTCTTGCAAAGAATATAGGGGGAGATATACCCACATGGAGAATTATTTGTCTTCCCATGATTGGTTACAGATGTATGATTCCAGGTGGAGAGATGATAGAGATGATTGGCAACCATGTTACCATCATTTCATCAAAGTGATATCCTTTGTAAAATGGGGAGAGATTCATCATATGCATGGAGATAAGCCCACGAGACAGTGAAGCCAAGAGCAGCAGCCTCAACGACATTTCAGTCAGGGGGAGAAACCCCAAAGAGATATATCCTTTTGAATTTATGTCAAAGGGAGAGAGATAGCCACAATGATGTTGAGAAATGAACATTGAATGGTAGTGATGACCACTTTGAGCATGAGTATTTCGATGTCTACATGTTTCCATCAATGACTAGTGTTGACATCAATGTTTGTGTTGCCATCAATGCCAAAGGGGGAGATTGTTGTACTAGGTTATCATTGATGTCAAAGGATTGATTTCAAAGGGTTGATGTCAAGTATTTTCATAGTGATGTTCTTGTATCATTGATGTATTTATTGTTGGATTATGGTGTTATTGATTTAATTGATGTAAAAAGGGTTTATGTGTGATATCATAGATAGTTTGATGTATATATGGATTGATGTGTTTTCATTGATGTCAAGGTTAATCTCAAAGGGAGTTGTATCATTGATTTAATTTCATGTTTGATAGTAAGTACCAAATGGATGAACTCCAAAGTGGTCCCCTTATGGTGATATTCCTCACAGGAAGAGGCTTTGTGAATTCCAAATGGTTAGCCCCATTAGTTTGGTTAGGGAACCCAAGTTTGTTTGAGGGATAATTTAATGAATATCAATACATTTTATTGTGAGACTATTCTATATGCATAGTTCTCGTCATGCCATTTTCAATGATATGTGGAACATCACATAACTCCTCACGGTTAGAGAGTTATGGCCTTGTGAAGTTGGAGGACCCTCATGAGTTGTCTAGAAGCCCCTTGAAGGTCAAAGAAGTCAAGAATTTCAAAGAAGTCAAATTATTCTAGACACTCCTATAAGAACATTAACTAGTAAAAGTGGTTAGTCATGGGTTAAGTAGTTGGAAAAAGAAAACAATTAAAAATAAATTAGTTGCAACTAGAAGTGGAGAGTTTACTATTTGTGGAAAAGTGGTTAGAAGTGAGTTATCCCCAAAAGAAAGAAGTTGGTTAGATAATAACCCTTAGAGGAAGCTACTTGGAGAATTATAAATAAGAGAGAAAAGGTCACTTATGAAAAAGAATCTCTTGAGAATATTAAAGATCTATTAATGGTGAAATATTCATTGCAGGTACTCATGGAAGTATGAGAAGTTCCGCAAATATGAGGTTGCAAGGAAGTTTGATGATGAAATTTTCAGAGGTTCAGAAAAACCTAGTTTTTTGAAGTTGTACGTGGGATGAATTGGGATAGGGCATGTACATACGTTGGTTGAATAATGCTAGGGAATGTATATTTGAAAATGCCAAGAAAATATTGAATAGATGCTAGTGCCAGGTTCCTGAAGTCTGAAGCAAGTTCCCAGGATATCAGTCTACAACTTCATATCTGTTACAAAAATTTTGTTATGGTTATATGTTGTCTTGATGCTTATATCTACTCATGGTATGGTGAATTCTTGAAGCATTCTTTGTATGGATATTATGATGTTTGGATATGGTATATGATGGTTGGTTGATTGAGTGAGAAACACTCTCATGTTTGGTATAGCTCTGATATGACTAAGGGATATCTATGTTATATGATGATTCATGCTTGAGGGACATGCATAGGACTCTTGGTACGGTTGTTGTGTGATCCAGTGATGGTACATGTTGGTTGGTTGTCTGAGTGAGCATCACTCTCATGAGTTGTATAGTTATGATATGGTTCCTATAACTCACACCTTTGAGCTACTTGTACTTGGTTGATTATGTGTATGATGATGTATATATGGAATAGGTTGGTGGCAGTGACTAGTTGGATGTAGTGATAGGTTACAAGTGGATGTGACAGAGGTGGGAAAGTTTAAGAAGTGTAGAAGAATGGATTCCCTAGTTTTTTGAAATTGTATGCAGGCTGACAAAAAGAAGGACATGTACATATGTGTGGTGCAATACATGCATGTCATGTACATATGTGGGATGAAGAATAACCAAGTCATGTACCTATTCATATATTGGTTTATGTTGGCCCTTGACCAATTTTTGGGGATCCTTGGTCATGTTTGACCTATTTTGGGACTTCAACAGGATGTCAAAGGTGAAGCTCAAGTCGAAGCGGAGATCACGGGATCTCGGCCCCTTGATTAGGGTTTTTTGGGTTTTGGGCTTATGTAACGGGTATGGGGATGTCATCCCATGGGTTTAACCATGTTTAGGCCCATTTTGTAATGTATAAATAGAAATCTAGGCAATGTAAGTAAGGGGTGCGCAAGTGTGTGATATCAAGTTCTAAGTGCAAGTGATAGTTGTACATGCTTTGTGTATGTTGTGTGAGACTTGAAGGCTAAGTGAAAGTGACTATAAGAGATTGAGTAGAAGCTTTGTGTTGTAACCTAACTTGGGGAAGGAGGATTTGGCGAGGTGCGTGCAGATCTCCTGTCCTATGTGGAGTAGGATATTGTGTCTCTATGCATGTAGAAGATTGATAGAAGATAATAAAAGAGAATAAGAGTTGGTGGGCATAGCCCCAGGCTGGGGGTGAACCATGTATATCCTGTGTTGTTATGCTTTGTGTGATGTATTGGTGTATTTATGTGTTTACTTACTTAGTGCTTTGATATATATGAATGATTGATAGATCTGTTGATGTTTTGTGCTTAATAATATGAATAAGCTCTAGGTATAACCTATACGAATGTGCTTAGTGCTCAACTATACTAGATCTGAGTGAATACTGCAATGCTCTATGATTAGGTTTTTTACTGCAAAGTAGATACTAGTTAAATATTGATGAACTGTAACTACTAAGTGCTTTGATAGAATATTGTAATCACATATCTGTGTCCCACCTAAGGTTGCAAACACTAGAGTCCTGCAACCACCCTTGCCTCTACCTTGGGTGAGACCTCATCTGCTTCGAAGGTATTTCTGAAAGGGCCAGTAGTTAGGGTTTTGTTGGTATTCTCTTGAGCATTGAACCCTGGGTATTCCCTTGTGCCAACAGTTTATGTCTACAAGTTGGGTTTTGTACTTGAGAGATGGATTCCTCACATCTCAGTTGGTGTTGTGATTTGCAAGTTGAGCCTTGTATTTAGAGTTGGTACTCTATTGGATTTGTTGTTATTTTCATTTGATGCTTATAAAACCATGAGATTGTTATATCATGTAGAACATAATAAATAAAAAAATTACACATATCTATGTTGTTCCTTATGTTCATTATGGTGATGGTTTAATGTTATTTATTGTTGATGTATGTTGTTGAGATATGTTTTCATGGAAGATTCTAAGTGTGAATGGAAGTAATGAGTAAATGGTGATTTCTAACAAAAATTTTGTAAGAGTTGTAACAAGATCCCTACACTGATTCACCTCCCCTCTCAGTGTGGTCAGTGTGTCCAAAAAAAATAGGTAAAAAGGTTGAATTTACATCAAATTTAACTTTTGTACTTGACATCCATGATAATTCCATTATTGCAATTGGTGAGGTAGATCCAAAATAAAGGTTGTATAAATTCACTAAGTTTACTGACTATGACTCTTATTTACTACTTACATATGAGGAGAGTACTTTTCATGTACCACTAGTCCAACATGCAGAGGCTCTTGTGATTCCATTAGTTCTAGACATCAGAGATGATTCCATACATTCAGATTCTATATATAGAAATGAGAAGGTATAATATCTGTATAAGGAGCCAACATTGAAGCTTCAGCAAATTCATAAAAGGGAACAATTCACACTTCAGGAAGTAGGTGTCCTTGCAGAGAATCCATTGGATTCAAGCAGGACTCGATCTTAGCATGAGGATCCTTCTCATACACTTTCATTTTCTAAACCATCATTTCCCATGCATTTTTATATGGTTCGATATTCTGATTCATAGATATATGTTGTAGGTGAATCCCCCTACGGACAAGTGGATTCCCTCTTGGTCTCTAGACTCCTAAGGCCAAGATAGAAAAGTGCTTAACATGGACACTGACTTCTTTTTAGATCTAACCAAACTAATAAATGAAAGAAAAGGAGAAATATATGTACCTTATTAGCGACATTTTTCCTTGCAAAGTCCTGGCTAAGCTTCGATCCTGAGCTCCCTCATAGATCATGTAGAACAAACAAAGATACAATGGACTTCCTACTCTACTGATATTATCTCAAACATAGATCCATATACTACAGACAAACTCATGTGGAACAAGCATAAGTTTGAAAGAAACATGCCAAGCATTGATTATATTAATGAGAACAAGTAAAAGTACTTACAATCCTTTGAATGAAGGTACAACAGCTTCTTCCGGTTCTCCTTTTCCAACCCCTTTGCTCAAGTAATCTCCACTGATTTCTTTGATGGAATCTCACTCATGAGATCATAACTTTCACATCTCCAATCTTTTCCATGTCAATACCTTCTTATGAGATCATAAGTTAGGTATAATTCTCAATCTCCATTGTCCCTTTCACCATGAGAAGGCCTCCTTATATAACCTTGGAGAGGTCCAACCACTTGAGAGATATTTTGGATGAGTTGAGTATTCCTCTCCTTCAGTCGAGGATCTCCCCTAAGATCATGCCTTGACCATCTATTTGAATCCAACTACCTTAAGGAATTGAGGGATTCTTCCCTTATTTGCCTCAACAAACCTAGAATTTTCTAAAAAAGGGGTAGCGCTCCCCCAAAAGGGTGCACAGGGTGCTCAAACACTCCCCCAAAGAGGCTCAGGGAGTGCCAACACTCCTTGACAGTGGGTAGGGGAGCGCTCCTCTCCAAAAGTCATTTTTTAGTGGTTCTTTTAGTGTCAAAAGGTTTGTACTCCATGTCAAGTGACTTATCTTCTTCCAAAATAGTCTTTGGGGTGTCTTAAGTGTCTTTGTGATGTCGTTAGAGGCATGACATGGGAAATATGGAAGTATGATTCTTATGACGCTTGCAACACTTGTGGTCAAGATGCGACACTTACAACACTTGTAATGATGACACTTGCGACACTATCGAAGTGAGTAATTTTGAGGTGTAATAAATTCCCCCCCTAAGTATGAAGTTAGAAGACGATGATGACTGAAGTACTTTGTAGAATTTTTCAAGCAAGGGTATGGACGCAGAGAAACTAGAAGAAGCTGCACACAACCATCAAACAAATATTATGACATGTTTCAAACCCAAGGCAGGTATACCTATGCTTGAGTGATAAAGACTTTTTAGGTATGGCCACCATAAAATACACTGCAGAACCATAATTATATTGACAAAAGGTATGGCCGCTGAAGATACAATGTGGATCTATACTCCCATGACCTTATGCAAGATACCAGATATATAAAATATGCAGAACATAAATGAAATGCTAGAAATAACAAAATAACAGTAAAATATCTAGCATAATCTTCACAATACACAGAAAC
>ML777851.1:1015897-1061679 GCA_009831015.1 Picea engelmannii | reverse complement strand
ATGGACCAAAACACGATAATGCAGTGGATACGATGACTTTTGTCGGGTGACCCAAAGGAGTAAAAGAAACTCAGAGGATTGGCTCAGTGCATAGGTTTAGGGGATTACAATGCATGCAAAGACAATGTGTCATGTTCAAGGGAGACCGTAAGGGTTACTGGTAATGTTCTCAAAAACTGCTTAGTTTGCTTCTTTCAATTTTTCCCCCATCTAGATAGACGAGTAACTCTTTTTTTAATTTAATGAGCTTGAGGAGGGTAACACATGCTCGATATGACTCACCTTCGGTAGGTCCCTCTTCCTTTTTTTAGCGAACTGGAAGAAGTAAGGGTTCAGTCTCATATGAGCCCTTCAATGTATGATCGTTTAACGAGTCCAGAGAAGGTAAACTCGATTGTTTTTCATATTTAGAGAGTCTGAAAACAACTTAAAGATGACTCCAATGTTTTCCTTTTTTGTAATGTTAGTCTCGCTAGACTGAAAAAGAGATAAATTATCACTCGAAAGATTCCCTTTCAAACCTTTTAGCTAGTGGTAAAGGAAGCAATATCACTCGAAAATATTTTCATGTTTAGAGAGTCTGAAAAGAGCTCAAAGACGACTCCAGGGGGTTCCTTTTTCATTTAACCATGCAGGTCCGAAAAAGAGATAAAAGTTTACCCGATTGCATTCTCATGTTTTTTCGAGCACGAGAAAGAACAAAGACTAAGATTGGTATTCCCCCAGCTTGAAAGCTAGTGGCTTAACTCCAAAATGATCATAAAAGGCTGGAGACGTACCCTCCAAGCTTCAATTCATTCACTGACTTTGAGGTTGTCACCAATTTCTCTACTAGATAGAGAAAAAGGATAAGAGTGGATGAAATGAAGGTTCAAGAGAGGTGGTTGTTTCATTTTTTAACGAGCTTGACATAGGAAAAAGAACTATGCTAAGGGCTCTGGGTTTAATCCCTATATTGTTGTTTGATTTTTTAACGAGCTTGCTACAGAGAAGACAAAACTATGCTCAAAGCTTCTATTTCATTTTTTAATGAGCTTGCCACAGAGAAGAGAAATTGTGCTCGTAGCCTCTGTTTCATTATTTAACGAGATTTCCACAGAGAAGAGAAACTATGTTCATAGCCTCTGTTTCATTTTTTAACGAGATTTCTACAGAGAGAAAAAATTGTGCTCGTGGACTCTTCTTGATCATGGCCGCCAAGAAAATAATGTCCTGGAAGGACACCATGTCAAGGGACAAAACTCGGTCATGGATTCTAAGAGATATTCACTGGATGGAAGAAAATCACTCTGGAAGGGACACCTGTCGAGGGTCTCATCAGGGGTAAGGAGATCAGACTCCAATAGCCCTACCGAAGAGATCACCATGTCAACTACCAGATCCAAATCATTGGAAGTTGAAGGTATGGGAGACAATGAAAAATCAACATCAGGAGGGGAGATAGAGTGTATATCTTCCCAAATTTTTTCATGAGGGGGAAGAAAAGAGGATCGATGATGGTTATTATCCTAAGGTAGCTCGTCAATACTCAACATTTCCATAATAGATTCATATGAGGGAAAAATTGGAGAAATGTAGTCGATCGCAGATGATAAGGAACTTAACCATGATGGCATCGAATTTTTTTTGGGTGCCAATAGATTTTGGTCATCTGAAGAGGGAGAAGTGGATTGGATAGAAATGTATGATGTTTCAGTCGGACTAAGTGGAATGGTGTCACCTAGTGCATCAAATTCCAATGGACTAGGTACAATCCAAGGGTCAGATGATTCCAAAGATTAATAAACCGCGATCAAAATCATATTGACGGTGGCAATATGATGTGTATTCTGTGGAAGTGGTGTAGGGAAGGTACCCATAAGGCTATATTCTTTCAACAAGATAAAATAAATGCTTTCATACATGATCTTGTGGTCTCCTAAGAAAGGAATGTTGTTGGTAGCAGGAGCGCGAGCATCGGTTGTGCAGAAATCTAACTGATCAACAATGACAATTTTTCCATGATGAGGAAATTGTACACATTGAAAGACCGATGAGGCAATGGCATTCATAGCATAAAACCAACTTCTTCCAAGTAACAAGTTGTAATCAAGGGGAGCATCGACTACCTCGACATCAACAATGACATTTTTTCCACCCAATTGAATGGGCAGGGACTGTAAAAGCCCATGGGGATGGAAACCTTTCCCATCGAAGGCACGTAACATCGTTGGGGATTTGTTAAGTGCGGTTGATTTTAAACCTTTCCAACACACTAAAGACATGACACAAGTTGAGGCTCCCTCATCCAGAATAGTTTGGTGGATTTGTTGATTGTGAACAACAACATCAACCTGGAAAGCAAGTTGGTGGGAGAGTCGAGACTCATAATTTTTCGAGTTGAACATGATATGGTTGGATGACTCAGGCTCAAAAATGCCAATAGAGGCCAAGAGTGTTCTACATTGATTGGGGCAGTGCTGTAGAACTTCTAACACAGACATAGCACACGGTGCTTGAGCCAAATCTTCAACAATGTTGTAGTTTTGGGTGACACATGAACTAGGATTAAAGGTAGCTTTGTGGATAGTGCTCTTAGGAGGGCGTAAGATAGATTCAAAAGTAGGTTTCTCAATCTGAAGTGGTCCAAATGGAGGATTAACCGATAGAGGACTAACGGAGGATGGTGATGGATCCGGTAAAGTACCAGTATCATTAGTGTCTTTTCCTTTGTCAGGGTTACCTGGTGTGTCATATGTCTTAGAGAAAGTGGTCAAATTAATCCCATTAAACATATAAATATGTGCACTCATAGAGGCCTCATCATGAGGATGGCTAGAACTGCCCCCAGGAGAGGGGGTTTGAGAAACCATGGATTGTTGCTGTGGAAAAGGCCGAGTAAGAACAGCGGGTTGTGAATTTCCCTGGAAAATTTTGGCCACTTCATTATGACATGGACAGTCTTGAGTATAGTGATCATCACCATAAATGATACACGGGAATTTTAGTTTCCGTTGTGGTTTCTTTTCGGTAGCAGGTGTTTGGGCTTGATTTTTTGGTTGTTCATTGTTATTGGTATTTTTTGATTTATTTTTTGTCTTCTTTTTACCTCCAGATTGTTGTGAAGGGACAGATTGAATGGCATTCACCTCAGAGATCTGATTTTGGGGGGAGGTAGAGGAGAGTGTGGTCGACTGGGAAGTAGATTGAGTTTTGACGGAACCGATAACACCATCTACATGAGATGAGGAAGATGGCTTAGATGGATCGGTATTAGCTCGAGCAGCATTTGGAAGCAAGTCATACAAAGTACCAAATTGTGAATAAACCAAATCTAAGTATTGGGCCCGAGAAATGGTTTCTTCCTTGGTGATTGTGCCACCCATAGCGACATTACGAGCGATCGGGGGTAAAAGTGATTTAGTAAACCATTCTGCCAATAATATGTCAGGAATGATTACCTTGATCATCCTTCATCATTGTCTCCATTCATGAATATGGTCAGAGATATGCACGGAGTCAGTTTGATGAAGGGAGGTCAAGAGTTCAGTACCCGTCTCATAGTGAATAGGTATTTGAAAGTGCGTGAGGAAAGACATGGCAAGGGAGTTGAAATCATGAAAAGAAGCAAGTGGTAGTTCAATATACCACTTTGTTGCTGATCCCGTAAGTGTTCACTGGAAAAGAAGCAATTGTATGGAATCATCCATGAGGGAGTTTGATGAACACCACAAATGGAAAGTCATCACATGGTTATTTGGATATTTTCCATATTTTTCGTCAAATTTCGGAATATCATAAGGAAGTTTAGCTGGAATAACTGGCCAAACTGGTGAATGAAAAATAGGATCATTAGTTAACCGAGACAAGTATGGGAGATCCAGAGTCGCAAGGAAAGGTAGTTGTCAGTTAATTTGCGGATGATACTAGTGTGGCATAGGAACACCAGTAGGACCATAAACTGGGTTAGGTGTATAGTTGTAACCAATAGGTCCTCCTACATACGGTTGTTGTTGACCAAGATAAACTGGATTTGATGATGGCTGAGAAACATTTGCATAACCCAGTGGGTTCTGAGCATTATAAGCCAGGTGATTTTCTTTCCCAGAAAGAGGATGAACATTGTGCCCTTGAGGAGGGTAAGGAGTAGATCTAGGAGGCGGATACAAATTAGACCCATGGGGAGGATAATATTGTTGTCCCTGAGGACTCCAAGTGGTGTTTGGGATGCCACCCGGATAAGGTTGTCCATAAGATGGTCTGGAAGGAACAAGATTTGATACTCCTCTTTGTGAGTTATGATGAGAGTGCCCCCCAACATGGGTTTGGGTAAATGCACCTCCAGAAGATACTCCCCAAGATTGTGAAGGTTTTCTAGTAGATGAAGGTTTCCCCCCTGCCAGCGGTGGATTAACGACCGATGTATGACTGGCAAAGGGAGGTTTCCCTCTGGGAAGAACATGAAAAGGGGGTTTTCCCCTGGGAGGGGTAGGCCCGCCATAGGATGGTAGTATTCCAAGAGGGACAGGTCTGCTAGATGGTTTTTTCCCTCCATTCGGTTGTATTTGGTTGGCAAGGGTCTGCATTCTTGGGAAAAAAGATGTCCCAGCAGGATCATGCGAAACATGTGGAGCTGTAGCGTGAAATTTTGTAAAAGAAGGGGTAGGGATCGAAGTGCCTTGGGAATAGGTAGAGGTGATGAGTAAAACATTAGGATAGACTTGTGTTGACCCAACAGTAGGGTTAATGACTTGATCAATGGGGTGATTCATTGTTTGACCAGATGGCCCACTTTCAATAGGAGGGTCATGAGGATTAAAGGGTTGTCGAAAGGATTCAAAATGTTCATAGAGATCACGTCTTGATGAAGTCCTCCATATAGAATGAGTAGGTATGGGATTTGTATCTACTGTAGTGGTAGGATGAACAAGAGTCCTATACTCATCACCAAAGGTTGGTTCTGTGGATCCCATACATGTTTCAGTAAAATCTCTCTCAGGTAACTGTGGGACCTCTTCGTCTATGACATTCCCAAGGGAGTCTAAATGAAGCAAAAGTGGTTCGAGAGGGGTTACCGACACAGATGTAGTGCAAGGAGTGGGATTCTCAACTGTAACCAAAGCTCCTTCTTGATTGTCTAATAGAGGAGCAACAACACTCCCATCATCAAATTGATTTTCTACCTCTCCATGGTAGTTGTCTTCTGGAGGGTTAGGAGGTAAGGGTTGGTATCCTTTCGGAGGCAGCCCTTGCATCCTATGTGATCGACGGAGACCTTTATCGTATATAGGCTAAATTTTGGAGAATAACAGTACACACTAGAAATCTAGGGCCAACTAACAAAAAGAAATAGAATACGCTAATAAAATCTAGGAATCAAAACCAAGAAAACAAGACTTCTCTCGATGATCGTACTAGTTGGTCATTAAATCCAACGTCGTGTGACCAAGTCAAGAAGGGGCTAGGATATGGTGGAACAGTTACAATGACGAACTACTTAATGGACTTTCACCTTGGTGCAAGCTTCCACGTAGTAATTGTGGATTTACCCTCCAAGGAGCCCGAGTGAGTTTGACCAATGTTTGTTTCAGGTACGGTGAGACTTACCTTCACCGTCACCTCGTGTAAGTACCTAAGGATTATGGAAACTAAGGACACCAACACGTAGTCATCCCCTGGGTGGGTACAGTCGACAATCTAATCCGAACGTATGGGTAGGATAACAAGTCCAAAATCAACTCGAGAGGCTCCCACACATAATCATGGATATACCTTCAAGTGACCCCCAATATACGATCCGACCACTACAAATAGTTGAACCACGGAGGGATAATATATGTAACTCACTCGAATGCAACCTCGTGCATAACCCCTATGTGAGAGGGGGATCCCAAAAAACCTATACGATAATTGGATTGACTCTCCCTATCTCAGGATGCTAATGTTCATTTTGAAAACTTTGGAGATTTGTACTCACAGCCTAATCCAAAGTGCTAATCCTATTCTAATATTAGTGGAAGATCCTAAAAACAAAAATGTTCTAGATAATTTTTAATTAGCATTGATTTTATGGTTGTTCTTTGTTCAAAGGGTGTATGACAATGAAACTGATGGTATGATAACTCAATTCTCAAAAATGCACAAGAAGATGATAAGCAATCATTTCTTTCGATAAATGGCTATTTAAGGGAAAGAGAAAAATTTGTTTTCACTATCAAACATTAATATGCAATGTCCTCAATCAATTTGTTTCTCACTCAAATCCGATGCAATGCTAAAAATTTCAGAAATGCCTTCTAATATCCAAACCAATCACTAAAATATGTCCTTTTTCTTATATGTGAATGATAATCAGATGTAAAACTTCTAAATGTCAATCTAACATCAGGATTAAACAATCATAAGAAAACCTCACACAAAACAAAAATACACTCTCGTCATGAAATAGACAAGAAGGACAAAGATAACCAAAGTTGCAAACAAGAACCAAGAAACCTCAAACAAAAGAGAAATGATGGAAAGTTGACCTCAAATATCAAATGAAAAGGTTAACAGACCTTTTTATTTCCTCACAAAAATTTTCATTCAATCAGATAAAGGAGAAGAAAACAACAAGTTAACTCTAGGTCAGCAAAGGCAAAGAGCGGCTTCAAGGCAAGGAAAGAAAATGTCAAAATCGAAAACAAAAGAGGATGAATTCTTAGAAATAAGGGTTTTTGAAAGCCAATATCAAGATGGACTAAGAGTATGGGACCCTGAGCAAATGCCAAAACCAAGAAATAACTTCAGAAAATGAAAAATCTGGAGAATTTCTCACAAAAATGGGGTGGAGCTCTAGTGTAAGGGGCACCAGAGTGTTCCAGGACTCTGTGTAAGGCTAAAGGGGAGTGTTATCATTCTGACAGCAATAGGAGGGGAGTGCTCTGGTCCAAAAACTCAGAAAAAATCCCATAAACTCAAAAAATCGAGGAAATTCAATCAATCAGGGTGATCATGATGACATAAGGAGGCAATCAAACAAATCTAAGAATCAACATGATAGTATGGAGAATATCAAATCAGTGAGAAAAGGGAAAAAACAAGATCTGGGAATGGAAACAAAAATCAAATCTCCTCCCCAATGGAGTCACCAATTTTTGTTGTAGGTGAATCCCCCTGCGGACAAGTGGATTCCCTCTTGGTCTCTAGACTCCTAAGGCCAAGATAGAAAAGTGATTAACATGGACATTGACTTAATTTTAGATCTAACCAAGATAATAAATGAAAGAGAAGGAGAAAGATATGTACCTTATTAGTGATGTTTGTCCTTGCAAAGTCCTGGCTGAGCTTCGATCCTAAGCTCCCTGATAGATCATGTAGGACAAACAAAGATACAATGGACTTCCTACTCTACTGAGATTAGCTCAAACATAGATCCATCTACTGCAGACAAAATCATGTGGAACAAGCATAAGTTTGAAAGAAACAGGCCAAGCATTTATTATATTAATGAGAACAACTAAAATTACTTACAATCCTTTGAATGAAGGTGCAACATCTTCTTCCAGTTCTCCTTTTCCAACCCCTTTGCTCAAGTAATCTCCACTGATTGCTTGGATGGAATCTCACTCATGAGATCATAAGTTTCACATCTCCAATATTTACTATGTCAATACCTTCTTATGAGATCATAAGTTAGGTATAATTCTCAATCTCCATTGTCCCTTTCACCATGAGAAGGCATCCTTATATAACCTTGGAGAGGTCCAACCACTTGAGATATCTTTGGTATGAGTTGAGGATTCCTCTCCTTCAGTTGAGGATCTCCCCTAAGATCATGCCTTGACCATTTATTTGAATCCAACTACCTTCAGGAATTGAGGGATTCTTCCCTTATTTGCCTCAACAAACCCAAAATTTGCTAAAAAAAAGGTAGTGCTCCCCCAAAAGGGTGCACAGGGCACTCAAACACTCCCCCAAAGAGGCTCAAGGAGCGCCAACACTCCTTGACAGTGGGTAGGGGTGCGCTCATCTCCAAAATTCATTTTTTAGTGGTTCTTTCATTGTCCAAAGGTTTGTACTCCCTATCAAGTGACTTATATTCTTCCAAACTAGTCTTTGGGGTGTCTTAAGTGTATTTTTTATTTCGTTAGAGGAATGACATGGGCAAGATGGCAGTATGATTCTTATGACACTTGCAACACTTTTGGTCAAGATGTGACACTTGCAGACAAGATGCAATACTTACAACACTTGTAATGAAGACACTTGCGACACTATCGAAGTGAGTAATTCTGAGGTGTAACAATCTACAATGAGGCTATGGGAAATCCATTATGGGAGGCATCCATGTAGGAGGAGTATGACTCACTCCCAGAGAATCAAACTTGGGATATAGTTCCACTTCCACCAGGGAGGAAATGTTCTAAGTGCATATGGCTCCACAGGATCAAGAGGTACAAGGAAAGACAGGTTTCCAAAGGACTTCATCAGATCCATAAATATTTATACATATTCAAAAATAATTTCATTGAGAAAAAGTTTCAGACTTTGCAGGATTGTCTTGGAGTGAAGAACATAGTTTCCTAACATCTTCCTTTTCTTTTTTTGATGCATTGTCTTTTGAGGGCAGGTTTTGTTCCCATGTGGTTTTCCTTATTTCCTCATTTTTTATTCATTTTTCATTAGTTTCATTGTACATGAGTACCTAATATGGCCTAGTTGTCGAGACTCATTTTTTATTACTCCATAGTGATGTTCAGGGGGGTGTTGGAAATATTTCCATTTTCGACTCACTAGTTCACTATTAGTTAACTGGATCTAGTCCTATTTTATCTTTTCCATTGTTAGACCATCACTATTATGCATGCATTCATTCCTAAGAAGAGCCCATTGGTTGTTTTCTTTTATTAATTATGTAATGTTCTACCATATATTATTTTTCATCGCTCATTCATTCATAGTATTTGATAATTTATCAATTCACTGGAGTAGTGTGAATATATTTTCTCATTATTCCATATTGAATATCTTGTCCTTTTCTTGATAAGATTTGTTTGTATTTGATTTATCTAGGTCTCCTATGCAGGTTTCCATGAAACATAGACACACATATCTTCATGAAATTTTATTTGGTGAATTTTTGATAATTTTGACTAAATGGTTAGAAAGACTAGTGGAGAACGTTGGGATATATCAAGTTGAGGGTTCGAGAAATTGGAACCATGATGTGATCAGAAAATTGAACACATTAAGTAATAATGTTTCTCGTGAGATTTATTTTTGGTTGAATAATACATTAGGGGGTTACATTACAGGGTTTGCACTAGATTGTACCCAATCTTATAGTATCATAGAGAGGGAATTTTTCAAGGCCCCACGCAGAATTTATCTGAGTGCATTGTCTACTTGGATAAAAATTTTGGTGTGTGAAAATAATTTCATGAAGATGGTGTTGAATTGATAAGCGCCTTTGTGTATAGAGGAGGACTGGGGGATGGGCAGAGGATGCTATGAGAGTGGGAAGTGAAAGGTTGAGTAAGGATTGGATGGACTGAGGATGTCGAGAGAGGAAGACACTGACTCAAACAGAGAGATTGGAGTATTGTGCTATGGGAAAAGGTTTAGATATAGTAAGAAGTAGAGTGTGGCTGAGAGAGAAGAGAAGCACAAAGTGTTTGAGAAAAGATACCCCTTCGTAGTATTTCATATCACACTATATAGAGAAAGGAAAGAGAAAACAAAGGATCCTTAGTACAGTACAATAGAAGAAGGAATTCCATCTCAGACCAAAATCTTTGTCGAATCCACGACCCCTTGTGCATCACCCAAATCTGAGGCAGAAACTAGAACTTTGTCGAGAGCGATTGTAATTAGTGGAGGAAGTCAAAAAAATAATCAAAATAGTGGAAGTAGTGCAATGAACCAGAGTCAGTGAACATTATTGAAGGTAAGAACTACACAGAGTACAATGGCAGGGATATATCATACACTAAGGATGCCTGAATTTCAGGGAGCAGGGTCGAAAGACCATGAGAAACACTTGTTTTTGTGCAACATGATATGGAATGTGAAGAATTTACAAGATGAGGCAACACAGATTATGCAATTGGCCACAACGGTCAGAGGTCGTTCACTCATATGGTATATGAATTATCAAACAACTACAATGGAAGGACAGTCAATAAATTTGGTAGAAATTGGACAAGTGTTGTTAAAGGAATTCCAGAAACCAAAATATGAATCTCGGTATATCATAAAGATGAAGGAGATTAAACAAGTATAGAATGAGACAGTTTGGGACTATAACCAGAGATTTAAATATGTGATGGGTAGGTTAACCCTTCTTATTCTTGACGAGAAACATTGAGAATGATTTGTTGGAGTTCTATTGCCACACATTCATTGTTCATTAACACAACAAAAGGTCACGTTGCAGCTCGAAGCATTAGAAATCGTGATGAACATAGAAGCATTGCATGTAGAATATGGTGAAATTATGGCATAAGTATAGTCACAGTTGGTTGTGCTAAAAGTTTGGTTATCAGAGATAATGAAAGAAAAGGAAAAGCGTGAACATGTTTGGTGTATTACATGTAAGACATAAGGCCATCGAAAGGAAGCATTTCCAACATTCATGCATTGTATGGACACAGGACAACCAAACCCATTGGAAGGAGGAGTAGGGTATTGTGAGATATGTAAGACATGGGTACATCATCCAACTGCTTTTCCATTACTGTAGAAGTACCAGAGTACACCCAAACAATTATTGTGTAAATTTTGCAAATTTGTAGGACACGATGAGAAATAATGTCACACATTCAAATTAATGAGAGAGAGAACTTCATATGTGTACATGAGACAAGAAGAAAATGTGGCAGGAGAAGGTGGAGTTCAAAAACACAATAATCCAAGAGGATTCAATTGGGGTGGACATGGAGGATTCGATAGAGGTCGAGGGTGTGGAGGATTTGGTCAAGGAGGAAAAGGACCAATAATTTGTTATAGCTGAAATCCACCACAACATTTAGTGAGATATTTCATGAATCCTTTCACAACATGTACATATTTCATAGCATTAGATCATGCAACATGAGACTATCCTCCATTGATAGGAAAGTGGTAAGTAAGAGGGAATCAGAATTTGAACCAGAATCAGAACCAAAACCTAAAGATGATAGCAGCTAAGGAGCACGACGATCAACCCAAAGTAGTAGATGTTACATGTGGAGGAATGAGGACTAGACCAGATGCGACATAAAATGTAAAAGGGGTTGAGCAGTGGATAAGGAAAGAAGTTGATCCTACACCAACATTCAATCCGCAAAAAGAAAAAGAGACATATCAAAAAGTGAGGAAGGAGATACTAGGACCAAACTGGATAACTTCTATGTCAAATATACCACCAGTATATGATATGTCATCATTTTATGATCTCACCATTCCAGAAAGGCCAGTCGACAAGGTAAGTACTCTAAAAGACTTTCTAAAGAGTTTTTTAGAATTGATGAAGGATGAAACAACATTGAATGCATTACGTGAAATGATCGATCAATACAACCAAGACAAAGAAGTACCTATGATGCAAAAATGATTGAACTAAGTGTTGTGCAAGAAGGGGACAAACATAGAGTTCATATTAAGTGTGAAAATAGGAGAATATGACATGGATAATCTCATTTTCAACTTAGGATCGGAGATCAATGTTCTTCCAAGACATTCATGGGAGATTATAGGGAAACAAACATAAGATAATACCAATCCAGAGACATGTAGGAGTACATTTTAACATAGATGGAGTGTGCAGTGTAGCTCACTTTAAGGTCATTGAGATTGTGGACAATAGTCATCCATATCTAGCATTGTTTGGACTGGATTGGGTCTTTGACAATCAAGAAATTATTAAATTCAAGAAAAGATATATTATTTTTGAAGGAGCGGGCTTAAATTCCATTGTTCCATTAGACCCCACAGAGGCCAGGAGGTATGTGGAGCCTGTGAGAAAATATATTCATAACTAGTATAAAATGATAGTGCACATTGATGACTACTTCAATTCCACTACATATGGTGTGATTATTTGGAGAAGCATTAGCTCTTGTGCATCATACTCAGAGGAATGAATGGAACATTGGTAGCACATGTTGCACAAAGTATCGATCCAAATATGTGCTATCATTACTCACTCGTTGCACTGGATCAAAAAAGAGGTACGTGATACACCCAAGTTCGATGGATTAACTAAGGTAAGTTCCTTTCTAAATGAATTTGAGTTGAAAATAAATGAATAGAAAAGGATGTTGGCATTATATGTTTCACTGAGATCAACCCCATTGAGATGGTGGGAAACACACAAGGAAGGGATGGAGGATTGGAAACATTATAAAAGTTTGATGCAAATCGTATTTTGAGCAGAAGAAATTATTCACAAATATACAGGGATGAGTGATCTGAATGATCATGTTGCGTGATGTATTACAACTTGGATACAAGTTTCTAAGAAGGAATGGATGCACAGTTTCATACATACATTGGAGATAGTTCCCTAGAACTGGTATCTAGAGCTAGAGGTGTGCAGAGTGACAACAGACTGGGAAGAACTCATTCGAAATTTTAAGGTAAAATTTAACTTTGAAGTTTAGTCACATTTAGTATATGGAGCTCTACAAGTCATTAGAAATAAAAAAATTTATCGAAGAAGGAAAGATAGAAATAGTACCTATAGGTAGTACGCACAAAGATTTTGTGACCATCCACGAAATATTAGAATGTTATAACGTTACTAAGGAACATCAAGAAGAATAAGACCAAAGAAATGTACAAGTACCATAAATTTAAGGGGAGCACGACGTAGTAGGTAGAACTTGAATATGACGCATACACGAAGCCATTAAGAGTGCACAAAGTGAACATTGGCATGAAGGAGAAATCGATTTTCACAAATATTGGCAATTATTGTAATGATGAGATTGTGGAAATTATTGCAGATATATTGCATGAGTATCAAGATCTATTTTCAAAAACCTTTTCACAAATGAAGGGAGTCATTGGGGAATTGGGAGAAATGAAGATCCCCTTAAAACTAGACAGTAAGCCAGTAAGATAGAGACCTTACATATTAAATCTGAAGTACAAGGAAAAAGTGAATGCAAAACTTGATAGAATGATAGAATTTGGTATCATTGAGGCCGTTGCAGAGTCAGAATGGATAAGCCCAATCATGGTTCAATATACAAATACATGAAGTATGAGAATTTGTGTATACATAAGGGAAGTTGAATGATACCTATTTTCATGACCTGTTTCAGACCCCCTTTACAAAAGAGGTGTTAGAAAACATAGGAGGAAAGTAGGCATACTTCTTCACTGATGGATTTTGAGGATACCATTAGATAAACATTTCTCCAGAAGAAAAACATAAGATGACATTTGCGACAGAATGGGGAAGCTTCTAGTACACAGTGATGTCCTTTGTGCTAAATAATGCACCTGTTGTGTTTTCTAGAGTAGTTGTTGCATCCTTTAAGGAGTTTATTCATAAGTTTCTTGAAGTGTACTTATATGATTGGACTATCTTTAGTTTATTGAAATACCACATAGAAAATCTAGGGTTGATGCTTGATAGATGTAGACAATATCAAATATCATTAAATTTGAAGAAATTTATTTTATGCGCGCCATTTGGGATATTGTTAGTATATGTGGTATGAAAGCAGGGTTTGTTGGTTGATCCTTCCAAGATAATAGTAATTGTTAATTTGCCACCATCTGAATCAGTGAGACAATTGAGAAATACTTTGGGTCATACAGAATATCACATGAAATTTATTAAAGGTTATGCACAGATTACAACTCCAATGGATAATTTATTGAATAAATAAGTTAAGTTTCAATGGAATGAAGATTGTCAAAAGGGTCTGGACATATTTAAGAAAAAGTTAATAACTGAACCAATTTTGGTGTTCCAAGATTCACGGAAAGAGTTTCACGTTCATGTGGACACACCATAAATAACACTCAGCGTAGTGATAGCCCAACCAAGAGAGGGAGCGATAGACCATCCAATTATGTTTTCCAACAGGTAACTATTGACAAATGCAAAGAATTACACGATGATATAAAGGGAAGGATTGGAAATGGTTTATGCCTTCCAGAAGTTCAGACACTACTTGTCGGAGTCCCATATCAAGATGTATATAGAGGAATTTGCACTGTGATATTTAGTGAACAAGCCAGTGTTGAGGGGAAGAATAGGTAGATGGTTATTGTTGTTCTAGAAGTATGACTTCGAATTTATTGTGAATCCAGGGAAACTAAATGCAGGACCAGACCATTTTTCGCAGATATTGATGGAAGAAGATGAAGGGAACCTAGATGATAGTTTACTAGATGTTCATTTATTCTCAATTCGAATGGTAGAAAACCACTTTCCGTAAATTGTCTAATATTTGAGCACAAGAGTGGCTCCATCCGATATGATAGTAGCATAGAAGAAGCAACTAGTGGTTAAAGTAGTGAATTATCAGTTGATCACAGGAAACTTATATAAGTTAGGTGTGGATGGGATAATGTGACAATATGTGCTAGAAAATGAAATACCAATGATCATGGAAGAGGTGTGTGATGGAATTGCAAGAGGAAATTATGTGGGAAAGGCTACAGTGCAAAAGATATTGTAGGAAAGGATATGGTGTCCCACCCTCCATAAGGACGTGAAGGAGTATTTCCAGAGCTGCAACATTTTTCAAAGAGTAGGAAGACTGTTTCGAGGGGATGTGATGCCTTTGAATCTGCAAGTCACTTCACAAGAATTTGGAAAATGGGAAGTTGATTTTGTTGGATTGATTAATCTACCAATGAGGAGAACAAAATCCAGGTACATAATTACCATGACAGACTACTTGACAAGATGGGTAGAGGCAAAACCATTTACATATTGCAGTAGGGATATAGTTGTGTGATTCTTATTTGAGAACATAGTTACAAGGTTTGGGTGTCCTAGAGTACTTATGAGCGATTAGGGGACTCACTTTTGAACAATAAAATTGAAACATTGATAGAAGAGTTCCAAATTCAACATTTGAAGAGAACTCCATATCACTCGCAAGAGAATGAAACTATGGATACAAAGTATCCACTTATGGAGCCACTGATCCCAGAAGTTGTGATCATACAATGGGACATGTTAGGCTTGATACTTATGTTAAAGTATGAAAATCATGACATCATCGATCAGAAGAAGTTTCCAGATTTAGTATCCAACAATTTTTTTATGAAGTCCATAAAAAATGAGAAAGAGCTAGTTGAAAGCATGAAGGAGAAATTCCGTACATTCCATGGAAAGCACAGTTGAGACATCGATAGCATATGAAACCCAATGGTAAGGTTTTCGATGCAAAACTTAGCATGTAATTTGTTGTGAAAGTGTAGAAAATATCAAGTTCCATCATCAATGATAGTGAAAGTAGAACGATATGTTGAGGGTGTCTAGATGAACTGGTCGACATTTTTATTAAACCAATTTTTGATTGATTGTGAGTAAGTGTAGGATAAAGGGACTGAGTTTCATTATGTTGGTTAATAATTCTAATAGTTTTATAGGCTTTGAGGGAGCCATATGAAATCCAGTTTTTAGGAGTCACAAAGATGCCTTGCTTAGCTGCATGGTATAAAAACCTATGGTATACTACACATAAGGTGCAACAGATGGAAAATAATATTGCATTTTATATTTATAAGGAAATTATCAGGGACAAAATCGAGAGGACACCGTGCATACCACCATAGGTGGTCGAGGAATATAAGGAAGTGGCGTGCTTTAAGGAAAGGTGTCACCACATGTATGTACAAGAAAAGAAGGACCCAAATAAAAAATGGCTACCAACACAATACAGATTGACTAAAGAAGAAATGGGACATATTATGGTCGATTGGGAAGATTAGTGGAAGATTCCACCAGCAGAGATAGGTCCATTGAAGAAGAAAAACCTAAAATTACAAGAGATCGATGAGGATGAAGAAGAAGGAGATGCATAGGAAAAATGAAATGGAATCGGTGAGACAACACAACAGACAATGTCGTGCATAGAGAGGAAGAGGAAAGAACCAGAGATAGGGTGATATGTGCCACAATGGACAAAGCACAAGTTCATCAAGGAAGTGGTTATCTAGGCTTTAACAAAGGAATATTTGGAGAATATAGGCGAAAAAGTGAAAGACTTCATTGAGAATGCATTTTAGCATGCAACACAATAGTAGGAAGAGATGAATAGATGGATGTAGACATAGATGGTTGAATTACGCCAACTACTAGAAACAACAAACATTGTGTCAATTAAACAAATAGGGGGAACCAACAAAAATAACTACCAATACTAGGGAGGTAGGGCTAGTAATCTCCCAATCCTTAGCAGTCATAGGATAAAGAAGATTGATTAAGCTAGAAATAGGGGCAGTAGAGTTCCCCAATACAAAGATGCAAAAACAGACTAGGGCACTACATCACATTGAATTAGTGTTATCCCAAATTCCAATGGATGTATTCTAGGAATTATAGATGAGTAATACACAAGAGATAAACTCGCATGCAGAGAATACATCCAAGGATTTAGTGAAAGTTACAACATAAAATGTCGCAGTAGAGATGGAGTACAACAAAGTTACACATGAGCATGATGAGGTTACGTAGAAGGTTGAAAGAATGCAGGAGACCTTCGAGAAGGTTTATTAAGAACTTCCAAAATCTCAAACAAAGAAGGAGGCCCCAGTTGAATACCAAGTAACGAATATCAATGAATACATTTAGGGATTCCGTGCATGAATAGTCGACCTAGAAGTGCGTATGAAACCAAGAACGCCACCTAAAGAAAGGGAGAAAAGGGAGAAAATTGTGACAAAAGTGGTGGTAAGCATAAATACTTTGGGAGTAGAATGCACTTATATTTATATAGAGATTATGGGTGTTTTGAAATAATTAAGTGAAGATAAGAGGCAACAAGAAATCAATCAGAAGATCCAAGCTGTGCAAGAAAAGGAGCATGAATTTAAAACAATGATGAGAACATTATCTCCAGTGGAGGTGGTAACAAAAATGACTGAGAACATAAAGTTGTATTGAGAAAATGAATTAGTTGAGGGATGATTAGTAAGTTCCCACACAACAAATAGAAGTACTACAAGATGAAGTATAGAGAGTGACAATGGTCTTAGAAGCAACTCGAGGCATAATGAAATAGGAATTTGATGAAAGTGTTGAAAATATCAAGGATCGGATCACTGCAAAGCCAGTTCATGAAATTTAACGAAATCGAGGTAAAGGAGAAGGTTCTGACAGCCAAGAAGACCTTCGAAAAATTCATGGCACACTAGAAGAAGGCCTGAGTGGCTCGGTACGAGCCACATATGAGTGTTGGGGGCCTGTTTGATAGGAATTTTAGTTAAGTTTTTGGATCTATGCCAAAATAAGTCAAAGAATAAAAGGGAGATAGAAGATGGACCAGAGCATGTGATGGTAGTGGAATTTAAGGAGTCAAAATGCACGACGCAAAGAAGCACGGTGGAGCATCCCAAAAAAGGAGGAAAATGGTTATAAACCTTTGGTTTTGTAATATCCAAAGACCGAGCCCCAATTGTAATTGTGAATGTAAATATGTTTTGTAGGCTGGTGAGCCAAGTGATTATAAGCTAGGATGCTTATGTGATTATTAGGTCAGAGAGCCTAGATGTTAAAGGCCAATGAGCCTATCTTTTTATATGTAAATACTCATATCAATAATAAAATACATTGTTGCATGTAGACCAACCACGATAAAAGAGAATGGGGGACTAAGCTCCACTAGGTAGGGAAAGGGATGGGGCTAAGAGGCCGGGAAAAAGGGATAAACTTGAGGGCTTATCTCAATGGGAATAATATTATATTGTTATTTCCTAAAAGACTAAGGTTGGACATAACCTATGTTATCCTAAGTTTATGAGGGAAGGGAACGAATGTTAAGTGGAGCTCATGTAGCTTCAGGAGGACAAGTGTCTAATTTGGGACATGCAGTTATATTTGGGAAAATGTGTCATTCTTGGGGGGTTATCGGCCAATATTTTCATTCTTTCCATGCACTCATGCATTCACACAAGAAGACATGACCTAAATTGTTGACCTCTGAACATTAACGCACCTGGGAAACCTACATGCATTCTGGAGCGATATCCTGTATTTTTCCTGTGATGAATAGAAAATGTATTCCTCCTAGATGGCGCAATGCACCCGTATCTACCTAAGCCTATGATAACCTTGTCTATTATGAGAATCATAGATTCCAAACTTGAAGACAATTGTTGTTTCCATCACCTACGCATTAGCTAAAAGTTTTTGTTGTTTTCACTTATCTTGGAGCGGGAGTGAAGAGGCGGGTTGTCAGGCTCGTGGAAAGAAGAGGTAGGTTGTTAGGCCTGTGAGAAAATCTCTCCAGGTGAGAGAGTTTGATGGAAAGAATAAGCAGGTTCTCAGGCCTGTGAGAAACTCTCTCCAGGTGAGAGAGATATTTTTGGGGAAGTGATTTCTCTTGGAGGGAGCCCAGAAGTAGCTACAGAGCTCTGAGAATTCATGTTCGGCCTATTGTTGAATCCCTAGAAAGGAAGGCAAGCAACCGATGGACTGTTGAATAATGAATTTGCATAATTCCTGGGGTGGGACAGGCATGTGGGGAATGAGAGGCTATGAGTTGTGTGTGTAAGTTGGCTCCTAGGAGGGAATCCTTCATGATTAACTGTGTAGCACCCCACTATCTCATCCTAGCTTAGGAATCCATTTTCCCGGGTGGAGTTTAGTCGCATCTCAGGGGTGACCCACTGCTGAGAGTGATGAGAAGTGTGGTCTATGGCTGGGAAGTTTGTGGAAGGTATGCACGCAGTTGGTGGCCATCAATTAAAATATAAGTACCAATTTTGTTAATTTTACATGTTGTGTTGTTAGGGACCTAACCCCTCATGTAGGTAGAATAATATATTTCCATGTAATAAAGGTCAATATTAATAAGGCCTAGCAGTAAGGAAGAATAAGTCCAATGTAAGAAGACCTAATAGAAGCTTTGTCTTCTAGAAGGATCTTCCTCTAGATTGTTCTTTTGATATGCATATTTAGTATAAATAGGAGTCGAGGGTATGATAAATTTTGTATTGGATATTATTGTAATAGAGCGTTTCTCTGTTGGATGTTTCCCCCTCAAAGAGGCAAGTGAACATTGCTCTCAGTAATCAAAGTTCTCTTTCTGGTGTTATTCTGGTATTATTTTGGTATTATTGTGGTGTTGTTCTGGTTATATCATTGTTTCTCTGCCATTTCTAGTTGACTATTTATGTTATGCATACTATTTTATAACTGGAATATCACAAGTGGTATCAGAGCATCTTCCTTGGCAGAAAATTGTGCGTTAAATTGTTTTCAGGGTAGAGATGTATTACAACATCTTTAAGCTATAGATATTTGTCATTATGCACATAAACCCTCGGTTGGGGATTCATACACATGGGAAATACAAGTGGTACTTAATTTCACATCTAGTGGCCACCCTTGTAACCCCTGTTGGTACCCCTTCAAGTTCTAGCACACCAGACAACACCTGTATACGGATCGACCTACATCTCCTGAATCCCTCCATATATAAACCGATTGGTCGCCTAACTGTTATAGTGTCACCGAGAACATCACTTAGGAAGATACTCTCTAGTACCTTGGTAGTCGGGTAGTACAACTAAGGGTACGGTCTAGCCTCCTTAGTTGGGGCCCTAATATATTGGGTGTTATTGGATAAATCGGTAGGTGCAGACACTAACTGATCTCCCTAGATCCACCTAGATCTAGAACAAAACGCACCAGAACATGACACTTTCCTTAGTTTTAAATATTGAATTTACTAACTAAAGAGGAATAGTTGACATACCGTTTAAACATTGCTTCCTCTCACCATCGCCATCCTAGCTCCATTCCAACACTCATACAATGATGATCCTGCAAAAGAACGCAACCAACCAAAGTGATAGTAATAGCATAAACTCAATATAAACCTATGTATGTGATCAAGGAATCATACAATAAAACACAACAAGCTTTATAGGAAAGAATTATATTATTGTATCATATTAAATGTGAAAGAGAGATTACAACCATGGCCTTGATGTCGTAAGGTCCCTTCCAACTATCCTTCGTTCTCCACACACTTCCACTGCAATAATTCTGAGAGCATAGATCTGATAATATTCACAATCTATCTTGACAAAGTGGCTCATCTAGCCAAGCTAACAATCTCCAAATCTCAATCCAATCTAGGCTAATCCCAAAAGCTACAAACTCAAAGCTCTCTCCATCAGAGCTCCTCTCCTTTTATAAGTTGAAGAGGATAAGGTGAGGAGGTTAGGATGATCCCACTAAATCATGAAAGTGAGTAAGATCCAAACCATTCTGGTGTCACCTCACCATGGAGGTTTCTCCTTCTAGAAGCATCGAGAAGATGCTTGTTTTTCCCACGTATGATCATTCTCGCACCCTGCTTATAGATAAACCTACGAACCTCTCGCAACCCAGCTATGGTGCAACCTATGAGAATCATACATTCTCGCACCCTATCCATAGTGCAGCATGCGAAAATCATCTTTAATAGGGTTTTTACAAAGGAAAATGCAACTTCTTTTCTCAGGAAAATTTCTTCTCCCTTCTTTCTTCAGGAACTCAGTCCACTGACCCCTCTGAAGGAAAAAAATAGGTTTACATCATTAACGGTTATAGGGATGAAAAAAATAATATGTAACATTGGGTCAAGTACTACTATTGGACCACACACGTATATCAGAGAGCTATAGCACAGGGAAAACCCTTGTCTGTAGAAACCCTGAATATCCTACCTCTAGGGACATAAACAAAATAAAATAATAATAACAGAATAGACAAGATCTATTGTCGCGCAACTGTATCTTCTGCATTTTGGTTGTAAAATTACTTCACATTTCTTCTTGTTAAGCATTTGGGCATTTCATCACTGTAGTATAACTCCGCAGGAGTAAAAAAATAAAAATAAATAACAGAACATACAAGATCTATTGTCCCGCAACTGTGTCTTTTGTAATCTGGTTGCAAAATTACTACACATTTCTTCCTATTAATCATTTGGGCATTTCATCACTGTAGTATTCTTCAGGATGGAGTATAACTCCGTAGGAGTAAAAAAAAAAAAAAGAGTATAGTGGTCCCGTCATCACACTTATTTGGGACCTATTCCATTGGATTCCACTTTCCTCCCTGATCGTAGTCATCCCCTTCATTTTTAATCCTTTTTGTTTCAGTGGACCTGACCCCTTCCTAGTTTCCCTATTTTATCACCTATTCCATTATATTTCCCTTCAAGCATTGATCATCATGGTACCTATCACTTCCAAGTATTTTTTTTGTGGTCCCACCCACCTATTGTTTCTCCTTACCCTCACATCCCCTCTCCAAATGGCCACCACTCGCAACCAAGAAATCCAAAATTCCGTCAATCAAGCCCATGTCTCCATTGAACATCTCACATCTCAGATGGATTCTACCAATTATTGCATTGAAAAATTAGAGCACAAACTTAAAAACATGGAATCCAACCTCACAACCCAATTGACCTCCCTCCACTCTGTTGTCAATCAATTGTTGAACTCCCCTACGGGTCCTTCCTCATCTAAACAACCCAATGTTGTTGATTCCTCTCAGTATTCGCATTTTCACTCCAACTCCTTTCATCATGAACCTCGTCTTCCCCATGTAGAGGTCAATAAGTTTGATGGCTCTAATCCTACAAGCTAGGTCACTCAAATGGAGAATTATTTTTCTCTGCATGGTATCATTGATGAGTTGGCCAAACTTCGCTATGTTGTCCTCTATCTAGATATTGAACGGTGGAAATGGTGGAAATGACAAAACAACTCACGTCAGGGGTATATTTCCTGGACCTAGTTTGTTACTAAGTTCTATTCCTGCTTTGATACTGATACCCACTATCTTAGTTGTTTGACCAAGTTGAAATAGTCAGGCACAATGGAAGACTTCATCACTGTTTTTTAGCATTTGGCCTTTTGAATAGAGGGCATGTCAGATGCGTTCTTCCATGAATGCTTTATCAGTGGTCTCAAGGATGACATCTGATCCCAGGTTCTCATGGCCCGCCCTCCAACTTGGTTGGAAGCTACTCAATGTGATAAAGAGGCCCAACAAGTTATTTTTTCCTAGAACAAAAAAACCCCTTTTGTTCCTCTCCCTCGACCCGCTAATCCCAACTTCTCTATTACTCCCCTCAAGGTCCATAAACTAACTATGACTGAAATGGTTGAACTCCAACTGAAGGGTATTTGTTATAATTGTGATGAAAAATATTTTCACGAGCATAAGTGTAAGGAATAAAAACTATTTATGGCCATCTTTGAGATGTTCCTGAAGAGGATGTGACAGTTCCCTTTGTTGAAGAACCCTCCCTTCCCGATGCCACCCAGGAACCTGCTAACCCACCCGAAGTTGACTCACTTATTTCCTTGCAAGCCCTCATTGGGTTCTTAGCCCCACAAATGCTCAAGCTCATTGTCTACATTAGACATAGGAAGGTCACCATCCTTGTTGACAGTGGTATCACCCACAATTTTATTCATCATCGCATTGCCTAGGAAACCAATTGTTATATTCGTGTTGTCAATAATTTTCAAATCATGATAGCCAATGGTGGGTCCATGAAATGTCGTGGGCGTTGTGAAAATGTTCATCTTCAAATTGGACATTACCAACTGAAATATCATATGTTTTTCATTGACATGGGAGGTTGTGACATTGTGCTAGGTGTTGAATGGTTACGCACTTTGGGTCCCATTCTTATGAATTGTAAGGAATTAACCATGCAATTCCAACAGGAAGTACAAAGGTATCAATTCCAAGGTATCACAATCAATTCTCCTGAGATCATTAGTTCCCATCATATGGAAAAACTCCTCAATAAAGGCCACTCCGACATCATTTCTCAACTCCATTCTATTCAAGTTGTTGAGACACCCTCTATGTATCTTGACCTCCAAGCTATCCTTTCCAAACATCAAGATGTTTTTTCCATCCCTCAGGGACTTCCTCCTTTTCATGGTGTTCATGATCCTTCCATTCCCCTTATTCATGGAATTCTTCCTCCCAATGTTCTCCCTTATCGCCACCCCTTTGCCCAAAATAATGAAATTAACAAAATAGTGCAGGAATTGCTCCACGCGGGTATTATCCGCCCCAGTACCAGCCCTTATTATTCCCATGTGGTCATGGTACTTAATAAATAAGGTAATCGACGCATGTGTCCTAACTTTTTTTCCCTCAATAAGCTCACCATCAAGTAAAAGTTCCCCATTCCTATCATTGATGATCTCTTGGATGAGCTTAGTGGTGCTCAGTACTTCACTAAACTTGATCTTTGTTCTAGCTACCACCAAATATGTATGAAAGAAGCTTACATACCCAATATGGCCTTTCAAACTCACAAGGGTCACTATGAGTTTTTGGTCATGCCCTTTTGCCTGTGTAATTCCCCCTCCACCTTCCAAAGCCTCATGAATCATGTCTTTTGTCCTTTTCTCCAAAATTTTGTGTTAGTTTTCTTTGATGATATTCTCATCTATAGTAAAACTTGGAAATCTCATCTTTCCCATGTGGATCAAATTCTCCATCTAATCTTGCAACCCAAAATTTCCTCAAACAATCTAAATGTTCTTTTGGTGCCTCGAAAGTCGAGTACTTAGGTCATCTTGTTGGCAAGGTCGGTGTTAGGGTGGATCCTAAAAGGATTGAAGCTATGCAAGATTGGCCTTACCCAAAGACTCTCAAAATATTGCATGGATATCTGGGTTTAATAGGTTATTATCACAATTGTTTTAAGAATTATGGCAAGATTGCAACACCTCTCATCACTCTCCTTAAAAATAATTCTTTCACTTGGACTCCAGCAGTTGCTCGAGCTTTTTCAAACCTTGAATATGGCCATGTGCACCACTCTAGTCCCGACCCTTCCTGATTTGACAAATACCTTTGTCCTAGAATGTGATTCTTTCAGGAAAGGAATTAGCATCATCCTTATGCAAGAGGGTCGGCCTTTGGCCTTTACTAGAAAACAACTTTCAGAGTGCAATTTGGGCAAATAAATCTATGAAAAGGAAATGTTGGCTATTATGCATGTCATGGATATTTGGCATCCTTATCTATTAGGGAAACGCTTCCAAATTAAGACAAATAATCAAAGCCTCAATTATTTTATGGAACAACGTCTTTCCTCCCCAGAGAAACAAAAATGGGTGACTAATCTCTTTGGATATGATTATGAGATAATTTACAAGAAAGGAAAAGACAATTTGGTTGTTGATGCACTTTCCATAAAATATGAAGTTGAAGGGTCCCTCTTTTCTCTCTCCATTGTACCATATTGGCTCCAAGTTGTTTGCGAGGAATGGCTACAAGATCCCAAAAGTTTGTGTCTGATACAACAATTGTAGTCCAATTATCCAATCCCCCCAGGGTACTCTTGGCTCAATGATGAGATTCGATACAAAGTTAATTTTTATTCAAGTACACAGTCAAAAATTAAATCCACGGTACTTTATGAGCTTCATGCTACACCCACAACTGGGCACTTAGGGTTTACCAAAACCTATGACCAGGTCAAACGTTATTTTTTTGGGGATGGTATGAAACAGGACATTCATAATTTTTTGGTTGAATGTGATGTCTATCAACGCAACAAGGGAGAAACAGTCAAATCTCCTGGAACACTACAAGCACTTCCGATTCCACCTGCTATTTGGCAGGATATCTCTATGGATTTTATTGTTGGCTTACCTAAATCGGGAAATAAATCAGTCATCATGGTGGTATTTGACCATATTTCCAAGTATGCTCATTTATGTTCTCTTCAACACCCATTTACAACATCCACAGTGTCTCAATTTTCCATGGATCGAGTCTTCAAGCGTCATGGCATGCCGCATTCTTTTGTTTTTGATCGTGACCCAACTTTCACCAATAATTTTTGGCAAGAAATATTCAAGCACAAAGGCACCCAATTACATCTCATCACAACTTATCATCCCCAGACTGATTTTGAAACTGAAGTTTTCAAAACGTGTTTGGAAACATATTTGAGGTGTTTTGCATCGGAAAGGAAAAATCAGTGAGCTCAATGGTTACCACTAGCTAAATGGTGGTATAACATTTCTTACCATACAGCTACCCGCATGACTCCTTTTGAAGCGGTATATGGACAAAATCCACGTTTAGTTCTCTCATATTTTCCAGGTGTCTCAAAGGTCTAGGCGGTTGACCAAATGCTTATAGTTCAAGAGGCTATTCTCCATACCCTCAAAGAGAATTTGGTCATGGCCTAGAATCACATGAACCAACAAGCAAATCAAGGTCACTCTGAACGTCAATTTGCAGAAGGGGATCAGGTGTTTCTTCGACTGCAACCTCACAAGAAAAATTCCCTCAAGGCTAACCATTGTCAGAAACTGGCGCCCACATTTTATGGTCCTTATATCATTCTCAAGCGTGTGGGACAGGTGGCCTATTAGTTATCTTTTCCCAGTCATTATAATATCCATCCCATTTTTCATTTTTCCTTCTTAAAGAAGGTGATTGGAACTAAGTTCCAAACTCAAACTGACCTTCCTGAGTTGGACGAAGAAGGCTCCATTTTTCTACAACCACAAGCATTTTTGGACCAACGTGAGCATCATCTATGTCAGTGAACCATAAAGGAAGTGTTATTCCAGTGGAAAGATACAACTCCAACAGATGCCACTAGGGAACCAACTGCCACTCTGTAGGAATATCTTCATCTCAAGCCTTGAGGACAAGGTTGTTTTTAAGGGGGAGGACATGTTAGGGACCTAACCCCTCATGTAGGTAGAATAATATATTTCCATGTAATAAAGGTCAATATTAATAAGGCACATAAATAAGGAAGAATAAGTCCAATGCAAGAAGACCTAATAGAAGCATCTGCTTCTAGAAGGAGCTTCCTCTAAATTGTTCTTTTGATAGACATATTTAGTATAAATAGGAGTTGAGGGTATGAGAATTTTTTTCTTGGATATTATTGTAATAGATCATTTCTCTGTTGGAGTTTACCCCCTCAAAGAGGCAAGTGAACGTTTCTCTCAGTAATCAAAGTGCTCTTTCTAGTGTTATTCTGGTATTATTTTGGTATTATTGTGGTGTTGTATATCTTCTCCAAAGACTTGGAGTTATTTATACTCCAAAATGAATGATTTTTGAAGGATTTTTGAATGATTATATTATATGTCTTAGATGTACAAGAGGAAGGACCATAAGAGGATAGTTCAGTCAGGGGGAGCAGTCCCGGATGGAAAGATACCTTTGCCATTGATGACAAAGGGGGAGATATTTATCAGATGCAGAGGACAGAGGCATGGTTCCAGGGAGATCCGTTTTATCAGATGTAGAGGACAGAGGAAAATTTATTAGATACAGAGGATAGAGGCATGGTTCCAGGGGGAGCATGAGTGATATGATTTCAGTATTGCATCAGAGTGTTTCCATCAATGCAAAAGGGGGAGATTGTTGATTAAGGTTGGTTGCCATTGATGTCAACCCTTGAAGAAAGCCCCGCAGCGCAAAGGTTTGGGTAATGGACCCACTATTGTTTGATGTAAATATGAATCATTATTTTCTTTTCATGGTTGATAATAAGTAAAGATGGATGAACTCCAAAGTGGTCCCCTTATGGTGAAATCCCTCACAGGAAGACGCCTTGCGGAGTAAGAGAACCCATGCTTAATTGTGGAATAATGAGATGATGGACAATGAATTTTTCAGATAAAATATCCTATATGGATATTTCTTGTCATTCCATTTCCGTTGGTATGTGGAACATCACATAACTCCTCGCGGTTAGAGAGTTATGGCCATGAGAAGTTGGAGACCCGGAGTTTGGGTAATGGACCCAAGTTTGTTTGATGGATACCAATATGAGTTATGATATATTTTCAGAGAATAGTATTCTATATGGATAGTACATGTCTTTCCATTTTTGTTCATATGTGGAAAATCACATAGCTCCTCACGTTTTGAGAGTTATGGCCTTACGAAGTTGGAGGACCCTCATATGTCATCTAGAAGCCCCAAAAGGTCAAAGTAGTAAAAGTGGTTTAAGAGATTTTAAAAGGTAAATAATAAAGAGAAGTAATGAATGTATTATAATTCAAAGTGAATACAAAATAAGTTATTTCAATAATAAATTTAATGGAGAAATTAGAAGTGGGTTAACCCTAAAATAAGGAAAGTGGGGCCAAGTGACCTAGAAGATGTTTTTAAGGAAGCTACTTGGAGAGTATAAATAAGAGGCAAGGCTCTCTCATTTTAATCACACTTGATCATATTGAATATATATAGGTATCTGAGGTAACCAAGGATATCTAAGTCGAAATTCTGAGGGAAGGTGAAGAAAAGAATGTTGAAATGCAAGGAAGGATAAATTCTTTTAATGGTGCTTTCTAAGGTATGTTATTTACAGGTCATCTCACCATTTTCGCTGTAACTTTTTTTCTATAATGATTCAGACCATGAAATTTATATTCCATTGAGAAAACATATCCAATTATCTGTGGTAAACAATTCATCTTGTGGGTCACTGTATTTTTGGAGTTACACTCCGTGGAAAATAGGATTTGTGGCTAGTCCTGAAACTAGTCAAAAACAGGTGTTTCAGGTAAAAATGTCATAACTTCTTCATAACAAATCTAAATTCAATGAAACAAAATGTGTTGGTTAGGGTACATTCTATAATATTATTTGTAATAGTTTCAGATAAATTCAACTAATATTCTATGCGATGCACGCTCTACAAGGTCTCTCTCAAGAATAAGCCAAAATTCAGCAAGGTATGCCATTTTGGCTATAACTCCTTTTTTGAGAGGTTACAAGTAGTGAAACCTAAAGGAAAATCATAAAACACACTGAAGAATATTGTGTATTAGTTTCAGATCTTTATACATTACAGGTACAAAGTTATGATTACTTCAAGTTAGGGTTGTTGACTAATCCAAAACTAGGCATGTGAGACTAAAGAAAAGTTTGATGAAAATGCTATTCTCTTGTTGTTGAAGTTAAGGAAGGTTTGTAGGAATTTGATAATATACACCAGGTCTATTACAGAGCTACAAATCAGATTTGGGTGATGAAATTGATGAGGTATTTTGGTTGAGGTACATGTTGAGTACATGGTTGAGACAAGTAGTTGATGAGTTGGCACATACATGAGGTGTATAGTTGATGATGTTGGTACATATTGATGAGTCATAGTTGATGAGTAGTTGGAACATGGTTGGTACATACTTGGTACATGGTTGGATGCACCTGTTTATGGTACAAGTTGATTATAAGTTATTTGGTACAGGTTGGTGCATGGTTGATGCACTTCTTTATGGTACAGGTTGATTACAGGTTGAGGTACAGGTTGATGCATGGTTGATGCATGGTTCATATTTATTGGTACATGTTTATAGCAGTATATCTCACAATGACAATTTGACAGTGTTTCCATCATTCTACTTCTACTTCAGGGTGGCAAGACGGGGCAAGGACGGGTGGTTGTAGCCACCTTCCGATTGTAGTCGGAGAACATAGGGGGTTGTAGCCTCCTTCTGGTTGTAGCCATAGAATTGGGGAGTTGGATATTCCCTCAGGTTGTAGCCTGAGAAACTAGAGGGTTGGAGCCTCCTTCCAGTTGTAGCTAGAAAACAAAGGAAGTTGGTGCTTCCAATGAATGTAATTCTTCAAGACATATAAGAAAAAACATTTTGTGGTTTTCTCTCGATTTGGGTTTCCACATAAAACACTGGTGTACTGTGTATGTGTATATTTTTTCATTTGTTCATTTATTATTTATTCTGCAGCTATTGGATGATAATGATTCATTGATATAAAACTTGGATTATATGGTTAAAAAGGATTAAATTTCTCTATTACTGATTCACCCCCCCTCTAAGTAATCCAACAATTGGTATCAAAGTAGTTTCCTTCAGAAATCAGTTTAACCAATGAAAGGTAGATCATGGAGAGTACCAATGCATATAAAAATGGAATACCACAGTTTGATGGATAGAAGTATGCTTTTTGGAGCATAAGGATGAGGACATATATACAGGCACATGGATTTCAAGTTTGGAAATCAATTGTAGATGGATACACAACACCAGCAGTTCCACCAACAAATCACAAAGCAGTAAAACTCAGTGAGAATAATTCCAAAGCCACAAATGCACTTTTGAATGGTCTCAATGATACGGTATTCACCAAAGTTGCACACTGTAAATCCGCTAAAGAGATTTGGGACAAGCTTCAAAATATTTATGAAGGAGATACAAAAGTCAAAGCAACAAAGCTTCAGACTTATAAAGGTCAATTCAAACAAATAAAAATGAAGGAAGATGAATATATCACAGCCTACTTCTTACGAGTCGATGAAATAGTGAATGAAATCATAGGATTGGGAGAAGAAATTGAAGAATCTGTAATTGTTCAAAAGATACTAAGATCTCTTCCTATGAGATTCAACCCTAAGATATCATCACTAGAAGAAAGATCAGATCTGGACTCAATAAGAATGGATGAACTTCATGGAATCTTCACAACATATGAAATGAGAACTGAGCAGGAAAATCCATATGTAAAAGAAGCAGCCTTCAAGGCATCCAAAAGATCAAAGCAAAAGAAAAAGGAACAAGAAGAATATAGCAACAACAGTGATGCCTCAGAAGATAATGAAGAAGTGGCCAACTTCATCAAAAGACTGAACAAGGGAACCAATGGTAGGTATAGAGGTAAGATCCATTCAATTTGTTTTAATTGTGATGGTATTGGTCATTTTGCTAACAAATGCCCTCATAAGAAAAAGAGAAATGATGAAGGTTACTCAAAAGGAAAACACACATATAAAGGAAAAAGAACTACAAAGAAAGTTTTCAAGAAAATCGTATACACCAAAGAAGACATCTCATCATCAGATGAAGATGAAGTCAGTGACAATGAGACAAGAAGAGTTCTATTCATGGAAGTAAAAGACTCTGACAAAGAATACTCTGAAAAAGAATATGAAGAAGCCGAAGAAGAATGTGAAGAAGTCGAAGAAGAAATTGAAGAGGCAGAAGTTGACTATCGAGAATAATTAATGTGTTCCATAGAAGTTATCAAAAGAGAAAAGAAGAAAAACAAGAAACTACAAGCAGAACTAGACAAGAAAAAGGACACTCGAGAACTAGAACACATGATCACAAAATTGAAGGTTCAAATAGAAGAAGATAAAATAATTGAAGAAGCACTCAAAGAATAACTAGAAGAAAAGGACAAGATCATTGGAAACTTGGAAGCAGAGGTTGTCACACTAAGAAAGGATATTCAAAAGAAAAATATGCAGAATAGCTCAAAAGTTATGGATGGCATTATCAGCAGTCAAAAATCTCATCTTGACAAGTTCAGACTTGGATACAATCAGACACAAAATTGATCAAGCTCCAAAACAGCAGAGAAAGAAACAAATCCAAATATCTATGCATAAACAATCAAAGAGGATAGAAAGATATACAAGAAAGATTACAGGGAAACTCCTCCACCAAGAAGATTCAGATTTCAGAATCAACAACAAATAGATAGGCCTCAAGAAGAAGAAGGATTCATAAGAGCACCTCCTTTCACAATATCTTCAACTCCCAGGTATCAACTATATTTTTTGGTTTATGTTATACATGTAATAATTTTGGACATAAAGTTGTGAATTGCAGAGCTAACAATAGGAACAGTAACAACTTTGAGAGTTATACACAAAATGATTATTCAAGGAGACCTAGTGACACACAAAGAAGAAGTTACAATAGGTTTGAATCTTTGAGCACTGAAGTGGAATGTTACAAATGTAACAATTTTGGACACATGGCCAAGGATTGCGGAATGACAGTCCCTCCTAAAGAACCTCAACAGAATAACAACAGCCACAGACAAGAACCTCAGAAAACAACATGGATAAGAAATCAAGATCAGTATAACAATGAAGAATGCACAGTCGCTCTACAATCTAAGCAGAAGAAACATGGTTGGTATGTTGATCGTGGATGTTCAAAACACATGACAGGTGATAAAGACAAATTACTTACATTACGAAAAGAAAAAAATGGATCAGTCTCCTTTGGAAATGATAATTCATCCAAAATCATTGGAGAAGGCACAGTCTGAATTGGGAACAAGAATGAAAAGGCACAAAATGTTCTACTGATAGAAGATATGAAACATAATATTGTAAGTGTGAGTCAAATGTGTGACCAAGGTCATAAACTTACTTTCGATTCAGAAAAAGTGTGAGATAAGAAAAGAAGGTTCAGGGAATTTGGTCGGTACAACTGCAAGAACTTCAAACAACATATATGTGTTAAGTGAAATTGAAAATGAAAAGTGTTTTCTAGGAAAGGAAGATGAAATTTGGCTATGGCATAGAAGAATGGGTCACATGCATTTTGATAACCTTCTCAAAGTCAACAAAAGAGAAGCAGTTGGAGAAATGCCCCAGATCACGAAACCAACCAACACTTTATGCAAGCATTGTCAACAAGGAAAGCAAACAAAGACCAGGTTCAAATCAAAGGAATATTCAACAACAAGACCACTATAAATTGTGCACACTGATATAGTTAGACCAACTAAAAAAAGGGGCTTAAAAGGTGAAAAATACTTTATGTTATTAATTGATGATTATACAAGAATGACTGCAGTTTTCTTTCTCAAGAACAAGTCAGAAGATTTTGAAAACTTCAAGATCTACAAGGAAATGGTTGAAAATGAGATGGATTCAAGAATCAAATGTTTGAGATCTGATAATGGAGGAGACTTCACTTCAAAGGAATTTATGGACTACTGTAGTAGTCATGGAATAAAAAGGCAATTCTTCGTTGCTAGGACACCTCAACAGAATGGAGGTGTTGAAAGAAAGAACGAGATAGTACAAGAAATGGCTTGAAAAATGCTATGGATTCCAAATTGACAGATATATTTTGGACACGGGCAGTGCATACAACAGTTCACATTCAAAACAGAGTAATGCTCAAAAACAACACTGATAAAACTCCCTACGAGCTATGGAAAGGAAGACCAACAAATGTGAAGAACTTCAGAGTTTTTGGAAGCAAATGCTACATCAAAAGAGAATATGGAAGAATGGGAAAGTTTGACTCTCATGTGGACAAAGAAATACTTGTTGGTTACTCAAGTACAAGGAAAGCATACAAGTGTTACAATCTAATATTGAACAAAGTTGTGGAAAGCATCAACATAACAATTGATGAAACAGGAAGACCAGAATCAAAGGAAGAAGAAAACAAATCAATGGAACAACTTTTCGAAGAAGAATATGAAAAATAAGTAGAAGAGGAAGATGAAGATGAAGAGAATCTGACAGAAGCAGAAGAAAAAGTTCAGAAAGTATCTCCAAAGACACCTAGCAAACGAGTACAAAAGAATCATCCTTCAGATCAGATTATTGGAAACAAAGATGCAGGAGTTGAGACTAGAAGAAATATCCATACACCAGAAAAAACACACCTATCACTCTTATCTACAATTGAACCAAACTGTTTTGAAGAAGCCAGGAAGGATGCATTTTGGAATAAGGCCATGAATGAAGAATTGGATCAAATAGAGAAAAATGACACTTGGGAATTGGTTCTAAGACCAAAGAATAAGAATGTGATTGGCACAAAATGGGTTTTCAGGAATAAATTGAATGAAGATGGACAGGTTATAAGGAACAAAGATAGATTGGTATGTAAAGGATATGCACAGATTGAAGGAATCGACTTTGAAGAGACATTTGCCCCAGTTTCCAAAATGGAAGCAATCCATTTACTTTTATCTTATGCATGCTCCAAAAATGTTAAAGTATATCAGATGGATGTAAAATCAACTTTTCTGAATGGGGAACTTGAAGAAGAAGTCTACATTGAACAACCAAAAAGATTTTAGTTGTCAGAGAACACAAACTATGTATGTAAATTAAAGAAGGACTTGTATGGTCTAAAACATGTTGGTTGTGGAGCCTGATTATCTTCCTTATTCAGAGGTCCTTGCTTTTAGCCATGTTTATACCCCATGAAGTATTTACACCCCAAAAGTATGTACACTCTTCCACATGGGGGAGTGCAGAGGGGGGGTACCCCCTCTGCGGGATCTGGGGGGCCTATCCCCTCGGCTGGGGGGTCTGGGGGAAAGTGGGCCCCCAGCGAGGGTTCGGGGGCAAAGCCCCGGAAGCAAAAATTGCCTTGTAAAAGTATATTGTAATTTCATTATAAATCTGGACCATTCATTATAAGGTCGCAGATCTAACGGTAGAGATTATGTTAGGGTTTTTTTCCCTAGAAGGCAACCCTATTTTATGAGGGAAATGTATCACGGCTATGGTTGTTGGTGAATATTGTATTCTGAGAGAGGAGACTATGAGAGAAAGAAGAGGAAGTTACAACAGGTTTTGTTGTAGGTTGTATCCCTTCATTTTCTAGATAATAATAAAGGAAGGACCTGACAATTTCTCTAGTGGACGTAGCCCACACAGGGTGAACCACGTAAATTTGTGTCTCTCTTGTATTGTGTGTCTTCTGTGTTTTGTTTCTGCATTTGTTTTGTTTTATTGCTCCGCGGTCCTGTTTTTCTAACAAAACAGGCTCCTAGAGCATGGTACTCCAGACTGGATAAGTATATACAATAGGCAGGGTTTAGAAAAGGAAGTGTAGACAACAGCCTCTACATCAAGGTCATTCAAGGTAATATTTTATTAATTGAATTTTATGTTGATGATATTATTTTTGGTAGTGATGATGACATATTAAGCCAGAAATTTGCAAAAGACATGCAAAATGAATTTGAAATGTCATTACTTGGAGAACTATCCTTCTTTCCGGGACTTCAAATACGTCAAAGAAACCAAGGAATTTTTATTTCTCAAACCAAGTATATCAGAGAAATGCTAAAGAGGTTCGGAATTGAAGATTGCAAACCAGCTAACACTCCCATGCAAACCAGTTGTAAGTTGAGAAAAGATGATGATTCAAAGTCTACATATCAGAGGCAATACAGGTCAATGATTGGAAGCCTACTATATGTGACAAAATCCAAACTAGATGTAATGCAAGCAGTTGGATAGGTGGCATAATTTCAAGCAGCACCAAAGGAATCACATGTATTAGCAGTAAAGAGGATTTTTAGATATCTCAAAGGAACATAAGAGTTTGGATTATGGTATCCAAAAGGAAAAGATCTATCACTTATTGCCTACATAGATGCAGATTGGGGAGGTTGTATTGATGACCGACAAAGCACAAATGGAGCAGCGTTCTACTTAGGTGAGTGTTTGGTATCATGGCTAAGTAAGAAATAATCATTAATATCTCTATCTACAACCGAGGCAGAGTATATTGTAGCAGTAGCATGTTGTACACAAGTTCTTTGTATGAAACAAAATTTGACAAATATACAAGTTGAGTATGATGAGCCCATTCCAATATATTGTGATAATACAAGTGCCATCAGTATCTCAAAAAACTAGGTGATGCACTCCAAGATGAAGCATATTCCAATCAAGTATCACTGTATCACTTTCTATGGGAACAGGTTGCAGAAAATAACATCAGAGTTGAGTATGTGGGCACAAAAGAACAAGTGGAAGACATCTTTACAAAACCACTTCCATGGGAAGCCTTTGAATATCTTCGTTGTAACATACCCAACACGGGGCTAAATTTTTTTTTCTTTATTTCCTTTTAAATCCCCTCATTTGACCATGGTTATGCCCACAACCCTTACTGAGAGGGCACTTCTGCTATCGCGATCCGGAGAGTCGTGATGCAAGCCTTCCCCCGTACTCTCTTGTCTTTCGAAGGGCCGAAACCCAAAATGGGTTTCACCGCTTATCAAGATTAACAACAACTCGGATTAAACCCTGGTACTCTACCCTACTCGATTTCACATACTGGGATTTCGGGATATGCAACGACAGGAGGTTTCGAATTTCGGGTTTTCGGGATTGGCAGGTGCAAGAGGACTTGCCAATAGGTATCTCAGGTACCGAAATACCCAATATTATTCGTGCTAAGCCATTTCGACATTTCTCCTTTCTAGATTTTGCGTTATGTGAGAACAAGGGGTCGCGCTCCTAGGTTTCCCGGAAGCCAAAAACTCTGAGTCATCAGAATCTCTAAACATACTCCACTATTTTAGGGTTTTCTCCATCGAGATTTCGCTAGTCGAGGTTTCAAGACTGGAAAATACATGGGGCCTGCACTTAGGTACCCTGGGTGTCGAAATACTAAAGTATAATAACTTATCCACACTCTATCTTTTCGGGGATTCGCAAGTCAAGATTTTGGGACTTGCGAGTACAAGGGAAACTTACCCTTCGGTTGTTCCGAGTACCGAAACACCGAAATGTCGAACCAAGTCACACTATGCCAATTCAGGATTCCGTGAGTCGGGGTTTCGTATATCGGAACCTCGCGATAAAAGAGGTCGAAGATTCACACTCCTCGACTACCCAAATCCTGAAAAGTTGATACACCCGTTCATCATACACTCGACCAAATTTGGGGTTTCGCAGTTCAGGATTTCGCAACTAGCGGGTACGAGGAAACTTATCCTTGATTATACCGGTTCCTGAAATGTCAAACATCAATACTTACCCATGCTAGTCCAATTCGAGGTTTTCATGAATCAGACTCTCGCGATGTGCACAGACAGGAGGACTTGCACCTAGATCTTCCGGGAGCCGAAAATCCAAAATACCAACTCTTGAACCTGCTCACCTATTTCGGGATTTCACCCATCGAAATTTCACGGGTCGGGGTTTCAAGACTAGCGAGTACAAGGATCTCGCCCTTGGGTATTACGTGTACCAAAATGTCGAAATATCGTAACTAATCTGAATGCTATCATTTCGGGACTTCACAAGTCGGGGTTTCGGGACTTGCGAGTACAAGGAAACTCATACTTAGGTACCTCGTTTGCTAAAACACCGAAATGTTCTAACCCATCCACACGCTGTCATTTTGGGGTTTCACGAATCGGGCTTTCGGGACTTGCGAGTAAAAGGGAACTTGCACTTAGGTACCCCGGGCACTGAAACACTGAAATGTCCTAAGTCTAAGAGGACCATTCTCTCTCATGCAGGGTTTTTCAGACTTACACCATAAAATCCTTCGGCAGATTCTTGGGTAAACTTTAAAAAAGGCGTCCCTATGGGAAGATCTATTCAGGGCATTACTTGAGACAAATAAGGTAGTAAATTTCCCGAGAGAAGACTTGCATACTAAATCTGTTCAGCATATATACATACATACATACATATATATATATATATATATATATATATATATATATATATATATATATACGTAATTCATATGTGGTCTTTCCAATATAAGCATGTAGCCACCATTTCTGATCAAAACACCATACAGATAGTTTCGTATTGAAATCATTCATAATTTCACAAACCATGAGCATACATGTCAGAATATTTAAATTTAAGATACAATATATAACACTTATCAGAAAAACACCAGGTGTGATGCAACTGTTGAGAGGGTGCTCGTTTCCACCCAACCATAGGCTCAATGACTCTGAATGGATTTACCACTGGCCACCCCCGAGCTAGACCACAATGTTGTGAGACTGAGTCTCTATTCATCAAAGGACAAAGGTTACTCTCCTTCTTCTCTTCTCATCAATCACTCTGTATATTATTCCAGAGTTCCTCTGATTTATCCCCTCTTGCGATCCCTATCGCTATTGCCCCCTTCCACACCACTTTCTTGCCTTTTCTTTTTTCGGCAAGGTTGCGTGTGTCACGAACTTCCCCGTGGTGGTCAGGTCTGAGGCTTCCATGGATGGGCATTTCACCCCCATCCCTCATTAACTCATGAGGAGCCTCTTCACCTACCAACCTGGTGAGTAATTCATTTCGGGGCCAGCGAGCCGCTCTTGGTTCTCCGAGCCAGTGAAGAAAAAATACGGTTTGGTTCAGTGGAAGTTAACGCCACCATTCCAGGTGCCTTCCACCACCTTTCTTCATCCATTATGGTCTCTTTGTCAACACATCCCCCTCTAAGCAGTCCTGTAACATATATTCATAACATTATTTACATTCATCGACCTTTTGCTAAGGTCCATTCAAATCACACATTCAAATCTTTGAGTTTTCCATAGTTCTTGGCCAGTATAGTTATTTTTATAGACTGGGGGAAACAAGGTGTTACAATTCCCCCCCCCTTAAAGGAACATCGTCCTCGATGTTCTATCTATCAATATGACATGTATGTACAGAGGTAAACAAAATCAGATATGCATGTTTCATGCCATCCTCCATTTCCCATGTAGCCTCATCTGGGCCAAAATGTCTCCACTGCACCTTGACCTGTGCAATGGTTCAGTTTCGGAGCAGGGTTTCCTTTATGTCCAGTATGCATTGAGGTTTTGGTAGGAATTCTCCCTCCGATTCCACCTAGATCACAGACCAATCAATTATATGATTAGAATCATGTACATATTTCTTCAATAATGAAACATGGAAAACATTATGTGCTTTTACTAAGGGAGGAAGTGCTAGCCTATAGGCTACAGGTCCCACTCTATCTAGAACTTCAAAGGGTCCACAATACCAAGGTGCCAACTTGGCACAAGCTCCCATTTTCAGAGAACTCTTTTTGGGCCTAACTCTAAGATATGCATGGTCTCCCGTCTTGAACTCTCTTGGGGTTCTCTTTTGGTCGGCGTAGCTTTTCTATCGTTCCTGAGCGACCTTCATGTTTTGTTTTATCTGAGTCACTTGCTGTTCCATTTCTTTCAACATGTCAGGTCCAAAAGAAATTGTGTTTACGGGATTACTCCAGCTGACAGGAGTGTTGCACGGCCTACCATAGAGGACTTCGAAGGGACTCATCTTTAAGGATTCTTGGTAGCCATTGTTGTAGGAGAATTCCACCAGTGGTAGGTAGTCTTCCCACTTCTTGGGTTGATGCATTACATGCATTCTTAGCATGTCTTCTAGTATTTGGTTCACTCTTTCTGTCTATCCATTGGTTTGAGGGTGATAGGTGGTGCTAAATAGAAATTTGGTCTCTAAACCCGCCATTAGTGATTTCCAAAAGTTGGAAGTGAATTTCGTGTCTCGGTCAGACACGATCTCTTTCGGCATACCATGCAGTTTAAATATCTCCTTTAGGAATACGTTGGCGATGTCTATTGCCTTACAAGTTGACTTGACAGGGATAAAGTGAGCGAACTTGCTCAATTTATCCACCACTACCATGATGGCGTCATTCTGTTTGGTCGAGGTTGGTAATCCGATGATGAAATCCATGGAGATGGTTTCCCATTTCCATTCCAGGATTGGTAGAGGTTGTAATAATCCTGTTGGGTGTCGGTGTTCTGCTTTTACCTGTTGGCATTCTATGCATTTGGCTAGGTACTAACTATGTCTTTCTTCAATCCCAGCCAATAGAATTGTTTCCTAGTGGCTGCGATCATCTTATGGTATCCTTGATGACCAACATAGGGTCTTTTATGTAGTTCATCTAGTATGAACCTCTTCAAGTCATCACAATCTGGGATATACAATCTGCTTCGGTAAGTGAGCAGACCTCCTTCAATCATCTGGTAGCCTCCATACTTTATCCCTATGGGTTCTTGTTGCAGGTACGAGGTCACAGTCTAGAAGAATGTGTATGTCCCTTGTGCATTTCTGACTCTTTCTTTGACATCTGTCTCCTAGATACTCACCGCAGCCAGGTGAATTGTTTTCATGCTTCTGCTAAGGGCATTCACCACCCTATTTTCTTTTCCTTTAATGTGTTTGATCTCGAAATCAAACTCGCTAAGGAGGGACATCCACCTAGATTGTCTGGCATTGAGCTTTGGTTGGTCAAATAGATATCGCAATCCATAGTGGTCTATCATAAGTACAAATTTTCTTCCCAGGAGGTAATGCCTCCACATTTTCAAGGCATGCACTATGGCAGCCAACTCTAGATTATGGGTCACATAGTTGACTTCATTCTCATTCAATTTTTGGGATTCATAGCATACCACACTTCCTCCTTGCATAAGGACTCCTCCGAGCCCTTCCTTACAGGCATTTGTGCACACGAGGAAGTCGTCTTTGGGATCGGCAATCTTCAACATGGGTGCGTGGGTCAGTAGATGTTTCAAGGTTTGGAATCTTTCTTCACATTTTTGTGTTCATGTGAATTTTGTCCCCTTCTTCTAGAGGGAAGTGATTGGACAACCAATCTTGGAGAATCCTTTTATAAATCTCCTATAGTATCCTGCTAATCCCATAAAGGATATGATATCTGAAACATCCTTCAGGGTAGGCCATTCCATGATAGACCTGATCTTGTCAGGGTCTACTGCTAACCCTTCTTCGGATAAGACATGGCCCAAGTAATGTATTTGCTTCTGGAAGAAGTCACACTTGCTAAATTTGGCATAGAGATAATGTTCTCTCAACACTTGAAGCACAAGCCTAAGGTGTTCCTCATGTTTGTCTCTATTCTTGGAGTAAATTAATATGTCATCAATAAAAACCAGCACAAATTTGTCTAGAAATTTGTTGAGCACATTGTTCATCAAGCACATAAAAGTGGCAGGGGCATTGGTCAATCCGAATGGTACTACCACAAATTCGTAGTGACCATATCTCGTCCTAAAGGAAGTTTTGTGGATGTCTTCACCCTTGATTCGGACTTGATGATATCCCAATCTCAAGTCAATCTTTGAGAAGATAGAGGCACCTCCCAATTGATCGAACAAGTCATCGATCCTGGGTAAGGGGTACTTGTTCTTTATTGTTACCTTATTGAGTTGTCTATAATCTATGCACAGTCGGAGGGTACCATCTTTATTTTTCACAAATAGGACTGGTGATCCCCAAGGAGACATGTTGGGCTGGATATATCCCTTATCCATCATTTCTCTCAATTGCAATTTGAGTTCTACTAGTTCAGGTGTGCTCATCTGGTAGGGTGTCCTAGACGTCGGCACCGCTCTTGGTGCAAGTTCTATCGAGAAGTCAATGTCCCTTCTCGGAGGTAGACCCAGTACCTCTTCTGAAAATACATCTCTATATTCTCTCAGGGTAGGGTGGTCGTCAAGGCTTGGTTTGTTGCCTTCAATTGTTTTCGACACCTGTATTGCATATAGGGGACATCCTCTTCAGCAATACCTTCTCATTTGTAGAGCTGATATTTGTCTCACCGAGACAGGTTTTCAGATCCCTTAAAGGGTTATCCTTTTTCCTTCTTTACTTACACATTCTAAGGTTTTATGGTAACAATCCAATCTGGCTTTATGGGTGGCTAGCCAGTCCATACCAATCAACAGATCATACGATCCCAAGGGTAATATGTTAAGGGTTGCTTGGGTGGGGAATTCACCCAACATTAAATGGCAGGTTGGTATGACCTCTACTACCCTTCTTTTGGTGCCAGTGGCTAACTGTACCAACCATGGCTTGGTAGGTTTATGTGGCTATAGTTTACACTTATCAACAGTCTTAGGGGCTATATAACTCAAGTTTGAACCAGGGTCAATCAGAATAGACACTAGATGGTTGGAAATCATACCTTCTTTTTCCACCACCGAATCTTGGTGGTCATCTTGGTTATTATCCAAGGCTGCATAAATTTTCGGCACACTCCTAGCCACATCATTGATGGTGGTAGCTTCCTGGATGCTGTAAATTCTCTGACTATTCTATTGTCGGTGTGGACAGTCTCTCAGTAGATGTTCTTCTCCACAACCCCAACATTTCAAAGGTTCTTTCTTTGGATTATTAGCCTTCATTGGTACAGATCCAGAAGTTTTATTTCTGCTCAAGGAGGGAAAGTTTTGTTGGTGCACACTCTGGGCTGGGAAGCTCATCCTTGAGTTCTTCTTATAGTTCTTAAATCTTGGGGATTTAATCCCCTTTCTCTGAAATCCTGAACTATTCTTCGGTTTCCAGCCTTCGTGAGGTTCAGTCCGATGTCCAAACTATTCATGACAATACCTTGCCTTTCAGATAGTGCCTTCTAAGGTCTTTGGCTCATCAAATTCAATTATGTTTCGATAGTCCTTAGGTAGTCCACTAATGAAACATTACACCTTTGCCTTTTCTGATTTTATATAAGGTACGTACATCAACAACTCGAGGAATCTGCTGACATATTCCTCTATAGTGAGTTGCCCCTGTTTGAGTTCATAGAATTCCTTAGTCTTTTCATTTGAGTTCATATTCCTCAAACCATTCCCAAGACAGGTCCTCCTCACGAACCCCTTTCACATTCTCAAGGTCTTCCCACCAAATGGAAGCCTTTCCGTTCAAGTTGAAGGTGGCCACTCGGGCCTTCAAATTTTTGGAGAAGTTATGGACTTTGAAATGATTTTTTTTTTTAGTCCAAGTAGCTAGGCCTCTGCTTCCTCTCCTTTCTTTATTTCACCGTCAAAGGAGGGTGGTTTGGCCTTCCTGAATTCTTCAAATTTATGACCCTTGGAAAGCTTTCATTTCTTTTGTCTTCTTCAAGAATAAGAACTAGTTCTGCTGCTAGAAGAGCCCTCTGAACCGACAGCTTCCTTCCCAGAGGAATCATCCGCCGCTTGTCCTTTACCTCTGGGATGGACCTTTTTCGAGGTGATCCTCTCAGTGTGGCCACTAATATGACCATGTTTATGTACCTCAGGTTCATGTTGCATCTGTCTTTTTAGGTTAGATAAGCTCTGCAGTAAAACTATGTTAATTTTTGTTTGATTCTCTTGTTTTTTCATCATCCTCTCATTGTCATCCTTGTAGCTTTGTAATTCGACCATGAGGCTCCTCACAGTCTCAGCTAGATCTAGCTGGGTCCCTACTACCCTTCTTTTTTCAGACTCTTCATCTCTATTGTGGGAGCCTTCCCCCACCTCTTAGTGAGTCACCATTCTATGCATCTATAATTTCTCGCAGTTGATCATCCGCTTGGGTGCAAAACACAAATGTTGGTTGTTAGTCAATATTTATATACATTCATAACCCGTACATAATTCATATTTTTATCATGCACACATACAATAGGAGTTTTCATTCTTAACTTCGACTTTTTTAATTGAGGGGGTAAAGATAAGGAGTTACTCCTTTAAACAGTACTCCGAATGGAGTCTCTGCGCAACCTGTTCTTGAGCCCAAGCAGGCCAAGTGTTGTAACCATGCTCTGATACCAATTTGTAACATACCCAACATGGGGCTAGAAAATTTTGGCTTTCTTTCCTTTTAAATCCCCTCATATGACTATGGTTATGCCCACAGCCCTTACCGAGAGGGTACTTCTGCTATCGCGATCCAGAGAGTCGTGATGCAAGCCTTCCCCCGTACTCTCTTATCTTTTGAAGGGCCGAAACCCAAAACAGGTTTCACCGCTTATTGAGATTAACAACAACTTGAATTAAACCCTGGTACTCTACCCTACTGGATTTCGCATACCGGGATTTCAGGATATGCGACGATAGGAGGTTTCACACTTCAGGTTTTCAGGATTGGCGAGTGCAAGAGGACTTGCCAATAGGTATCTCGGGTACCGAAATACCAAAACACCCAATATTATCCATGCTAAGCCATTTTGGCATTTCTCCTTTCGGGATTTTGCATTATGTGAGAACAAGGGGTCGCGCTCCTAGGTTTCCCGGAAGCCAAAAACTCCGAGTCATCAGAATCTCTAAACATACTCCACTATTTCGGGCTTTTCTCCATCGAGATTTCGCTAGTCAGGGTTTCAATACTAGCGAATACATGGGGCCTGCACTTAGGTACCCTGGGTGCCGAAATACCGAAGTATAATAACTTCTCCACACTCTATCTTTTCGGGGATTTGCAAGTCGGGATTTTGGGACTTGCAAGTACAAGGGAAACTTACCCTTCAGTTGTTTTGGGTACCGAAATGCCGAAATGTCGAACCAAGTCACACTATGCCAATTCAGGATTCTGTGAGTCAGGGTTTCGTACATCGGAACCTCACAATACAAGAGGTCGAAGATTCACACTCCTCGACTACCCGAATACTGAAAAGTCGATACACCCATTCATCATACACTCGGCCAAATTCAGGGTTTCACAGTTCAGGATTTCACAACTAGAGGGTACGAGGAAACTTATCCTCGATTATCCTAGTTCCTGAAATGCCGAACATGAATACTTACCCATGCTGGTCCAATTCGGGGTTTTTTCAAATCAGAGTCTCGCGATGTGTGCAGACAGGAGGCCTCGCACCTAGATCTTACGAGAGACAAAACTCCGAAATACCAACTCTTGAACCTGCTCACCTATTTCGGGATTTCACCCATCGAAATTTTGCGAGTCAGGGTTTTGGGACTGGTGAGTACAAGGATCTCGCCCTTGGGTATTCCAGGTACTAAAATGTCGAAATATCGTAACTCATTTGAATTCTATCATTTTGGGACTTCGCAAGTTGGGGTTTCGGGACTTGCTAGTACAAGGAAACTCATACTTAGGAACCTCGGGTGCTGAACCACCGAAATGTTCTAACCCATCCACACACTGTCATTTTGGGATTTCATGAATCAAGGTTTTGGGACTTGCAAGTACAAGGGAACTCGCACTTAGGTACCGCGGGCGCCGAAACACCAAAATGTCCTAATTCTAAGAGGACCATTCTCTCTCGTGCAAGGTTTTTCAGACTTACGCCATAAAATCCTCCTACAGATTCTTGGGTAAACTTTAACAAGGGTGTCCCTGTGGGAAGATCTATTCAGGGCATTACTTGAGACAAATAAGGTAGTCAATTTCTCGAGAGCAGACTTGAATACTGAATCCGTTCAACATATACATATATATATATAAATATAAATATATACGTAAGTCATATGTGGTATTTCCAATATAAGCATGCAGCCACCATTTCTGATCAAAACACCATACAAACAGTTTCATACTGAAATCATTCATAATTTCACAAACCATGAGCATACATGTCATAATATTTAAATTTAAGATACAAGATATAACACTTATCAGAAAAACACCAGGGGTGATGCAACTGTTGAGAGGGTGCTCGTTTCCGCCCAACCATAGGCTCAACAACTCTGAATGGATTTACCATTGGCCACCCGCAAGCTAGACCATGATGTTGTGAGACTGAGTCTCTGTTCATCAGAGGATGAAGGTTACTCTCCTTCTTCTCTACTCATCAATCACTCTGTATATTATTCCAGAGTTCCTCTGATTTCTCCCCTCTTGCGATCCCTGTCGCGACTGCCCCCTTCCACACCTCTTTCTTTCCTTTTCTTTTTCTGGTGAGGTTGCATGTGGCATGAAATTCCCCGTAGTGGTCAAGTCGGAGGCTTCTATGGATGGGTGGTTCACCCCCATCCCTCATTAACTCATGAGGAGCCTCTTCACCTACCAACCTGGCGAGTAATTCATTTTGGGGCCAGCGAGCCACTCTTGGTTCTCTAGGCCAGTGAAGACCAAATACGATTTGGTTCGGTGGAAGTTAACACCACCATTCCAGGTGCCTTCCACCACCTTTCTTCAGCCATCGTGGTCTCGTTGTCAGCACATCCCCCTCTCAGCAGTCCTGTAACATATAGTCATAACATTATTTACATTCATCAACCTTTTGCTAAGGTCCATTCAAATCACACATTCACATATTTGAGTTTTCCATAGTTCTTGGCCAGTATAGTTATTTTTACAGACTGGGGGAAACAGGGTGTTACATTTGCCAAAGACTTGGAGTTATTTCTACTCCAAAATGAATTCTTTTTGAATGATTTTTGAATGCTTATCCTATATGTCTTAGATGTACACAAGGAATCACCATAAGAGGATGGTTCAGTCAGGGGGAGTAGCCTTGAGTAGAAAGATACCTTTTCCATTCATGACAAAGGGGGAGAGATTTATTAGACGCAGAGGACAGAGGCATGGTTCCACCGGAGAAGATTTATCAGATGTAGAGGATGGAGGAAAATTTATCAGATACAGAGGACAGAGGCATGGTTCTAGTGGGAGCATGATTGATATGATTTCAATATCGCATCAGAGTGTTTCCATCAATGCCAAAGGGGGAGATTGTTGATTAAGGCTGGTTGCCATTGATGTCAACCTTTGAAGAAAGCCCCACAACACAAAGTTTTGGGTAATGGACCCAAGATTGTTTGATGTAAATATGACTCATTATTGTCTTGTCATGGTTGATAAGAAGTAAATATGGATGAACTCCAAAGTGGTCCCCTTATGGTGAAATCCCTCACAAGAAGACGCTTTGCAGAGTAAGAGAACCCATGGTTAATTGTGGAATAATGATATTAAGGACAATGAATTTGTCAGGTAAAATATTCTATATGGATAGTGCTTGTCATTCCATTTCCAATGGTATGTGGAACATCATATAACTCCTCACGGTTAGAGAGTTATGGCCATGAGAAGTTGGAGACCCCAGGTTTGGGTAATGGACCCAAGTTTGTTTGATGGATAATGGTATGATTTATGATATATTTTCAGATAATACTATTATATATGGATATTACATGTCATTCCATTTCTGGTGGTATGTGTAACATCACATAACTCCTCATGGTTTGAGAGTTATGGCCTTACGAAGTTGGAGGACCCTCCTATGTCATCTAGAAGCCCCAAAAGGTCAAAGTAGTCAAAGTGGTTTAAGAGATTTTAAAAGGTAAATAATAAAGTGAAGTAATGAGTGTATTATAATTCAAA
>ML777851.1:946770-1015847 GCA_009831015.1 Picea engelmannii | reverse complement strand
AAGTGGGTTAACCCTAAAATAAGGAAAGTGGGGCCAAGTGACCTAGAAGATGTTTTTAAGGAAGCTACTTGGAGAGTATAAATAAGAGGCAAGGCTCTCTAATTTTAATCACACTTGAGAATATTGAATATATATAGGTGTCTGAGGTAACCAAGGATATCTAAGCCTAAATTCTGAGGGAAGGTGAAGAAAACAAGGCCGAAATGCAAGGAAGGATAAATTCTTTTGATGGTGCTTTCTAAGGTATGTTATTTACAGGTCATCTCACCATTTTCTCTATAACTTTTTTTCTATAATGATTCAGGCCGTGAAATTGATATAACTTTGAGAAAACATATCCAAGTATTTGTGGTAAAAAATTAATCTTGTGGGTCATTGTATTTTGGAGTTACACTCCATGGAAAATAGGGTTTGTGGCTAGTCCTGAAACTAGCAAAAACAGGTGTTTTGGGTAAAAACGTCATAACTTCTTAATAACAAATCCTAATTCAGTGAAAAAAAATGTGTTGGTTAGGGTACAGTATGTATTATTTTTTGTAATAGTTTCAGATCAATTCAACAAAGATTCTGTGTGAGGCACACTCTACAAGGTCTCTCTCTAGAATAAGCCAGAATTTAGCAAGGTATGCCATTTTTTCTATAAACCCTTTTCTGAGAGGTTCCAAGTAGTGACACCTGGAGGAATTTCATAAAACACATTAAATAACATTGTGTATCAGTTTCATTTATTTATACATTATAGGTACAAAGTTATGATTACTTCAAGTTAGGGTTGTTGACTAATCCAAAACTAGGCATGTGAGACTAAAGAAAAGTTTGATGAAAATGCTAGTCTCTTTTTGTTGAATTTAAGGAAGGTTTGTAGGAATGTGATCATATACACCAGGTCTATTACAAAGCTAGAAATAATATTTGGATGATGAAATTGATGAGGGATTTTGGTACCTACATGTTGAGTACATGGTTGAGACAAGTAGTTGATGAGTTGGCACATACATGAGGTGTATAGTTGATGATGTTGGTACATATTGATGAGTCATATTTGATGTGTAGTTGACACATGATTGGTACATACTTGGTACATGGTTGGATTCACTTTTTTATGGTATAGGTTTATTATAGGTTATTTGGTATAGGTTGATGCACTTGTTTATGGTACAGGTTGATTACAGTTTGAGGTATAGGTTGATGCATGGTTCAAATTTATTGGCACAGGTTTACAATGGTATATCTCATAGTGATAGGTTGACAGTGGTTCCATCATTCTACTTCTACTTCAGGGTGGCAGGATGGGTCAAGGACAGGTGGTTGTAGACACCTTCTAGTTGTAGCCAGAGAACATAGGGGGTTGTAGTCTCCTTCTGGTTGTAGCCAGAGAATTGGGGAGTTGGATCTTCCCTCAAGTTGTAGCCTGAGAAACTAGGGGGTTGGAGCCTCCTTCCAATTGTAGCTGGAAAACAAAGGAAGTTGGTGCTTCCAATGAATGTAATTCTTGAAGACATATAAGAAAAAGCATTATGTGGTTTTCTCCCGATTTAGGTTTCCACGTAAAAAACTGGTGTACTGTGTATGTGTATGTTTGTTCATTTGTTTATTTATTGTTTACTTTGTAGTTATTGGATGATAATTCTTCATTGATATAACACTTGGATTATATGGCTAAAAAGGATTAAATTTCTCTATTACTGATTCAACCCCCCTCTCAGTAATCCAACAATATCTGGAATAGGATCATGGAGGAGAACCCCCAAGTCCTTCGGACTTCGCTACTTCAATGAGATTAAAGTTCTGTCGAAAAAAGGAGTCTAAGATAGAAGCTCTGAAGTTCCATAGTGAATATCAGTTGTAGATCATCTAGGAGGAGGAGGGTCGTATATTTTCCCCGAGTGGTTTGGTGGTTCGTAGTTTGGGGAAATCTCTGGAAGTTTGCATAGGATGGAATTTTTTCCAAAGTCCCAAATTTTGAAACCCATCTGGATGGTTCGCTATCAGATACACATGTCCACAGATCAGTCATGTGGGGTTTCATCAGCTTGTTATTTTGGGGGTTGTGTGGTGATAAGCATCGAAAATTACCGAAGTCCAAATTATAAAGTCCCAGAGTCCCGAAACTTCGAGTAGCACAGTTCATAAATTTGGAGTTCGGGATAAATGGGGAGAAATCTAGAGGAAATCTCTGAAGTCTCGGAGCCATGAAGTCCCAAAGCTCCACGAAAAAAAAAATTGGAAGTTCGACATTCAGGAGAAATGGAGTGTACTAGTGTTGGATCTCCTGAAGCCCAAAATTATGAAGTCACATAGTGTAAGTGGGACATGGAAGGATGAAATCATTGAGGGTGGCGTGGACCTCCTCTAGACTTGCTATGTGTCACTTGTTTTTTTACTTTTGAAAGGCCCTTAGTACCAACTAGGACCAGTTCGACAACACAGGTATTCCAACAGAGGACGAACACCTTCAGTAACCACTCACATAACCAGATCAAAGATCAACACACCAATGTTTTGACATGGTAAATCCCCTACGGGGAAACATCCACAGCCCCAGCCAATGCAGCCACTTGGAGCAGTTTATTAATGCAAAAGAAAAGGATTACAGAGAGATTTTGCAAGAGAGTTTCTCACAATCGATCGTCGACAAATGACCCTCCATTCTCTTTAAATATAGATCATGGACCAATCGGGTGTTAATCCATGGAAAAATGGTCATTAAGATCGAGGAGAGTATGAACCGTCAGATCACTCTATGTCGGGAACATATTGTGACCATCGAATTTCCTAACTACAAATGCATACTAATGCATACTAAAGAAACACACTAAGAAACACACTTTTACCTAACGACACATTAGACCAAGTAGATCTTAACTAACTTCTAAGTGTCTAAATATCCTAACATCCCACCTTAAGAACAACTTGGGATGGGATTGAAGGATTTACAATAGTGACACAATAGGAGAAGGAAGGAGGCATTAGAGCCTATCCCCCCTTAATGACAATTTCTTAAACTCCTAACATAGATCAAATTTTGGTAAACTTATCTTCTATAAAAAGACTTTGTGAAAATGTCTGCAACTTGATATTCTGTAGGGAAAAAGAGAACTTCAATAACTTGATCATGAATGAGATTTTTGATGAATTTCAAGTGTAGCGCGACGTGTTTTCTACGGTAATGTTGAACTGGGTCTTTGGCGAGCTTGATGGAACTCTGATTGTCACACCAAAGGTTGGTCAGATGTTGCTTCTAGAATCCAAACTATGAAAGGATCTGTCGAAGCCAAAAGACTTCCTGACTTTCATTTACTGCTACTCGGTACTCTGCTTTTGCTGAATAAAGTGCAATAGCATGTTGTTTCTTACAGGCCCAAGTGACAGGTCATCAACCAAGGATGAAAACATAACCTGCAGTAGACTTCTGATCATCAGGGTCATCAGCCCAATCTAAATCAGTGAAACCAACCAATAAAGGATTCCCCCCTGAACTGTAATGTATCTCGAACTGAACTATACCAAAGAAATAGAAAAGTATCCTTTTAGCTTCTTTCCAATGGATTTCATGGGGTGTTTTCATATACTGGAAAACAAGACCAACAACAAAGGAAATATCAGGACGGCTATGAGTCAAGTATAAGAGGCTACCAACCAACTGACGGTACAGGGTGGCATCAACTTCGGGAGAAGTAAAGGTGGCAGTAAGCTTGACTCTAGACTGGAAGGGAGAAGGGGTTGGTTTACAATCATCCATGTGAAAGAGACAAAGAAGGTCACAAGCATACTTATACTGGGAAATAAAATTTCCTTCATTGGTTTGCAAAACTTGGAGGCCAAGGAAATAGTTCAAAAATCCTAAGTCTGTCATTTCAAATTTCTTCTTAAAGTTGCTTTTCACACAATTTAAAAGTTTTGATTCACTACCAATAAGGATAAGGTAATAAAAATAAAGGACAAGGATTATGAGATGGATTTCTACTTTATTGGTATAAACATTAGGATCAGAATGGCATCTAGAGAATCCAGTGGCAATAAGAAAGTTGTCCATTTTGGAATACCAAGCTCGGAGAGCTTGTTTGAGACCAAAAAGAGATTTCTTAAGGCGACAAACAAGGCTAGAGTCATTTTGGACATATCTAGGAAGTTGTTCCATGTAGATTTGTTCTTGCAAATATTTGTGCAAGAAGGAGGATTTAGCATCCATCTGATGGACCTCCCATTTATGTGAGGCAGCAAGGGCAAGAACAAGGCGGATGGAATTCATTTTTTCTATAGGGGAAAAGGTTTCATTATAGTCAATTCCTTCAACTTGGGAAAATCCTTTGGAAACTAACAGAGCCTTGTGTCTTTCAACACTTCCATCTTATGAAAACTTAGATCTGTAGACCCATTTACATCTGACAAGTTTTCTTCCTTTTGGAAGAGGTACAAGATCCCAAGTATCGTTTTCCATTAAGGAAGGATACTCTTCATTCATTGTTGTATCCCAATCTAGATGACTTGAAGCTTCTACAAATGTCTCTAGATCATTAGTTTCTGAAACTTGAGCCAAAAAAAAAGAGGCTCGCTGGAACTATGAACGTGTTCGACACTGAACTAAAGGATCATCGAAAACATCACCAACTACTTCTCGTGTTGAACGAACCCATCTAGGAAGTTGTGGAGCTGGTGCTGGTTCAGGTTCAAAGGACTATCTGGAGGAAGGTGAGCAGGCGGAGGTGGATTTTCATCCACATTGTCATCATCTAAAGAAGAAACCAGAATAGAATAAAGCACAAACACCGAAGATGGATCACAGGCCGAAGAAGGCACAACTGTTGAATTAGGCTTGCAAGCCAAAGAAGGAACAAACGTCGAATTAGGTTTGCAGGCCAAGATATTTTCATCAAATTTAACATCTCTTCTAATAATAATTTCATTACAATGTGTTTGAAGAAGTCTATAGCCTTTTACATCTTCAAAATAACCAACGAATATACACTTCTCACTTTTAGGCTGCAATTCTTTCCTTTTCTCATCAAGAATGTGATCCCATGCTATACTGCCAAATACACGGAAGTGACTTACATCTGGTTTAATTTTAGTCCAAGCTTCTTCCAGTGTTATATTTTTAAGATCCTTTATGGGAGTGTGATTTACTATGTAATTTTCACAGTTGATGGATTCTGCCCAATACTTTAGACTTAATCCCTTAGATTGGATCATACAATTAGCCATTTCTTTTAATGTGTGGTTCTTTCTCTCAGCAACACCATTTTTTTGTGGTGTATATGGAATAGTGTGTTGCATTTGGATTCCCTGTGTGGTGCAGTAACTTGTAAAATTATTGTTCACATATTCGCCTCCATTATCTTTTATTAACCTTTGAATTTGATGTCCAGATTGCTTCTCTACAAGGGCCTTGTAGGCCAAAAAATTGTCAAAAACTTCTCTCTTAAGTTTTAAGAAGTAAACCCAAGTACGTATAAAAAATTCATCAATGAAAGTTAAGAAATACTTTCACCCATAAAAATAAGGAGAAGAAAGTGGACCACACAAATCACTATGAACAAGCTGAAAAGGACTCGAGGCATGCCAAGAGGCACGTTTGTCAAAATTGTCCCAATGATGTTTGTCGAGAACACAACTAGCACAAACACCATCTCTGCATGAAACAAGAGGAAGACCAGTCACCATCTATTGATTACATAGTTGTTGCAATGAGTGATATTTTAGATGACCAAACCGCTCATGCCAAAGTTTTCTCAAGTTATCTCTATGAGAAACAAAACCTGATGAAAAAGATGATGACCCAAAGTTGTCAAACTTGTACAACCTGGTAATATCATCAACAATTCCAGTTGCAGGAACATGATTAGGATCTTTTAGATACTTGATTACAACTTGGTGAGGTGAAAACTCTATGGTTTTACCTTCACCTGAATGAGTGATTTGATACACTGATTAAAGGTTACAAGAAAGACTTGGAACACATAATACATCATTGAAATGACCATTTTCTACTTGAAATGTTTCAGATCCTTCAACACTAAGAGATATATCATCACCAACAAATATTTTCTTGGTGTTACATTCATTTAGAGTAGAAAATATGTCTCTATCCTTAGCCATATGATAAGATGCTCCAGAATCAATAAGTCACTCATCAGAAGTAGAAGTAGAAGTTGTATTGAAGGAGAAACCAGAAACTGAAAGTGCATGTCCATGAGAAGAAGAAGAAGAAGTAGAATCAATATTGATGTTGTGCTTCTTCAACGATACTTCTAAAGTTGTCATCTTCTTAAAACATTTGGACTCATCATGACCATCTTTATCACAAAAGTTTCAATGTCTATCAGTCTTCTTATTTTTATATTTTTCTCCTTTGTCTCCATTAGGAGAGGAAGTTGTTTGAGTGGGTTGGGACCCTTATATTTCTTCTTGTTGTGGCGAGGATTTTGCTTCTTGGGATTCTTGGGTTTATCTTTCTGATGGACAACTAAGGCTTTGTTGTAGGTACGTACAGTGATGATCACTCCAAGTTGTACTATCTTATATTTCTCTCTAATTAAAGAATAACAAAAGTTCTCAAGACTGGGTTTTTGATAAGTTGTCCCTAGAGCCTCTTGCATGGCATAAAAGGTAGATACAAACATAGAATATGCATTACCTAGCTTAGAAATAATAAGATAGATGCAATGATATTCTTCTATCTTTATCTTACATTCTTCACATAGAGTTCTGAGTGTTTTAAACTTAGATAGATAGTCTTCAATGCAAGAAAAATCACTTGCACTTAAAGTTAGTACTTGATTTTCTAACTATTGTGATCGAATAATATTTTGTTTACCAAACACAGATTCAATATTTTCCCAAACTTCTTTGGGTTTATCAATTGATTGAAGGTGGAACCTTAAATCAAGAGAGATGGACATTTTGATTAATCTATGTGCTTTATCATTCCTATTATTCCATTTGGATTTCTTATCAACATCAATGGGTGATGTTTCCTCTCCCAAGGTAATCGGGTACAAGCCTTTACTTCTTAATAAATCCTCCATATGGGATTTTGATTGGAAGTAGTTGGTGCTGGTAAGTAAGAGATTACTTGTAGAAGCCATATTAAATATGCAGATAATATGGATTTAAAAACTGAAATTGATGATCTTAATGGAAATATCTCGAAAATTTATGTGGTTTTAAAAAAATGGCACTTAAAATGGACTTCGGATGTGAGAGTTATGCCCTTTTAAAAAAAGGCATAAATGGTAACCAAAGGACCACGTGGTGGTGTAAGTTGTTTTATGAAGTGACCCAATTTTATAAAGAGAAGTGGGGATCACTTTTACAATGAAGTTACTTCATGCAAAATAAATAACTGTAAAATAAAATATTAAAGCTACTTATAGTGATTCACTTTTATACTTGAAGTGAAATACACTTTACAAATTTAGCATGAACTTATTCAAAAAAAAGTAACAAAAGAGAGACTTGAACTCAAGACCTCTTACTTAATAAGGCAATTTTTAATTGAATGGGATAGAAAAACATATTTTATTGTTTCGCAAGAGGATTGTTGTTGTTGTTGTTGTTGTTGAACATGGTCTTGGAGAGCGTGCTAAAAAAAACTCTTATCACACAAGAAAAAAAATTCGCTTCTCGATGACAACAAGGGTTAGATCTCGGTTATCTTACCCGAAAGATGCACCTTTTCCTATTTTTTTATGATTTGACGATATCGCATAGGGCGTAGGGCAAAGAGAATATGCAGATACAAAAGAGTAGCAACCTAGAAACAAATAATATCAAACCAAAATAAAACCAAAATAATACTTTGCAAAAAATTAAAAAATGCGTATTCAAGCTTTATACCTTCGGATCTGACTGTAATGGTCGTATCTTGGGCAAACGGAAACCTTTTCGAGTGAAACGAAAAGTGTTCCTGACTGAAACGAGTGCTCCGGACAAAACGGAACAGTCATATTAGCCTATAAATGTATGAAAATTATGAAAAATATAGATGAGGCAACTCAATTTCATGATCTCGATCTACAACAGGAGAGGGTCTTCAAACAGGCTATGATACCATGTTCGACAACACAGGTATTCCAGCAGAGGATGAACACCTTCAGTAACCACTCACATAACTAGATCAAATATCAACACACTGATGTTTTGATGTGGTAAAACCCCTACGGGGAAACATCCACGGCCCCAGCTAATGTGGACACTTGGAGCAATTTATTAATGCAAAAGAAAAAGATTACAGAGAGATTTTACAAGAGAGTTTCTCACAATAAATCAACGAAAAATGACCCTCCATTCTCTTTAAATAGAGATCACGGACCAATTGGGTGCTAATCCATAGATCAATGGTTGTTAATATCGAGGAGAGTATGAATCGTTAGATCACTCTATGTCAGAAACATATCGTGACCGTCAGATTTCCTAACTACAAATGCATACTAATGCATACTAAAGCAACATACCAAAAAACACACTTTTACCTAACGAAACATTAGACCAAGTAGATCTTAACTAACTCCCTAAGTGTCTAAATATCCTAACAGAACCTAACACGTGTCAATCGACGATGGAGCCATGTGTCACCACTTTGATTGATGACAGTTGTACTATGTGGAGCCTGTAATGTTAAGAAGTTGGGGAATTCGAAGTTCGGGGAAATTGTTGCAATAACTTGTAAAATCCTTCGGAGCTCGAAGCTTCGGAGTGTCGAAGTGCCACGATGTATTAACGTCACCAGGAGTGATGTGCCCTGCTGACGTCACTTAGGGTGATGTGGACACACTTGATGCTTTCCACATGTCACCATGCTCCATGTTTTTCAAATATCGTTCATTCCAGTGAATATATAACGCATGTCACCCGTCATAAAGGGCCACATGTATATTCCTTATTTCTGCCACATAGCACCCCTTGGTGCATGATTACTGACAAATTCTTTAGGAGTTCACTTGGTCGATGTTCGTGAAAAATAAAGTGTGATGAAGGTGAAACCCTTGAAGCCCAAAGTTCTCGAGCCCTAAAGTCCCAAAGCTCCGGATAAGCACCTATCAGCCTAGCACTTGGTCACAGCCCATGGTCACATGAGATTGGGGGCCAAAAAAAAAGGACTAGTTCCTAGAAATTGTTTTCAAGAAAAAAAGGGGGCTTAGAGAAGGAGTCTATGGGTGTTATAGCAATATTTTCCTCACCCTATCCAATCTTGCACATAAGGCCTTTTTCCATTTTCCCATGAAGACTTTTAATCCCTTTTTGCAAATCCTAGAGCTAAAAATACATTTTTTCCATATATACACACCTTGCCTACTACACAACATGTGTATATGCAGGTTGCACCACTACAACCCATGTACATCAAGAAATGTTCCCAAAATTGGAAAATAGTGTTGGGTTTCCATGTCACGATAGAAGATCAATGATCCTTGGCCTTCCATATACTGGAAACGTTCTAACTCGTCCCTTCAGTTCCACTTGAAGGCTATAAATGGGTCAATTCCAAGATATGGAAAAGAAGAGAAATAATTCAACTTTGCGAGAAAAGTTACTCAAGAGGAATTATTCACTTCACATTGAGTTTGCATCCCTTTGTCCTTTAAGTCTAAACACAATGTTCATCCCCCAAGATCTTCCCTTATTGAGTGAGAACTCCATTGTCTCTCTTACATGAGATTTCCTTTGGTGGAGGATTGAAGTGGTGGAGGCTCAACTGGAAGGAAATTAGTTTCTCGGTTCCGAACAGTTCTGACATGGAAGTTTGTAACTTATTTACTTTTGTTGATCATATCTTAATAGAAATACTTTTTTCTAGTCCAATTGATATCTTGTAAATATTTGAATTATTATTCCATGGGTGTATTTGTTATGAATGTTAATGGATTATGCTATTGAATGTGCTAACATTATATATTATCACCATATGTTTTCTTTGTTTGGTTGTTGAGGACTAGTTGTAGGTATATTTCTTTGGGTCAAGTTCTCAACGGTGGACTTCATCGAACGTCTGGATGAGGTAGACCTTTTATCTTGTCTTGCTAGCATATTTGTTTATATAGCATACTTGAGAATAGATTTTATTTCTACAATCATTTTATTCTGTTGTGGTTTTCCCCTAGCCATAGAGATATTTTCCTCGTAACAGAATTGGCGACCATACTAGGGATATAATCTTCTTTTTTGGGGGTTTGGAGTGTTTTTCTCCTTAGATTTCTCTCGTTCATATTGAATTTCTTGTCGTTTCATTGCTTGAAAACCTCTTTTCACTTAGGGCCTGAGTCTTTCATCCTTCTCCTTATCCTAGCTGTGTTTTTGACACATATACGTGGGTTTTTTCTTGACAGTCACGTATATATGTGTGTTGTCCTTCTGCAAGCTATGTACATACGCGCTTTTCTCTTGAACAGTTGCGTACATCAACCTCTTTTGCTTTTTTGTTGGGTTTGGTGGTTGTTGGGTAGGTTTTGATGATTGTTGAGTCTTCTTGGGTCTCTGTAGTGATTGTTAAGTGTTTGTGGGATGACAGGAAACATGTCTTTGGTTGAATTTTTGGGCGGTGTCTTTCTCATCATCTCTTCATTTTGATTGTCCTTGTACATTGGGCTGGGTGTTTTTCTCATTGGTATCCTACTTGCATTTTCTCTTTCTATACACGGTAAAGTATTTATATATCAAGTTGTTGTTCAGTCAATGCATTTTCATTTTTCTTATATTGAAAATACAAAAATATTAGGCATTTTACATTGATTGGAAATTTGATCTTTTGATTCTTTTTCATTTAGCTTAGTGCATGTAAATAAAGATTGATTTTTTATTTAGAATTGTACAATTGAATTGAAAGTTGCATTTTTAGGAAGCATATCATTCATTGGAAATTGAAGTTAGGACTTTGCATTGTTTCATATTTATTTACTTTAATTATTGAGTCATAACATCACTAGTTTCACAACCACACCTTTTGAGTAAGCACGACCATTAAAATTAACGCTATAATTTAAAATTGATTAGTAACGATTTTATTTTCTAGGGTGCACAAACTAGCTTAGGATTTAGTTCCTTGGAATAGGATTTTGTGAGTAAACTTCTCCAAGGCTATTAGATCAACATATGTGTCTGACTAAGGGAGTGGAAAAATACATTGTATAATCGGTAATATCAAGAGGCTCTGCTTACATTGGAGTTAATCACGAGGTCGCACAAGGTCGGTTGAAGAGATATCCCCCCAATACCTTCTTAGAGTCAGAGATATTTCTAGGGATCTATTTGTATCTACGGATCTTACTAGTGCCCTTACCTCCGTGAGAGGTGGTGATTTCAAGGTTTTGGGTTTTTCTAGCCTGCCCATACAGTGGACCTGACATACAATTGCTCTCTTGTGCATCGGTTATACAGTGGTGTCTTAGTTGCTTGACTTAGGTGCCACATAGGTTACTTGCAGGGGGGTCAAATAAGGGTCGGACAACACACATCCTTTATGGAGGACTACCTCTCTGGGGGGATCTGACTAACTAGTTTTTAAGCCCACAAGGGCCCTTATAAATGATTATGTTACCTCTGATATTTAGCAGGGAGACTCAGGCCCCTCTTGGGAGAGGCATACCTACTTTAGGGATGGAGGCCCCTTTCATCCACTTTATCCTGTTTGTGTGCTTATTGGTTGTTTGATTATTTTTGGTGTGCTATTTGATTACTAGTTGGCCTTAGGATTTGTTTTTATATCTTGAGTCATCGTGGAGTCAGACCAACTTCCCCACCGGTCTTGCCGCTTATTACAATTACCACCGGATTTCGAGTCTTTTCCTTCTAAAAGGAATAGATTTATTAAACATGGTACACACACCTCCACTTTTCATACTTGTGATTCTACAAGGATGAGTACTGAAATGAGTCATCAAAATATTGGGAGCCCCTCGACTCCCACACCTACTATAGTTAATGTCACCCCTTTGACTCATGCAACCACAATGGTTGTAGTGTCGGAGGCACCTATCATCACTTTTTCCCATCCTATAGTGAATGCTCAACCTATTTCCATGAACCCATTTGGGTCTCTTGGTCACTCATTGGGCTATAATGTTCAGTCCATCCCTATGGGCCTCTAGTTCTTTTTCCTATCGTATGTTGAATTTTACCTCGCATTTTTCAAACTCCATCCCATTTGTTGGCCCTAATGATATCATTGGACTTGGGGGCACTACTCCTTATAATCCATTCTTTTTTGGTGGCTCTCAGATCCCACAAATGACTCCTACTATGGGAGGAATTCCTTCTTTAAACCCCGGGTCTAATCCTGTTGCTTCTTGATGGAGAAACCAACCTGGAAGACAAACTTCTACTCAAATTTTACCCTATACCCTCACCTCCTTAGTGTCAATTCCAACCAAAAAATTTGGCATGATGAATCCACCTTTATCCTCCAAATTCACACCTGGAGGAGATCAGTTTCACACCTTGGGAAACCCCTAACTCGAAGCCACTCCGGTTGGGGGCAATTTTTATAACCCCCATCAGGACATTCCTACTGGAATGATGCCCAACCAAACTCTTATGAATTATCCTAGAGGAAGGTATTGCAATCTCAGACAGGGCCATGGTGCTTACCAGAACCCTATATGGGTTGCAGTTCCCCAAACATAATCTTTCCAGGGAGCTTGGGGCCAGATGTCGCAACCTCGTCTCCCTTTTCTGGCCACGCTTAATTTGCCAGACTTTCCTAAGTTAATGAAATACCCTCTGATTCATGATCCTACATGGCCCCCTGTTCCCACCAAGCTTCCTTCGGATATTCTGAAATTAAAAGGTAAGAATGGTGAGGATCTTGGTGATCATGTTACCACCTTTCACCTATGGTTCTCTTTGAATTACGTTAATGGCGATTCCATTCGGTTAAGATTATTTCAACGCACCCATATTGGGGTTGCTACGAAATGGTATATCAATCTACCTAGTGTTATCAGGTAAATTGGTGAATGCGGACATAGAATAATCCCCCTATATCCACCTAGATCTAGAAAAAAACACGACAGGACATGGTGCTTTCCCTAGGCTCTAATCATCAAATTTACTACCGAACAAAAGATGATAGACATACCTTTAAATGTCACTTCCTTATGTCTTTGTTGTTCCTGTTTCAGTCTGGTGCTCTTGTGATACTGATACTGCAATGAGACACAAACCAACCAAAGTGAAAGCAGAGAGAGTATATTCAATGACAACCTATGCATATGATCAAGGAATTATGCAATAAAATAAAGATAATTCTATGTGAAAGAAACATGCCACTATATTATATTAATAATAGGAAGAGAGATTACAACCAGATACCTTGATGTCATAAGGTTCCTTCCAATAGTTCCTTGCTTCCCACACACTTCTTTCTTCAATGGATTCTGAGACTGTGGATCTGATAGCTACTCACAATCTATCTTGACAAATCAAAGCTCAAAGCCAACATAAATTTCCCAAGCTCCATCCAACTCAATCAAGCTAACTTTCTCCATGAGAGCTCCTCTCCTTTTATAAGTTGAAGAGGATAAGGTGAGGAGGTTAGGATCATCCCACTAAATCATGAAAGTGGGTAAGATCCAAACCATTCAGAGGCCACCTCACCATAGAAGATTCTCCTTCTAGAAGCATCAAGAAAATGCTCATTTTCCCCACATATGAAGGCCGTCGTGACCTGGCTATAGTGCGGCCTGTGGAAATTCCACATCCTAGCTATAGTGCAACCTACATAAATTAGGCATTTTCGCACCCTAGCTATGGTGTAGCCCATGAAAATCCTCCAAAATACGGTTTTTACAGAGGAAAACACAACTTCTTCTCTCAAGGAAAGTTCTTATCCCTTCTTTCTTCAGGAACTCAGGCCACTGACTTATCTGAAGGCAACAGATAGATTTACAATGTTAATGATCATGAGGGTGCCAAAAATAATGTGTAATAGAGAGCCCCCCAAAGTATAAAGTTAGAATAGAGTGATAGTTGAAATACTTTGTCGAGTGTGTGTAGGGAACAAGGAACAATCGGTCAGAAACCTGCCAACAAACAAGGAAATACAATATAATAATATATCATCACTAAGTTGGGCATTCCCATACTCAGAATACAAATGAATCAAAGCATAAATGTCAACATGCGAAGATCCATGTCAAGTAATACAGGTCATGGCCACCAAACATACATCGTGGATCCCTGCCATTATGACTCAAATATGAACATAGCCACCAAAAATACACTGTGGATCTATGTGTTAAAGAATCGAATTTGAACATAGCCATGAGACATACAATGTGGATCTATGCAACAATACAAACTGAATATACTCCAACGCAACATGAATCTGTGACAAAAGATTCAGGGTCTTCATCTCCACCACTCTATAGTATGAATCTAACCATGTAAATACATGTGTTGAAGTCAAACATGGTAGAAACCACTTGATTATCAGTCATTAGTGTATACCATTAACAAGTGCAAGGGAAATCACCATTAATGTCAATGATTCCCAAGGTACTCTAGTACAATCCAACGAATGCAAATTAATGAGATAAAGTCGAACACTCGGCAGAATCTCCCGATCAAGGGTCAATAATGAAAACCCATTGTCGAAAGCAAGGAAACTTTCCATTGAGGCATGCAGGTTCCAAGGTACCAATTGGTTTCTAAGTCTGATTTCTGGATAATGAGTTGAAGTCAACAGGAAAAGACTCATCACAGGAGGGCCTTAATGTATCCCACATAAATGACATGAAATGGGTAACAATATTTGATGTAGATCAGAGTAACAAGTGATTCAGGACTGACTCAGGGATGGCCAATGCAATATAAGGCTTTAAGGACTACAGAAATGGCTGACGCAATAGAAGGATTTTCAGGGTTGAACTTCTCTTTGAACATATTGACGACACGACAACTGTCTTGGAAAAAATTACTCAACAAAAGGGATCACAGACAAATTTGTAATCTTATAAAGGAGTATGATCAAGAGACAAGAATATTTTCCAACCTAGACACAAAGCGAGTGAAAGGGCATCATGTTCAAAAATTGACTCTTCCATGGAATACAGGTTTATACACATTTCTTTTCCAATTTTTCCCCCACCATTTCTGGCGAGTACCTCTTTATTTTTACGCAAGCTTGAGGAGGATAACATATGCTTGTAAATGTAAGATCATCCTTTGGATGAGTCCCTCGAAGTATGTTTAACGAACCCTAGGAAGGAGTGGTTTGGTCCCATATGGGCCTTTCGATAGTTTTTTAACGAGTCCAAAGAAAGAAAACTCAGGGGTTTTTCATGTTTAGAGAGTCTAAAAAACACTTAAAGAGAACTCTCTCATTTCCTTTTTTGTAAAGTAGTTTGACAGGACCAAAAAAGTGATAAACTATTTCCCATCAAACGTTTTCTTCAAATATTTTTATCAGCGTGAAAAGAATAAGGTCGCTCGACAATCTTTTCATGTTTAGAGAGTCTGAAAAGAGCTTAAAGAGAACTCCAGGGGGTTCCTTTTTTGTATAACCTTTACGAGTCTGAAAAAGTGATAAAAGTTTGCTCGATTACATTCTCATTGATTTATGAGCATGATAAAGAACAAAGATTAAGCTTGGTAACGTATTCTCATGTACTTACGAGCATGAGAAAGAACAAAGACAAATCTCGGGATTGTTTTCATTTTTATGCAATCTTTAAAACAAAACAAAACTATGCTTGGGATAGATTTTATTTTTACACAATCTTAAAAACTAAACAAAAACTATGCTTGGAACTAGTTTCATTTTTACACAAGCTTGAACAAGAGGAAACTATGCTTGGCCCTAGTTTCATTTTTACACAAGCTTGAACCAGAGGAAACTATGCTTGAGGTAGGTGGTTTCATTTTTACACAAGCTTGAACCAAATTAAAAACTATGCTTTCAACTTCCCAATGCATGGTTCACGAATTCGCATGGTTGGTACTTAGCCCCCAGCTTAAGAAGCTAGTGGTTTAACTTCAGCATGAAGTCCATAAACTGAGGCAAATTCCCCCTATTGGCACAAGGGCAGACCCAGGGTTCACTCCAAGAGCGCACCAACAAGCCCTAGATACTAGCCCTTTTGGCAACACCTGCGAAGTAGATGTAGTCTCACCCGAAGAAGTTAAGAGGGGGGTTGCAGGACAAAGTTGTATACAACCAGGGGAATATCAAGTGGAACTAATACAACAATAATGCAACATTCATATATCCCTTATCAGCTAGATCTACTCTGAACAGCTATACATCTGATCTAACACAATAATGCAAATAACAGTATAACAATGACAAAGATCCAAGAATAATTCACACATACAACACATAATATATGTGGTTCACCCTCTCTCTAGGGCTACGTCCACAAAACTGTGCTTATGATATATTAAGATAAAGCTTACAGTTCTAATCTGCACTCTTAGTCATCATATCTTCTCTCTTTTTATCTATGTCTCCCACCTTCCTGTGCACCCAGCTATAGGACTTGATCTTCGCACCCAACTGAAGATATTACAATACTAGAAGGCTCTCACTCTCAACACTCCTCTCTCATAGTACAATAATCTCTCAACCAACAACAATCAATATCAATACCCAACACTAGTACCGACCTGACCTAGGTACTCTCGACTTCTATTTATACATTAGAGTCCCTCACTGATAGCCTTAGGCCAAGACCTAGGTGTCAAAACCCTAATTACCCAAAACCCTAGGTGTCTAAAACCCTAGGTCAACTTGACTCGCATTTTTCAGGCTTCACCAGCCTATATTTCCTCCCTTCTCGCACAGTGCTTCAAAGCATCCAATGGTGGCTTTCTCTACTTGTTGAGTTGTCTACGATTCTTTTCTCTTATTGATCTGTCATCCCTGATCTCCTCATTCAATGGCTTGATTTTTCGTACTTTTCTCCATCTTTTCTTCTCTTTTGCTTACTTCGACCTAGTGACAGTCACCATGTTTCCTGCACAGTTCGCGTTTGACCTTTTCTTCCTTGATCTTCACTGCCTTCCATAACCAAGGGCCAACAGGCCCCCAACACTCACTTGTGACTCGTCCTGAGGCACTTCAGATCTGATCCTTCTGTTTTACTTCGAATTTGGACTGCGCAGTGCAGCCTTTACATTATGTTTTATGCCTCCTTCCCATCTTTGTGTAGACTGTATTTTCTGTGTCTGGTACCCAGTTTCAACTGCACCTGGTACCTAGTCACTTTTCTTCCTTGCTTTTATTGAGAGTTGTGAGGTAGTTGGTTTTCATAGTACAACTTCAGCCGATTCCCATTTACTAATTCCTCTTTCCATTCTCCCTTCAATTTCTTCAGTTGCGCAACTCCTCCTTCTATAACATAGGCGATCTCATATGCTCCAAGCCAATGCATTCTGAACTTCCCTGGATGTTTTATAAATTTACTGTCATACACCAGTACTAAATCACCTTGCTTAAATGCCTTCTTCTTGATGTGTCTGTCATGATAGGACTTCTCTCTTTCCTTATGTACCTGCTGATGGAATCCTACCATAAATCTGTCTTCTTCTAGTTCAACCAACTTGGCAAGCCTCTCACGAACAACGTCAGTCTCATCCATGTATGTAAATGCAGAAATGCTTAAGCTCAGTACCAAGTACTCCATCGGGACAATAGCTTCAAGACCATAAACCAACTTGAAAGGGGTTTGCGTTGCTAATTTCTTTCAAGTGGTTCTATAAGCCTAGAGTACTATTGGTACTCTTAAATCCCAGTCATCCTTGTTCACACTGCAAATCTTTGTCAATGTTGTCTCCAAGATTTTGTTGAATGCTTCAATTGTTCTATTTTCTTGTGGACGGTAAGGTGTACTCTTCTGATGGTGGACTGCAAATTCTTCATTCAGGGCTTCAACTGTCTTGTTGATGAAATGAGTGCCTTGATCGCTCATAAGGGTCTTAGGGAATCCAAACCTGGTTATTACATCATCAAATATAAAATGTACGATTGTAGTTGCACTACATTCCTTGACTTCTCTTGCTTCGGCCCATCTAGTCAGGTATTTTGTCACAGTGATAATATACCTTTCTCCTGTGCGCTTCCCTGGTGAGTTTATAGGTCCCACGAAGTCAATGGCCCATTTTTCAAATGCTTGTAGGGTCATCTGTGGTGCTAGTGGCATTTTGTCTCTTCTGGATGGTTTTCCAACTCTATGGCATACATCACAGGCTCTGGTATACTCTTTAGCATCTTTGTGTAAAGTATGCCACCAAAGGCCATCTCGCAGAACCTTCTATGTAGTTGCTTTGTCTGCGTAATGTCCTCCTATGATACCTTCATGAGCTTCTGTGAGGATCAGTGGGCACTCTGCCTCCACCACACATCTTATTAGTATCTCATCAGGTCTCATCTTATATAGCTAACCAACTATCAGTGAAAAGTCTGCAGCGTGCACCACTAGCTATTTCTTCTGGGAAATTGTATACTCACTTGGAGCCATTCCTGTTGATAGGAATTGAACTATGTCTATGAAGTGGGCACCCATATTTCTAATGGTGAGCAGTTGTGCATCTGGTAGTGTATCCTCTAGACTGGTGGGTTCTTCACCATGTTCCAACCTCGACAGGTGGTCAAGTCCCTTGTCCATTCTTCCTGGCTTAACTATGATCTCAAAATCATATTCTTGAAACAGGAGAATCCATCTGCATATTCGTCCCCCCAACATTGGCTTGTTGACCAGGTACTTCAGTGCAGAGTGATCAGTAAACATTTTAAAGTGTCCTCCTAGTAAGTAATGGCGGAATTTTTGCAGCGCGTACACCATGGATAATCCTTCTCTCTCTGTAGTAGTGTAATTGATTTCAATTGTAGATAGCTTTCTATTGGAAAATGCTAATGGATGATCAATTTCCCCTTCTCCAATTTTTTCTAGTACTACTCCTAATGCAATGGAAGACATGTCAACATGCACATAAAATTCCTTGCCCCAATCTGGAAAGACCAAAATAGGCGCAGTCACCATCTTTTGTTTCAGTGTGTCAAAGCTCTGTTGGAATTCTTATGTCCAGCCAAACTAAAAGTCTTTCTTTAATAACTTCTCCATTGGTGCAGTAATCTAAGCATATCCTTTGATAAATTTCCTGTAATATCCAGTATGTCCTAGCACAGTGTGCAGTTGTTTGATTGAGGTAGGAGGTGGCAAATCAACTATAATTGCAATTTTGGATGGGTCCACCAACAATCCTTGCTTGCATATAATATGACCTAATAATACTCCAAATGGTGAGAATAATATGCACTTCTTTAGATTCAAAGCAATTTGACATTGCCTGCATTTATCCAACATTATCCTTAGACATTCAACATGATTTTTCAGCAAACTAAAAACAGTCCAGTCATCAAAATAGGCTTCTAAAAACTTATGCAAAAATTCTTTGAACGCTTCGACCACCACCCTAGAAAAGATGGTTGGGGAATTCTTCAGTCCAAATGATATCACTGTGTATTGGTAGGATCCCCATTCTATGGAAAATGTGGTCTTGTGGTGGTCCTCCTTGGCAATTTAGATCTGATGGTATCCTGAAAACCCGTCTGTAAAAGAATATACCTCCTGGCCTCCCACATTGTCTAATACTTCATCTGTGAATAGTGTAGGGAAGGGGTCATGAAAACAGGCAGTGTTCATCTTTCTGAGGTCCACACATATTATGATCTTTCTTGTCTTCTTGTCTTGTACTAGCATAGGGCTGATCCACTCCAACTCTTCGACAGGTTCAATAATCCCTGCTTCCAGCATTCCGTCGAGCTCAATATTTACTTTATCCTTATATTTTGGGTTCAATATGTAGGGTCTTTTCTTGACTGTCTTCGCATCTGGTTTCAAAGGTATTCTCGTTTCTCCCATAGGTCCTTTGATACCCTTCATATCAGTGAACTTGGTCAGAAACAAGTCCCGATACTCATGCAGTAATTCTGTAATTTTGTCAATGGTAGTAGCATCCCAGTAATCTCCGACATTTGCAAGATTTAGTGTCTCCTCTGTCCCAATATTTACTTTATTTATCTTGATCAGCTCTCCAGTGAATGGAATTTCAACTCCTGGTCCTTCCACATTCTTGTGGCCTTCTGTCTCAGCAATGTTTACCTTCCTCGGATCATCATCTTCGTTGGCATTAATGTTGTAACATCCTTGTAATTTCTGGAATGGTGTAATCCATTCGTCCTCTTCTTGCTCCATCGGGAGGTTGGATGACTCTTTAAATACTTTTTGCCTCACAATATTTAATTCTTGATCTACTGAGGGAAATTCACTTTCAAACAAAAAGGTGGTTACAAAATTCTGAAGCATACATTCCCAATCTGCGGTGATAAGGCGAAACTTTGCTTGAAGGTACCAGTTAATAGGGGTCATGTCCAACATGTTAAAGAATCTATGTACCCATTGTTCTTAAGGAATGTCACTCCAGGCCTCTTCACAGCTTCGTACATGGTCCTTTGGGTAGCTTCGACCTGTGTACCTCACTTCGCAGCTTCTTACTTGTGCTGAAAACAGCGCTATCATCAAGGTTCGGCATTGTGTTCAATCTGTGATATTGCTTTTATGTGTTCCCCACCATCTTGTTGGTGTATCTTTCAGAGCCTCTTCCATAGCCAAAAGCCTCTTTTGTGATAGTATAATTGTTTCAAATTCCATCAAGAAGGATTCTAAAGGATTCAGACCATCAAAGGTAGGTAAGTTACTTGTTGTTCTACCAATCCAACGAACTTCTCTGGTCAGTCGAGCACATCTCCTTGTGGATACTTCATACATCTGATTCTGCCAATGTTGTAGCACTTCTTATGAATCTGATGAACATGCATTGTCACTTTGCCAGCTTAGATTCCCATCAGTAGTAGGGTTGATATAATCATGTTGTCTGGCTGTTAATTTATAGATGTTTTCCAGCTCATATGCGTAGTCTTCTTCTCTGGTGGGCTCTGTATATCGTGGACGTTCATCTGGATCTAAGGTTGAAATGACCCTAAGGCCATCTCCTTCAAATTTCATGCATCTTTTCTTTAAATCAACCATAGTATAATTGTTGAAGGCCCAATCAATTCCTAGTAATGCAAGCTAACGGAATTTATCATCAACAATTTCAATTATCTCAAAGTATGCAAAGGTTCTAACTCCGTCGATGTCCACGGGGACATGCTCCAATCGTCCAAATGGGCTGAAATCTTGCTGATTAGCCATGCAAAGCCTGATAGGGGAGTATATCAGCTTGGGTTTTCTCATCAGTGCCCAAGTTTTCTTTGTCATGACGTTGACCTCCGACCCTAAGTTGAGGACCACATAGTCTATATAATACTCTCATATTTGAGCATTCAAATGTAATTCTTTGTTTGTTCTTCTCTTCTTACCAATCTGGTGTACTTCCCTGTTCAGCAAGGGGTCTACCTTTCCTAGCTCATACTTCTTGATTAGGTTCTATAACTCTTGTACAGATTTCTCATCCTGAATTAATTTAAGACAAGTGTACAAAAAATCGATGAGCACACTTTCCTCTTTTCCTTCTTTATGCGCAGTCGATTGATCAAATGACTGAGGCATTCTGTACTCTTTTACTTCTGGTTGTGTTCTAGATGAGGATCCTTGGTTCCTCTTGAACTCTTGTATTGCTTCCTCAAAGATTCATCTTTCTTTATTTGCATCAAAAGCTCAAGTCTTCTCCTCATCTTTCCTGATACCTGACTCTTATGCGATCTTTATTTGGGTTTTTCTACCCTCTCCTGTAGCATCACCTCCTCGAGTAATTCCAGTGACTCTAGGTTTGGTTCCATGAGGTTCAACATATATCATTTGTACTTGTGGGTTCTGTTGGGGTCCTCATCTTTCCTAAAGCTTAGCCAGTGGCACCAGGCTTTCTTCTATGACATGTTCAAAAGAGTTACAATAACTATAGCTTGTGCAAGGATTCTGACAATCCCTTGCTAAGTGTCCTCACTACGTGCAGTTATAATAGATTGTTTTTCCTCGGCCTTGGCCCATACCTCCTCCTCGTCCTCGTCTTTTGTATCCACCGTGAGGAGTGAATTTTCCTCTCCCTGGAGAGTTGTACAGCGGAGTGTTTCCTTCTTGTTGTACTTCACCTTGAATCTTGTATATGTCTCTCGACCTCTCATGCATGAGATCGTAAGATCTACAATCTTGATCATTGTGGCCTACTGATTTACAGAATGTGCATTACAAGTTTGTGGGATTCTGAACATACTTCTGCATGTAATAGCACTCACCTGGGCAATGTCTATTTATGAACACATCACACCAAGGCAGGTTAACTTGCTTCAAGGAGCTCGACGCTCCTGAGGCCAAATACTCATGGAATAAGGGACAGTGTTCCTTATCATGACCTTCTGATCTACATCTCACACACCAGACATCTTCCATTTTTTCCTTCCCCTTGTCCTTGTTCATATCCTCGACCTGCAGAGACAAACTAGTCAGTTGGCTCAAGATCTAGCTCATGCCTGAGCTAGATTCTCCCATAGGTGTTGATTCAAGATTCATGGAATTTTCCAAATCTTTTGCCTGCGATGCAATCTTCTACTGCATCAGAGGGACTCTAATGTGTGGTAATAGTGCAACGATGAACCATTCTTTGTTATGTTCATCAGGGATCTAAAAATTTAATCGGCCTGTTAGGGTCTTGAATCTCTGGTCGAACTCCCAAACAAGTTATGCTACCTTTTGTTTGATATATTTTAGCTATGTAATACATTGTGACTCTAACTTAGGTTTCTTAAAATCTACAATCAATGCATTATTGATCTCGTTCAGTGGCTTAGGCTGCGTCAGTCCTTGGACAAGTTTCATGTACCAGCTTAGTGTGCGGTCCCGTAGCGTAGTGTTGAACCGGGTTCTCTTGATGGCTTCATCGGTGATACTTTTAATATTCCATACGGCTTCACACAGAAACCAATGTTGATCTGGATCTTCAAATCCATATCCTCTAAATATAGGGAGACTCATTTCATCTGCCATAGAGATGACTAGGATTCTTATCTAAGTAGATGTTAAGCTACCAGTAACGGTGCTCTGAGGAATCTGGTGGTTCTAACTATTCTGACTACTAAGTGTCGTTGAGACAATAGGAAGATTAATGTTACTTACTTTAGTAGTCCATGTAGTTCCTGACATTTCTAGATCGCCTTGGCGAAGTTCTTCATCTTCCCCTTCTTCTGTATTGGTGAGCTCTGAATGTTCTTCGTTAGTTAGATCTACCTCTTCTCCACTATATAAACCCTCTTCTCCATAATTTTTCTTAAACAAGTTCTCAAGGTGAACCCCTCGAAATACTTTCCCACTATGCGTATGTCCTTCTTCTGTGTCGTTGTCACTATCTGAGATCTTCAACATTAACCTTTTCAGGTCTGACCAATCTACTGTATCTTCAATATGTGGTTTTCATGCAAGAGCATCTTGATTCTTAGCTTAAGAAAGTGCAAAAATTTTCCTCTGGGTCCTTTGAAAAAGTATCTCTCGGCTTGGCTATACGATTTTTTTCTGTCAACAACAAACTCTGTGATATACCCTCCAATGGTACTATCAAACCAATGATCTACTACTCTGGATACAACGTTGTCAACTCTCTTGAGCTTCTGGATCAGTGTCGGCATCCAAATCACAAGAGGTCTAGATCTAATATCGAACTGGGTATCAGCTAACCTAGCCAACCATTCAAACAACTCCTGGTGGATTCCCCCAAAGAATATCTCATGAATGTCAGTGAAAATGTATCTTTGTAGCCAATCTTCAGAACTTAGTTTAGGGTTCTTGTTCTGGGCTTCAACGAAGTCCCTCTCTCAATCCTCTATCCACTTTTGAAACTCGGTCTTTGATGGGAACCACCTTGACATTCCCTTAAAAATATTCTTGTCCTAGCAACAGAAGCATTTGTTGGCACAGGGGCAGACCCAGGGTTCACTCCAAGAGTGCACCAACAAGCCCTAGCTACTGGCCCTTTCATCAACACCTGTGAAGTAGATGTAGTCTCACCCGAAGAAGCTAAGAGGGGGTTGCAGGACAGCGATGTCTACAACCAGGGGAATATCAAGTGGAACTAATACAACCATAATGCAGCATTCATATATCCCTTATCAGCTAGATCTACTCTGCGCAGCTATACATATGATCTAACACAATAATGAAAATAACAATATAACAATGATAGAGATCCAGGCATCAATCACACATACGACACAAAATATACGTGGTTCACCCTCTCTCTAGGGATACATCCATAGAATTGTGCTTATGATATATTAAGATAAAGATTACAGTTCTAATCTGCACTCTTAGTCATTAGATCTTCTCTCTTTTTCTCTCTGTCTCCCACCTTCCTGTGCACCCAGCTACAAGACTTGATCTTTACACCTAGCTGAAGATCTTACAATACCAGAAGGCTATCACTCTCTAGACTCCTCTCTCTCACAGTACAATAATATCTCAACCAACAACAATCAATATCGATACCCAACACTAGTATCGACCCGACCTAGGTCCTCTCCACTTCTATTTATACATTATAGTCCCTCACAGACAGCCTTAGGCCAAGACCTAGGTGTCAAAACCCTAGGTGTCTAAAACCCTAGGTCAAATTGACCCATGTTTTCTAGGCTTCGTCAGTCTATCTTTCCTCCCTTCTCGCATGGTGCTCCAAAGAATCCAATGGTCGCTTTCTTTGCTTACTAACTTGTCTACTATTATTTTATCTTTCTGATCTATCATCCCTGATCTCCTCATTCAACGAATTTTTTTTCCGTACTTCGCTCCATATTTTCTTCTTTTTTGCTTACCTCGACCTAGTGACAGTCACTGTGTTTCCTACACAGTTCACGTTTGACCTTTTCTTCCTCGATCTTCGCTTCCTTCCATAACCAAGGGTCAACACCCCCCAAGCTTCGTTTCATCCAACTTCAAAGGAGAATGGAATGAAGCTTCAAATACTATACGAAGGACTTGACTCAAATAGAGAGGGGGAGTTTTTCTCATTTTTAACGAGCTTGACACATGTGAAGAACTATTCTCAAGAATCCAGGTTCAATCCCTAGATCTATGCTTCATTTATTAATGAGATTGACACAGAAACAAGAACTATGCTCGTAATTAGTTTCATTTTTTAACGAGATTGAAATCAGAAAACCATGCTCAATGCTGGTTTCATTTTTTAATGAGCTTGAAATCAGAAAACCTATGCTCGAGGCTGGTTTCATTTTTTAACGAGCTTGAAATAAGAAAACTATGCTCAAAGGTGGTTTCATTTTTTAACGAGCTTGAAATCAGAAAATCATGCTCAAAGATGGTTTCATTTTTTAACGAGCTTGAAATTAGAAAATCATGCTCAAAGCTAGTTTCATTTTTTAACGAGCTTGAAATCAGAAAATCATGCTCGAAACTCTCTTCTTGATCATGGATTCTAGGAGGAAAGTGCTCTGGAAGGACACCATGTCAAGGGACAAAACTCGGTCATAGCCTCCAAGAGATATTCACTCGATGGAAGAAACACACTCTGGGAGGAACACATGTCGAGTTCCGCGATAGGGGTAAAGAGATCATGCTCTAAAAAATCGATCGAAGAGATCACCATGTCAACTACTGGATCCAAATCATCAAAAGTCAAAGTCATGGGAGACAATGGCACATAATTAACCTATTGCAGGGGTGATACCATCTGCATATAATAATTGTTTAGGGAGATCATTGAATTGATGGTCAAGTCAGGGCCAACAAACGAAATTTGATCAATAGTCACCATTCTTCCATTGTGAGGGAAATATATCATGTGAAAAAGAGTGGACACAATAGCTTTCATGGCATAGAGATAATCCTGGACAAGGAGTAAAGAAAAATCCAAGGGGTCTTGGACGACCATGACATCAATAAAGATAGTTTTCCCTCCCAAAGTTATGGGAAACTAAGGAAGGGTACCTAAAGGTTGATCAGTTCTTCTATTAAAAGATAACAGATTCTACGTAACCAGGGCAAGATGAGGACAACCCAAAGCTTGCCAAGAAAAAGAGGACAAAATACTAACAGACACACCTTCATCTATCAGCATCTGAGGAACACCCCAACCACAAACCTTCACTGTAATCTGGAAAGGAATGTGAGAGGGAAGACGAGGTCCAGTCAGCACACCCCAAACAAAACAGATGGCCTCATTACTTGGAGGGGGTCCCATGGGAGAAGGAGGAATACCCCCCTAGCATGGTAGAGTCTGTATCAATGATAACAACGTGGGAAGTATCAGGTTTACTCTCTTGCAGGAGAGTAGGATCGACCGATGACGAGATCAAATCAACCACTTGGGTTTCATTCTCCAAGGGGAGAATGGGGTCGATGGGTGGAGACGGATCAACCACTTGGGTTTCACTCTCTAACAGGAGAGTGGGATCGATTGAGGATGGGATCAGATCGATCACTTTGTCAACTGGTTCAACTAAGGACGTAATCGGATTGACCACATGATCAACTGGATTGACTGATGAAGGGGCCGGATTGATCATTCCATCAACTACAGGTGGGTTGAGAGTAAGCTTGCGATAAAAAACTGGAAGTTGAGGCTATGAAACAGTCATGTCTTCTAGGAATTTTGAGGCTTCATCCATACAAGGGAAAAGGTGGGTTAGACGATTCCCTTCGTATAACATACACGGGAACTTAACTCGACTTTTCTTCTTCCCAATGGCATCGTGACTAGTTGACGGGAATTCATCAACATGTTGTTCAGAGGATGATGACATGGGTTGGCGAGGATGTGTAAACCATGCTTCTATAACCTTGGATAGACCAAGGAAATCCTTCAAAAGATGGATACCCTTACAAATCCTGCAAGGGTACTTGGGTTTACGGGTTGTTCAGGTGGTCTTGACATCATCAACACTCCCAGCACAATTAACAGTAACTGGTTTTTTTCCAACATGTCTGGAAGTGGTTGGAAGTTTGGATCCTTGCTTATTTTTATTCTTCTTATTCTTCCATTTCTTCTTCTTCTTATCCACTGAGTTACTATCTCTAGATCTTTCGCTCGGCGAAGAAGATGAAATGGAAGAAGACCTTGCAAGTGAAGAAGGTAAATAAGATCTTACTGGTGAAGAAGGTGAAGTATAAACATGAGGTTGATGTTCTTGGGGGGAAGTGCTTATGACTGAATCACTTACTACATTTTGGATTACTTGAGTGGAAAAAAACCACACTGACAATCCAATTGTGAGACCCGGAAGGCTCAAAGTAGCGATGTGAGGAGGACTAATGTTTCCATAAAAAGGAAAAAGAGAAGATTCCCCTGGAGCAGGGGTTCCTTCATTGGTCATTTAGGGAACTGACACCATTAAAACAAAGATCCAACCTAGAGTCTGATAGGGAAAACAAACAACACACACTAAAAATCCAGGAAGCAAGAAAACAAGCAAAACCTTCTCACAATGAGCACATTAGTTGGTGATGAAATCCAATGTCACGGGAACAAAGTAAGAAGGGGATGCGATAGAGTGGGTGGAAAAGTTACGTTGATGACCTGCTTAACGGAATTACACCCTCGTGCAAGATCCCACACATAAACGTGGGTATAGCCTCCAAGGATCCCGAGTGAGTTTTGCCAACGTCAATTCCAGGTACCATGAAGACTTACCCCTCCACAGTCACCTTGTGTAAAGACCCTAAATAGATAGGCCACTAAGGTTACCAATCACTACAGTGATTCATTGGGAAACAGTCGATAGTTTGATCCACATGCAAGGGCAGTGTATCTAGCCTGAAATCAACTTGAAAGGCTTCCACTCATCATTGTGGGTATACCTCTCAAGTGACCCCCATAATACGTGCAACCTCTACACCATGACCAACAAAGCAAAGTAAGTAACTCTACCAGTCTCAATGTGACCTCGTGATTGACCCTTGTGTTAGAAGGGCTTCCCAGGACAAAATGTAATAAGTGGATTTAACCAATCCCTAACTCAATATTCTATGTTTGTTTGCAACTTTGGAAAGTTATCTTTCACACCTATTCCAAATCCATACAACTAATCTAATGTAGGTTTGCTACCAGAAAGTATAAAAAATGTCTAATCAATTTTTTATAAGCGCTTTATTTTATGGTTGTTGTTACTCAAGAGGAAAATGGTGTGAACAATATGGTGTTTTGACCAACTCGAAATTTATGAAAAGAGATGAAGATGCAATCTTTTCATTTCGATGAAAGCTATGCTACGAGAAGGAGAAAACTCACTCACAATTTCGAGAAGCCTATGCTACGGTAAGTGGTACAGGTACGAGAAAGTTAGCTATGCTAGATGCACAATGTCCCAAAATTTACTAAACTCACCAATATCAAAATTTTCAAGAAATGAGACAAATAGACTGTACACCAATACATGATTCACCCCCCCCCCGCGGCCATGAGGGGGAAAATTTTTAAGAATTTAAGACCAAAAATCATGCAATTTCACTACTTCAAATGCAAGGAAGCCCCCAATTTAATATAAGGAAAGAAATTACAATTTTTTGTTTCAAAGAGACACTGAAACAAATAGCAAATCACCTCAAAACAAAAAAAACCCAAACTAAGTTTCTGTTTTATCACGATTTATTCAGAAAAAGAAGTATTCTTTCACTAAACAATTCTAAAGAAAAACGATGCTTTGTAACTGAAAGACACTCAAATCAAGAGACCAAATTTTTCAAAATAAAACAAAGCAAAGGTGGCTAAAATCAGTTTCAAAGTTGTCAAGCAAACTATAAACAAATCATAATTAAACTCAAAAATTCACCCCAAAACCAAATCCTAGGTCTGGGTTAGGAAAAACCATTAAAAATCAAGAATTTCACAATTTCTGCAGGCTGGAAGACTAGCACAGTGCAGAAATCACTGATTTCCATGGGCCAGATATGGGTAGGGCATGACGTTTTTTCACTGGTCAAAATAGGTAGGGCACAGAAATCCTAAGTCGTCTCACTGTCCCTCAAAGAAGGGTGTGGAAATCAAATAAAAATGGAAAAATTTAAAAATTCAAAAGGTTTTCCAGTGAATTTTAATAGTCAGAGAGTCAAGTTGGATCTTCCAGTGACTCAGAAAACAGAAACCAAGTATTTATTCAACGCAAGAAAACAAGGAAAACTAGGAAAACATTTGTTTCCCCAGTGGAGTCACCAATTTTGTTGTAGGATAAATCGATGAATGTGGACATAGACTAATCCCCCTAGATCCACCTAGATCTAGAAAAAAACACGACAGGACATGGCGCTTTCCCTAGGCTCTAATCATCAAATTTACTACCGAACAAAAGATGATAGACATACCTTTAAATGTCACTTCCTTTTGTCTTTGTTGTTCCTGTTTTTCTCGGGTGATCTTGTGATATTGATCCTGCAATGAGACACAAACCAACCAAATTTAAAGCAAAGAGAGTATATTCAATGACAACCTATGCATATGATCGAGGAATTATGCAATAAAATAAAGATAATTCTATGGGAAAGAAACATGCCATTGTATTATATTAATAATAGGAAGAGAGATTACAACCAGATTCCTTGATGTCATAAGGTTCCTTCCAACAGTTCCTTGCTTCCCACACACTTCTTGCTCCAATGGATTTAGAGACTATGGATCTGATAGCTAATCACAATCTATCTTGCCAAAGAAAATCTCAAAGCCAACATAAATCTCCCAAGCTCCATCCAACTCAATCAAGCTAACTTTCTCCATGAGAGCTCCTCTCCTTTTATAAGATGAAGAGGATAAGGTGAGGAGGTTAGGATGATCCCACTAAATCATGAAAGCGAGTAAGATCCAAACCATTCGGAGGAAACCTCACCATAGAAGCTTCTCCTTTTAGAGGCATCAAGAAAATGCTCATTTTTCCCACGTACAAAGGATATCGCGACCTGGATATAGTGCAACCTATGGAAATTTCACATCCTAGCTATAGTGAAACCTATGGAAATCAAGAATTGACGCACCCTAGCTATGGTGTAGCCCGCGAAAATCCTCCAAAATAGGGTTTTTACAAAGGAAAACATAATTTCTTCTCTCAAGGAAAGTTCTTATCCCTTCTTTCTTCAGGAATTCATCCCATTGACTTCTTTGAAGGCAACAAATAGGTTTACAACATTAACGATCATGAGGGTGACAAAAATAATGTGTAACACCTAGGGGGGCATATGGGACCTTTAGTCAGATGGTGTCAGTCTTCCTTAACCACTTCCAATTGTCGGTTCATTACGATGCTAGCCTAGAACTTCTGTCGACCTTATGCCAGGACACAACCACTCATATCTCGGATCACATCCAAGAGTGGCGTAGATGGAATAGGTTGATCAAGACTTGCATACCCCCAAATTTCATGCTAGAATGGTTCCTTAAGTCCTTGCAGCCTCCAATCTCGAAGGATGTTGCTATATCTGGGGTCACATATGAGGAAGAAGCAATCTTCAAATCCCAGCAGTTAGATCTTATATACACTCAGTCTGGGATATTATACCAGATCCTTTCGAATGCATAGAGGTTAAATTTTGACCCTAGACAAAATATCGAACCTCCTGCTGATGGAATTGTAGGCTCCACCAATCTGAAATCCATAGACTCAGTAACCAACCATTTGAAAGAGTTGTCTCTAAACCAGTATGCAGGAGGGCCAGCTTCATATGTGTCTTCCAATCCCACTCAAGCGGTGGATGTACATTACGTGCAATCATCAACCAGCCCAAATGGTAACTATCAACCAGGTGGGAATAAGAAGAAAGGACATAATAATAATCGTAAGGGTGGGAATAATAATAATAAACCCAAGGACAATGGTAATAATGAGAAGACGAATAATAATGTTGGTGAGGGAAATAAAGAAAGGTGTAAGGTGAAATTTCCTTGTAACCTTTGTACAGATGATCATCTTACTCATTTATGCCCCAAACTTGCAGAAGCTGCGAGGCTCTTATCTCTACCACCCGTCGTGCTAACAAATCCTTTCCCACATAACCAACACATGGCCTCAAGCTCCTCAAATTTCATAAATGTGGTCGATGGAGGTCAAAACCCATCGACACAAGATGGTTACCATTTGTGCATCAATATGGTTAATTCGTAGGTTAATCTAACCACACGGTCTCGTGATTACAGTTCTTCAAAAATTGTACCTAGTCCAAAATATCCCCCTAGTCCGCCGGAGATGCCTTTGCAAATCAAAAAACTAGAGCCACCATCTCGTATTCTGAAAGGAGTACTCAAGCACTCTACCCACATTCAAAATTCTAGAGCCGCCTAGAATTACTCTATCTTTTAGGACCTGGGTCAAACCCCTTGTGTGATGTCCGCTCTGGAGGTACTCCATAGGTGTCCTTCACAGAGGAATTCCTTGCTATCTGTGTTAGAATATCTAGACCCCAGTGGCTCAAAATTTATAAAGTTTGACATCACAGATGTGAAGCCTCGCTTGCCTTACCATGTGGCATTCCAAATCCATGTGGGTTACTTGAAGTATACCATTAAACGTGCGGTTGTTGATGAAGGAGTTGCTACATGTGTGATGTCCCTGATCTATTGGAAAACTCTCAGCTCTCTTACTCTCTCTCAATATCTGACCATGTTGAATGCTTTTCACAGTCGTTCCTTCCACCCTCACAATATTTGTTTTGCCTTTCCAGTCCACTTAGGTGGGAAGACGGTAGAGGTGGATGTCAAGGTGGTTGATGTGCCTCTTGATTATAACTTGTTACTAGGATGCAATTGGAATTATGCTATGACTGTTTTCATATTGTTCGTCTTTCACACTCTTTGTTTTCCTCACGATGGGAAGATCATGATGATTGAGCAATTTTCCTTTGCGTATGCTAGCCCCAATGCATATGTTGGACCGTCGACCCCCGTGGTCAACCATTCTTAGCCAACAACTAAGAATATCAGTGTCATAATTTATTCAACCCTTATGGGTACCTTCGACTTCATGGCACCGATTCACCATTTTTATGCCATGTCCAGTAGGCCCATTTCATTAGAGAAGTTTGTTCCTTTTCACACTTCCTATTTTAATGATCCTTGGACCCTACCTTCCTTGACTTTGTCTTGTGAAGGTCAGTCGCATGCTTGATTGTCCATGATACTATCGGCAGCAGAGATAGTGTATCAAGTTTTTCTTGACTCTTCCATCGATCTTGATCCTATTACCTCGCCGACGGAAGAGGAGGATCATGTTCTTAAGCCCGTGTGGGCCACTTCATTTTCTTGTTCACATGACTGCCTTGATGAGACTTTACCCTCGGATGAAGCTATCATCGAAGCCATGAATGGTTCTAACAAACCTTGGGATGATATGCATCATCACTCTTATTTTCTCCCATATTTTGCTAGAATCGAAAGAGATGACTTTCGATCTACTTTGAGTGAGATAGTCGATCACACCGTAGTTCCACTTGATACGCACGAAATTTATGCTGAAGAAAATATGACAAGTATCTCTCCTACCATCATGATCGATATATCTCATACCCCTGGAAAGATTGAAAATGTACACATCAATGCATATTGTTTACCAGAATAAATCATGATCTACACCGAACTCTTCAAGGAATTACAAGATGTATTTGCTTGGTCATATGAAGAGATGCCAAGAATCAACCCTCGAATTGTCAAGAATGATATTATAACTTATATGGATGTTAAGCCTGCTCAACAACATCTTAGAGTTGTCGATCCCTAGAAGGCCCCTGCTATTAAGGCAAAGGTAGAGAAATTACTTAATGGTGGCTTTATATACCCGGTTCGCTTGACTGAATGGGTATCCAATCCCGTTCCTGTGAATAAAAAGAAAGGAACCATATGTGTATGCATGGACATTCGTGACCTAAACAAATTTTGTCCTAAAGACAACTTCCCGACACCTTTCATTGATCATATTCTTGACAAGTGTGTAGGAAGTGAAGTGTTTTCTTTCATGGATGAATTTTCAAGGTATAACCAAATTCAAATCAAACCTGAGGATCAACACAAGAAGGTATTTATTTTTCCTTGGGGTACTTTCGCATATTGGAAGATTCCTTTTGGCCTTAAAAACATCGGAGAAACCTTACAATGTGTTATGAACTTCTCATTCCATGATCATAAGTGTATATTTGAAGCTTATCTTGACGATCTTGCTGCACACTCTCGTAAGAGAGTGGATCACTCTAAGCACCTTCGGCTAGTTTTTGAAATATTTCTTCATTATAGAATCCAGTTGAACCCTCATAAATGCATCTTTTGCGTTAGGTATGGACCTCTTTTGGGACTTTTAGTCTCTAAGACCGGGATCATGGTAGATCCATTAAAGGTTCAGGAAATACTTCGATTTCTTCCCTCGTGCACTATTCAACAACTTCAAGGTTTACAGGGGAAAGATAAATTTTTATGTTGATTTATAGTAAACTATGCCAATATTACTAAGGGTTTCATGCGTCTTTTGAAGGACACCCCTTTAATCTAGGATGAGAAAGCCCAAGAATCCTTCGATGCTTTGAATAAAGCCTTGGTATCGACGCCTCTATTGAAGTCTCATGACTACAGTAGGGATTACTTGATTTATGTTGGTGCGTTCGAAGAGACGATTGCTATGGTTTTGTTTCAGGAATATTATGAGTTCCATGAGAACGTCATCTACTATCTTAGTTGAAACTTAGTCGATCCTGAGCTCAATTATTCTCACATTGAAAAGATAGCCTTGGCTCCCCTTCACGCAGTCCAATGATTACACCATTATATATTTCTTTGCAAGACTACTATGATTTTCGATGTCAATCCATTTCAATACATCCTTACCAGGCATATCATAGGGGGGAAATACAATAAATGGATTGTCATTTTACAAGAATTTGATCTTGATTTCGCTTCTGTGAAATCCAAGAAATCACTAGTCTTTGCAGAGTTAATATCCTACTTCCCATGATTAGATGAGGATTTTATCCATGTTGATTCATTTGTGTACAAACACATTTTCCTTGTCTCTTTGTCCGACCCCTGGTATGGAGACATTGTTCTCTATCTTCAAACTTTAAAGTTCCCTCAGCATCTCTCACAAGATGACCAACGACATGTATAATACCAAGCCAAGAATTACATTATCGTTAGCGACATTTTGTATTGTCGAGGAATAGACAATATCCTAAGTCATTGTTTAACACACGAAGAAGCCAAGTCGGTTCTAAACGATTTCCATAGTGGGGATTGTGGTGGTCATATATCTAGTCTTGCGACAACCTAGACAATTTTGTGAGCCATTTATTTCTAGCCATAAATCTTTAAAGATTGTATTGAAGCGGGTAAAAAGTGTCACCCCTGCCAGGTGTTCACGGAAAAGGTGCTTGCATCCAACCCCTCTTCACCCAGTCATTACCATCGGTCCCTTGACCAAGTGGGGGGTGGACTTCGTGGATTGCAACCCAACTTTGGCTGGGGGGATTCAACATATTATCATGGCCTTATAATACTTTACTAAGTGGGTCGAGGCCATGCCTACAATTAAATCTGACGGGAATATTTTCGCCTTCTTCATATTCAATCAAATTATCGCCAGGTTCGGTATCCCGAGTGATATTTTCACTGATCATGGCAGTCACTTTTAGAACGAAATGATGGAAGAGATAGAATCTAGGCTGGGGTTTAAGCGTGGTAATTCTCCCCCTTAATACCCCTAAGAAAATGAGCAGGTAGAGGCCTTCAACAAGTCTCTCAAGACCATTTTGCAGAAAACTATCAGCCAGAGTAAATTTGACTAGCATATTATGCTATATCCTGCACTCTGGGCATACCAAACCTCGGTCAAGGTTGCCACCGGATTTTATCCTTTCTAGTTAGTACATGGTGTGGAGTCAATATTACCTATTGAATGTGAAATCCCTTCTCTTAAATTGGTAGTCACACTCCTCCTTGACACTTATGATCTCGAGCGATGCCTCATACACCTAGAGAGTCTTGACGAGTAGCATCGAGATGCCTCTACGGATATTGAGGTGAACAAAAGATGTGTCAATGTCCAGTATGATAAGTCTGTCTTTCCTAGTTTGTATGTTGAGGGTGACTTGGTCCTTTTATATGATCAAGCCAAAGAATCATTGGGGGCAAGCAAGTTCAAACCCATGTGGCACGGTCCCTATATCGTGCAATGTGTCTTAGAAAAAGGAGCCTATGAGTTAGAAGATTATGAAGGGAACATGTTGGTCGAACCCAGGAATGGGCTCTAATTGAAAAGATATTATGCTTGAGCCCCAAGCTTGGGCGTAACTCTTTGTATAATAATGTAATTTAGTGTATATATATTTTCCCTTTACTTTTTGTCTTCAACTTGCTTATTGAGTTTTCCCTTGGTTGGTAGATGTCAACGGAGTCTTCAGTCTACTTAGGATTCACAGACAAAGCTAGTTGTCGTACATGGAACTTGGCTTCCGCCGCTTGGGTGGTTTACTCACCTGAGGGTCTACTAGTGTCTTCAGGTGGTGTATGCTTAGGGCCATCCACGAATAATGTGGCCGAATATAGAGTTGTTATAGAACTTTTGTGCGATGTTATTTCACATGGTATTCTCTCTTTAGAGGTTCACCTGGATTCCCAGTTAGTAGTATGTCAGTTGAATGGAAGTTACCACGTGCGCGATCCTATTTTACTTCGACGATTCCTACAGGTACACCTTTTAGAGATACATTTTGATTTTATTACTTATCATCACATACCTAGGATTTCTAATTATGTATCTCATGCTTATGCTAATTTCGTTTTAGATTGGCATTTCTTACATAACTAAAGTAGAGAAAACAATCTCATCAATGTACACATTGTAATATAAGTAAAGCCGAAGAACCCTGTTTTATATATATTTCAAAAAATATGATGTTTATAGTATAAAATTGGAGCCAACACCCTCAATACACATATACAGTCGATAATACAAAATCCATGACATCTACACCTATGGCGTCGGATGTGTGTCATGGTAAAAAACTACAGCGTTTGTGAGACACCGAAAGAGTCACACCCAATCTCTAGGCACACCAACCACTTGTCGTTTCATGGCCACAGACAGATCCTCTACTTGAACCATTGAAATCCTATGTGTCAAACGAGACAGGTTCCCCCTACATGTTTTGAAGGATTCTCTCTACTTCTCCTCCTGCTGCCTCATCTCCTCAGTGCCTTCGACGATGTCATGGATTCCCTTCCGATCGTCGTGGACCTATGTATGCATCTCGCAAGTGTCTAGTTAGTACTTAAGAATCATCCAAAAATATTTTTGTTTTACTATACAAAAATACAAAAAAATGAAATATTTAAAAACTTTGGCATACCTATGTCCCCGTAGGAGGTCCCTGGTGGTAGTGGCATGTCAAGGTCCCATATGAAGTCGATCCCTACATAGGGGTATTCATCCAAAGAAATGACTTGTCACCTCTACCAGTAAAATAAATCATCTTTGTAGGGTGTGGGCACCCTTTCTCCCCCCTTTCATCTCATTACCTGGGTCCACTGTGCCATGGCTAGATCGCGAGGTCCTTGAGGAATGATCTCAAATCTAGGTCTCAAACCTGGAACCCGCTCGAAGAAAATGTTACACAAGATATATTGTTGGGCATAGGCCCATTTTGGGGAAAAGGCATGTCATGGAGGAGAGACAGTTGACAGAAAAACATGCGAGTTGTGCATGCAACAAGAAGGGAAAGAAACACAACTGGTAGAAAAGTAGCAGAAGAAAGTGCACATGCAAAGGAGAAAAGTGCGCAAGGACATCATGAAAGAAGACCTAATTAGGTTAGGGTTTTGGTAAGTGAATTTAATGGCTGATGAGCCAAGAATAGATATAAATAGACACCTAGGAGGTCTAGGGGGGGTTCGTTGTCTTTGATGTTGTTATGAGTTTCTCGCAGGAGATAGAGTAATAGGTTTGTAAAAAAAATATGATCTGATACATTTTTGTAAGTTGTTGAGATATGGCAGAGAAGAGTCACTATACCCTGAGGGTTATATCACATGTTGAGGAGCCTGTGCGATCTAGTCATCCTCCTAAAGGTCGAGGAGTTTGTTTTGTGACTATATGAACATATTTGTAGTGCGCGCGGTGCCATATATGACAGAACCATAATAAAAGAGCCTTATAGCCAAATCTTTGTGGATGTAGCATAGGAGGGGGTGAACCATGGTAAATCATGTGTTGTGTGGAATGATTTTTATTTATATCTTTTCTGAAAATGGTTAAATATTAGATGAATTCTTTGATCAAGTAGTTAGATCTCTTGATTCACATGCATACATAAGGAATAATGGAATAAATAAGATCGAGGAATGACAGAATATTGATTTTAATAACTAAACAACTCTTAGCGTGCACTAACAGATCCCCATTTAATCCTAGACTATAATCACTTGAGTATTGCAGTCACCCATTAAGACTATCTTGGGTGAGACTACACAGTGCACTCTATGTACTATGTTTCCTTCTGGTTTACTAGGAGGGCCGATATTTTTAGAGGCTTTGTTGGAACCCTAGTAGACGTGAACCTAGGTTAATAATGTTAAAGGAGTAACTCAGAGAAATAAACCAACAAATGGTTATGTTGTTGGTTGGAAAAACATGGGATTTGTTAAAGATTTGTTAAAAGAAGGTAAGATCTGCAGAAGACGGGTCAAAAGAATACCAAATCAAACGACAAGAAGGTGAGAAGAATGAACCGCTAGAAGGGGATGTTGAGACCATGGAATCCCACAAAAGAATACATTGAAATATGGTTGAAGACAAAGGATCTAGATTTTGCGCCGAAAGATAATAGAAACCCTAGAGTAACACCACACAAATATACTGAGAAGTATGTGTTTACTGATCTGCATGAAGTGTTTTTCTGTGATTTTCCACACTTATTGCAGGAGTGGATATTGAGGTTGAAGGATAACCATGCAACAAGCCAGATCCAACAGTAAGAGTGGACGTCAATCCATATCGTGCAGTTACAGCAGGTGAATAAAAAATTCACCTGCACAGTAGATTTTTGGCTCAACAGTATTGTAGCAAGATTTATAACAGAATTTGCAGTAGATACCACGAAATTGTATAGCGCAGTAGAGCAAGAGTTTCTACACAGGCCTCGAGGAAGGTATATTCGATCGTTGTATACTTATATTAATATATTTCTCTATAATAAAGTTGTCATGAAAATGGAATCAGACATCTAAACTTCCCTGCGTGCATGGGGGAAGGGGGGAAGCACTGACAGAAAAAAGAGAAATGGAAGGGGAAAGGGATAAAGGAAAGAAGAAGGAAGCCTTATACCCAATCATGATGGACGACAACCAGATCAAGTAGATCATGGAGACAGTTTTAAAGACACGCAGTGGAGTACCCTACCAATATAAGATGAACACCAAGAAGAAATACATAGCCACGAGGGAAGGCTTGGCAAGTGATGAAGAGGAGGTAGAGGATCTCCAGGATGTGGATAAGATTAAGGAAATCCTGCACGCAACATATGATAGGAAGACAAGAGGTCCAAGAGCAGGAATAGAAAGCAACAATCATATCCATATTAATGTTAGTGTGGAACCCATAAACCCATGTGCAACTAACAAAACAAAAAGAACACCACCGTTTAGACAACCAAACTTTGGGAGAAGGAAGACAGTAGGAAGTACATCTACACAAGGAACAACAACTGGGGGAGCCATTTCAGGGAGAATTATTCAAGTGTATACACCGCATGGAGGTAGAAGTTCAGTATTCAGGATGGCAAGACATGATCCCACCATTCAGTTACCATAATTTCAAGGAGAAACAGTAGAAGGCACTGAGAAACACTTGTTCATTTTTGAAAAGATCTGGGAAGAAAAACATATCACTGATGAAGATACTAAACTTGTGTAGCTAGCCATCATGCTAAGAGACCACGCACTATATTGGTACATGAGTCTAGACATAAACAGTGCACCTAGAATGCCAATGACACTAACAGACATTAAGAAGTTATTGATTAATGAGTTCCATAAGCCGATATCAGAGGACAAATACATGAATGAGATGATAGAAATCCGACAAAAAACAGGAGAATCTGTCTTCGAAATTGACCTGCAATTTAAACGTTTGAAAGGGAAATTGAGATATGCCATGACTGAAATGCAGCATAGGCATTTGTTTGTAAATTTTGTATTACCACACCTGAAATACCCACTCAGACAATAGAAATTCCAATCTCAAGCAGAGGCTCTATAGGAAACCTTGAAAATGGAGGAGAATCAATACTACAAGACAGATCGAGCTATAGAGGAGTTGAAGGGGGATTTGAAGAATATTGCCTTCCAACTCAATCAGAATAAGGGCAAAGACAAGCATGAAGTTGTTTGGTGTACCACATGTAGAATAGAAGGGCACCATAAGAACGAATGTCCAACATGCCAGATAGTTGGCTTAGGTTGATGGATAGTTGGTATGGATTGTTGGTTGTCATTGATGTCAACCATTGGAGAGTGATATTGTATATTGATGTCAACCCTTATTGATTGATGTCAACCCTTGGAGAAAGTCCGGTAGTGAATTTTGGTAGCACAAAGGTTTAGGTAATGGACCCAAGGTTGTTTCATGTATATTGGTATGTGTTTTAATATATTTGAAGGTAATACTATTTTATATGGATAGTACATGTCATTCCATTTCCAGTGGTATTTGGAATGTCAAATAACTCCTCACAGTTAGAGAGTTATGGACATGAGAAGTTGAAGAACCCAGGTTTGGGTAATGGAACCAAGTTTGTTTAATGGATAATGGTATGAGTTTTGATATATTTTCAAGTAAGACTATTCTATATGGATAGTACATGCTATTCCATTTCTGGTGGTATGTGGAACGTCACATAACTCCTCACGGTTTGAGAGTTATGGCCTTACGAAGTTGGAGGACCCTCATATGTTGACTTGAAGCCCCAAAAGGTCAAAGAAGTCAAAGAGCTTGCAAAGAAGAAATTATTATTTAAGTGATAAATTAAAGTGACAAAGTCAAGAAGGATTATTTAAATAATAAGGTGAAGTGACAAAATCAAAGAAGATTATTTAAATGATAAAGTGAGGTGACAAAGTCAAGGAGGAATATTTAAATGATAAAGTAATGGAGAACTTTCTAATTATGGAAAGTGGTTACCCCTAAAAATGAGGAAAATAGGTTAAGTGACCTATAAATCGGTTAAGTGACCTAGAAATGGGTTAAGTGACCTAGAAACGGGTTAAGTGACCTAGAAATGGGTTAAGTGACCTAGAAATAGGTTAAGTGACCTAGAAATGGGTTAAGTGGCCTAGAAGATGGAGAGTATAAATAAGAGGAAAGGCTCTCTCATTTAACATAACACTTGAGAATATTGAATATATATAGATGACTGAGGTAACCAAGGGATATCTAATCCAAACTTCGGAGGGAAGGTGAAGAAAAGAATGTCGGAATTCAAGGGAGGATAAATTATTTTGATGATGCTTTCTAAGGTATGTTATTTACAGGTCATCTCACCATTTTCACAATAAACATTTTTATAGAATGATTCAGATCATGAAATTGCTATGACATTGAGGAAACATATCCAAGTATATGTGGTAAAAATTTCATCTTTTGGGTCCTTGTATTTTTGGAGTTACACTCCGTGGAAAATAGGGTTTGTGGATAGTCCTAAAACTAGTCTAAAACAGGTGTTTCGGGTAAAAATGTTACAACTTATTCATAACATATCCAAATTTAGTAAGACCAAATGCGTTGGTTATAGTACAGTCTGTAGTATTTTTTGTAACATTTTCAGATTGATTCAATAAATATTCTGTGTGGGGCATGCTCTACAAGGTCGCTCTCTAGAATAAGCCAGAATTCAACAAGGTATGTCATTTTTGCTATAACTCCTTTTCTGAGAGGTTCTAAGTAGTGACACCTGGAGGAATTGTAGAAAACACATTGAAGAACATTTTGTATCATTATCATATATTTATTCATTACAGGTACATAGTTATGATTATTTCAAGTTAGGGTTGTTGACTAATCCAAAACTAGTCATGTGAGACTAAAGAAAAGTTTGATGAAAATCCTAGTCTCTTTTTGTTAAAGTTAAGGAAGGTTTTCAGGTATGTGATCATATACACTAGGTCTATTACAAAGTTACAAATCATATTTGGATGATGAAATTGATGAGGGCTTTTGGTTGAGGTACATGTTGGGTACATGGTTGAGAAAAGTAGTTCATGATTTGGCACATACATGAGGTGTATAGTTGATGATGTTGGTACATATTGATGAGTCATAGTTGATGAGTAGTTGATACATGATTTGTACATACTTGGTACATGGTTCGAGGTACTTGTTAGTATTATTTTTGACACATGGTTTATGGATGATGTAGCATACTTGTATTGGTATATTATTAGAAGCACATATTGATATTGGTGATGATTATGAGTTGTTGTTATGTTTGGTTGATGCACATATTTGAGAGTTGTATTGGTGATTGATATTGGTGAGTAGATATAATTTGGTTGATAAGATTGATGAGATAGGTTGTTGTGATAGGTTATTTGGACAGGTTGTTGTGACATGTTATTTGTATAGGTTTGGTGCATGGTTGATGCACTTGTTCATGGTTTAGGTTGTTGCATGGTTGATGCACTTTTTTATGGTACAGGTTGATTACAGGTTGGTTGGTATAGGTTGGTGTATGGTTGATGCACTTGTTTATGGTACAGGTTGATTACAATTTGAGGTACAGGTTGATGCATGGTTGATGCATGGTTGATGCATGATTCATGTTATTGGTACAAGTTGTTTGGTACAGGTTTATTGGTACAAGTTTACAACAGTATATCTCATAGTGATAGTGTCACAGTGGCTCCATCATTCTACTTATATGTCAGGGAGGTTGGACAAGGCAAGGATAGGTGGTTGTAGCCACCTTCCAGTTGTAGCCGAAGAACATAGGGGGTCGTATCCTCCTTCTGGTTGTAGCCAGAGAATTGGGGAGTTGGAGCTTCCCTCAGGTTCTAGCCTGGGAAACTAGGGGGTTGGAGCATCCTTCCAGTTGCAGTTGGAAAAAAAAGGAATTTGGTGCTTCCAATGAATGTAATTCTTCAAGACATATAATAAAAAAACATTATGTTCTTTTCTCCCACTTTGGGTTTCCACGTAAAACGTTGGTGTACTGTGTATGTGTATGATTTTTCATTTTTTCATTGCTTATTTACTCTTTAATTATTGGATGATAATGCTACATTGATATAACACTTGGATTATATGGTTAAAAATGATTAAATTGCTCTATTACGGATTCACCCCCCTCTCAGTAATCCAACAATCGGTATCAGAGCCAGGTTGCTTCAGGAAATAGTTTAATCACTCGAAGGAGATTATGGATTATTTTGAGAATGGAGTACCAATGTTTAATGGTTAGAATGGTTTTAAGTATGAGATGTGGAGCGGAAGGACGAAAGTATTTTTACAGGAATAGGGACATTATATTTGGCTATCATTTGTTACAGGATATGATAGTTCAAAAAGGGAAAAGATTGTAGCCAAGAAGGAATTGAAGAAGAATAACAAAATAGCAATGGATTTCATCTTGCAAGGATTACCTAATCTAGTAAGAGAAAATGTTGGTAAATGTTCATCAGCTAAAGAACTTTGGGATAAGTTACATGACATATATTATTCACCCATTGCAGATTTAGAAAAATCCAAAGAAGGTGCAGATACAAAACAAGAAGAAATATGCTCATCATGTCAGACAGATTCAGAAGAGGAAGCGTATGAAGAAGCAGAAGTTGATTACAGAGAAAAATTGATCAGTGCAATTAAATATATAAGGAAATAAAGATAAGAAAACAAGTCATCCAAGAAAGAATTGATGAAGAAAAAGGAAAGTGTTCAAGGTTCCGAAAAAGATCAGCATGTCATCAAGAATTTAAGATCTCAACTAGAAGAGGGTAGAAGAATTGAAGAAACTCTAGAATATCAAAAGAAAATTTTAGAAGCCAACATAGCATCAAAAAAGGAAGAAGCGGAAAAGAGAGAAAAGATATTGATGGGTCATCTCAAGGAAAGAACCAATGACTTAAACCAACTTCAGGAAGAGTTTGGTCAAGAAGAGAGAAAACTGGAAGAAGAAATAATTACATTGAAAATACAACCTGAAGAAGCAAAAAGAACAAAAGAGTTCATGAAGTCTCAGATAATGAAGAAAGAATAAGAGCTTGATAATATTGAATAAGAAGTTGTCACACTAAGAGTCAAAATCGTCAAGCTCAACAAGAACATTGAAGAGACAGAAACATCCACATCAGTTGTAGAGAATGAAGAGAAGCACTCTACGTTGCTAGAAAAGAAGAATGAAGAAAATAGAAAGAGTTATGCAGAAGTACTCAAAGGAAGGAATCATGGTCAACTAGAATCTAAGAAAACTATTGAAGATACATCTTCAAGAAGACCATCCATGTTCAAGCCACAAAGAAGCTTCAATCATGATCATGATTAATCAAAGAAAAAATTTAGAAGGACTACGCCACAAAGAAGATCATTCACTCCCAGGTATGCAAATTTATTTTATGGTCATTGTTTTTATTGTACTAACTTTGGACATAAGGCTACAGATTGCAGGGATTATAAAAGAAATGTTCAAGCAAGAAGTGCATGTGGTCGCATGTAACATTGAGTGTTAAAAATGTCATAACTATGGACACATAGCCAATGATTGTAGAAGCATGATCGATACTTCCATGAAAGAGAATATTGATATCAGATATAAGGAAGTATGGATAAGAAAACAAGAAGAACATGTGAACAAAGTCCAAGTACCAGAGATCACAAGATTGGCAATAAAACGAGATGAAGAAAATTATATAGAGAAAAAGATAGATGTCAGATACAGAAAGGTTTGGAAAATAACTGAAAGAAAGGAAGGACAAGTAAATAAGGAACAGGTTCAAGAGATTGTACTTTCAGGCATTGCAGTGAAAGATGAATCCACAGAAAAAAATAAAGAAGTCAGAGCTCAAAGAGATAATGAATCTACCAATGAAGATGATGATGAATACACATCAGAGAAGGAATTGTTCTGAGCCATATGGCTTAGAGACTCCCAGGTAATATGAATATTAGATAGGGGGAGTCTATGCAATAGTTGTGACAGACCAAAGAACCATCCTTCGAGAAGCTTGCAGAGTTTGAGAAGATAGATCCAAAGCAATCAGTTAGCAGAAGTACAATTTGATGGATTAATCAAGACTTCATGATAGTATAGTGATAAATGGGTCAGCATTATGGACAGTATGGATGAGAGCATGGATTCATAGATTGGTTCAAAGAGTGGTTCAGAGACAAAGGAACATTATCATAATGGATGATAATTACACAAGAAATGTCTCGAACAATGCTAATGGATTCCAAATCGACAGATATTTTTTGGACTCATGAAGTGCATACAACAGTTCACATTCAAAACAGACTAATTCTCAAAAACAAAAATGACAAAACTCCCTACGAACTATGGAAAGGAAGCATAGACAACAACCTCTACATCAAGAAAGAAATTTGCAAAGGATATGCAGAATGAATTTGAAATGTCATTACCTGGAGAACTATCCTTCTTTCTGGATCTCCATAAATGTCAAAGAAGGAACGTTTATTTCTCAAACCAAGTATATCATAGAAATGATAAAGAGGTTCGGAATGGAAGATTGCAAACCATTTATCACTCCCATGCAAACTAGTTGCAAGTTGAGCAAAGATGATGATTCAAAGTCTACATATCATAGGAAATACAGGTCAATGATTGGTAGCCTACTATATGTGACAACATCCAGACCATATGTAATACAGGCAATTGTACAGGTGGCACGATTTCAAGAAACATCAAAGGAATCACATGTATTAGTAGTGAAGAGGATTTTCAGATATCTCAAAGGAATAGAAGAGTTTGGATTATGGTATCCAAAAGGAAAGGATCTATCACTTATTTCCTACACAGATGTAGATTGTGTAGGTTGCATTGATGACCGACGAAGCAGCAGTGGAGCAACATTCTACTTGGGTGAGTGTTTAGTATCTTGGATAAGAAAGAAACAATCATCAATATCCTTATCTACAGCCGAGGCAGAGTATATTGCAGCAACAACATGTTGTACACGGGTTCTATGGATGAAACAAACTTTGACAGATATACAGGTTGAGTATGATGCACCCATTCCAATCTATTGATAATACAAGTGCCATCAGTATCTCAAAAAACTTGGTGATTAACTCCAAGATGAAGCACATTCCAATCAAGTATAACTTTCTACGCAAACAGGTTGTAGAGAAGAAAATTAGAGTTGAATATGTGGGAACAAAAGAACGAGTGCAATACATCTTTACAAAACCTCTTCCACAGGAATCCCTTGAGTATTTTTGCCAGAGACTAGGAGTAATTTCTACTCCAAAATGAATTCTTTTAAATGCTTATCTTATATATCTTAGATCTACACGAGGAAGCACCATAAATAGGACAAAGGGGGGGAGATTTATCAAATGCAAAGGTAAATGCTTGGAGAGAGATCATAGAGGCATGTTTCCAAGGGGATCAATTGTCACAAGGGAAGAATGAGCGATATCACTTCAGAGTGATACCCTTTGTCAAAGAGGGAGATGTTATTCATATGAAGGGAGAGAGAGTAATTAGAGGCTTATAAACACAAAGAAAAATAAAAGGCACGTGTACAGGGGGAGTAAACCCAAGGAGATTTTAGTCAGGGGGAGCAGCCCCAAAGGGAGATACCCTTTTCCATTGATGTCAAATGGGGAGAGATAGAAACATTGATGATGATTATAAGCATGAATGTTATCATGACTAAGTGTTGCAATCAATGTTAGTGTTTCCATCAATGCCAAAGGGGGATATTGTCAGATAGTTGGCTTAGGTTGATGGATAGTCAGTATGGATTGTTAGTTTTCATTGATGTCAACCATTGGAGAGTGATATTGTATATTTATGTCAACCCTTATTGATTGATGTCAACCCTTGGAGAAAGTCTGGTAGAGAATTCTGGTAGCACAAAGGTTTGGGTAATGGACCAAAGGTTGTTCATGTATAATGGAATGAGTTTTAATATATTTAAAGGTAAGAGTATTCTATATGGATAGTACATGTCATTCCATTTCCTATGGTATGTGGAATGTCACATAACTCCTCACGGTTAAAGAGTTATGGCCATGCGAAGTTGGAGAACCCAAGTTTGGGTAATGGACCCAAGTTTGTTTGATGGATAATGGTATGAGTTTTGATATATTTTCAAGTAAGACTATTCTATATGGATATTATATGTCATGTCATTTTTGGTGGTATGTGTAACATCACATAACTCCTCACGGTTTGAGAGTTATGGCCTTACGAAGTTGGAGGACCCTCATATGTTGGCTTGAAGCCCCAAAAGGTCAAAGAAGTCAAAGAGATTGCAAAGAAGAAATTATTATTTAAATGATAAACTAAAGTGGCAAAGTCAAGAAGGATTATTTAAATAATAAAGTGAAGTGACAAAATCAAAGAAGATTATTTAAATGATAAAGTGAGGTGACAAAGTCAAGGAGGAATATTTAAATGATAAAGTAATGGAGAAATTTCTAATTATGGAAATTGGTTAACCCTAAAAATGAGGAAAATATGTTAAGTGACCTATAAATGGCTTAAGTGACCTATAAATAGGTTAAGTGACCTAGAAATGGGTCGAGTGACCTAGAAATAGGTTAAGTGACCTAGAAATGGGTTAAGTGACCTAGAAGATGGAGAGTATAAATAAAAGGAAAGGATCTCTCATTTAACATCACACTTGAGAATATTGAATATATATAGGTGATTGAGGTAACCAAGGGATACCTAATCCAAATTTCAGAGGGAAGGTGAAGAAAAGAAGGCTAGAATTCAAGGGACAATAAATTCTTTTGATGATGCTTTTTAAGGTATGTCATTTACAGGTCATCTCACCATTTTCCAAATAAATTTTTTTCTAGAATGATTCATACCATGAAATTTCTATTACATTGAGGAAACATATTCAAGTATATGTGGTAAAAAATTCATCTTGTGGGTCATTGTATTTTTGGATTTACACTCCGTGGAAAATAGGGTTTGTGGATAGTCCTGAAACTAGTCTAAAACAGGTGTTTTGGGTAAAAACGTCATAACTTATTCATAACAAATCCAAATTCAGTAAGACCAAATGTTTTGGTTATCTTACATTATTTATTATTCTTTGTAACATTTTCATATTGATTCAACAAATATTCTGTGAGGGTCATGCTCTACAAGGTCTCCCTCTAGAATAAGCCAGAATTCAGCAAGGTGTGCCATTTTTGCTATAACTCTTTTTATGAGAGGTTCCAAGTAGTGAAACATGGAGGAATTGCATAAAAATACAATGAATAACATTTTGTATCATTATCATATCTTTATTCATTATAGGTACATAGTTATGATTATTTCAAGTTAGGGTTGTTGACTAATCCAAAACTAGTCATGTGAGATTAAAGAAAAGTTTGATGAAAATCCTAGTCTCTTGTTGTTAAAGTTAAGGAAGGTTTGCAGGTATGTGATCATATACACTAGGTATATTACAAAGTTACAAATCATATTTGGCTGATGAAATTGATGAGGGATTTTGGTTGAGGTACATGTTGGGTACATGGTTGAGACAGGTATTTGATGAGTTTGCACATACATGAGGTGTATAGTTGATGATGTTGGTACATCTTGATGAGTCATAGTTGATGAGTAGTTGATACATGATTGGTACATACTTTGTACATGGTTGGAGGTACCTGTTATTAGTATTGTTGACACATGGTTTATGGATGATGTAGCATACTTGTATTGGTATATTATTACAATCACATATTGATCTTGGTGATGATTATGAGTTGTTGTTATGCTTGGTTGATGCACATATTTGAGATTTTTCTTGGTGAGTAGATCTAAGTTGATTGATAAGATTGATGAGACAGGTTTTTGTGATAGGTTGTTTTGAAAGGTTGTTGTGACATGTTATTTGTACAGGTTTGGTGCATGGTTGATGCACTTGTTCATAGTACAAGTTGAGGTACAGGTGATGCATGGTTGATGCACTTGTTTATGGTACAAGTTGATTACAGGTTGGTTGGTATAGGTTGGTGCATGGTTGATGCACTTTTTTATGGTATAGGTTGATTATAGGTTGAGGTACAAGTTGATGCATGCTTGATACATGGTTCAGGTTATTGGTACATGTTTAGAGTAGTAGATCTCACAGTGATAGTGTCACAGTGGTTCCATCATTCTACTTATACATTAGGGCGGTTCGACAGGGCAAGGACAGGTGGTTGTAGCCACCTTCCCATTGTAGCCGGAGAACATAGGGGGTTGTAGCATCCTTCTGGTTGTAGCCAGAGAATTGGGGAGTTGGAGCTTCCTTCAGGTTGTAGCCTGAGAAACTAGGGAGTTGGAGCCTCCTTGCAGTTGCAGTTGGAAAACAAAGGAAGTTGGTGCTTCCAATGAATGTAATTCTTCAAGACATATAAGAAAAAACATTTTGTGGTTTTCTCCCGCTTTGGGTTTCCATGTAAAACATTGGTGTATTGTGTATGTGTATGATTGTTCATTTGTTCATTTCTTATTTACTCTGCAATTATTGGATGATAATGCTACATTGATGTAACACTTGCATTATATGGTTAAAAAAGATTAAATTTCTCTATTACTGATTCACCCCCCCTCTCAGTAATCCAACACAACATTCATGTAGTATATGGCAACAGGGATGCCAAATCCATTGCCAACATGAGGACCTTGGTGTGAAATTTTCAAGATGCACGGGCATGATCCATATCATTGTCCTATGATGCAGAAATACCAGACAATACCAAAGAATACATACTGCACTTTTTGCAAATCAGTACGCCACGATGACAAAGACTACATAACCATGGATCCGATGAGGGAAAGGACGTCAGACACATATAGGGTGCAAGCCAAAATGATGATAGGTTAAGATGAACCTCAATTTAATCAGGAACCACTGCAGTATAATACTGTGTCGTAAAAGTATAACAACATGAAGCCATAGTATAACACTTCACAACCCAAGTATAACCCTGCACAGTATAATCAAGTACCACAATAAAATACACCACGCAGAGATCACATTGGGTACAAAGGGGGAGGATGAGGCAGAGGAGTATTTGGATGTGGAAGAGGTCCAGTAGTGTGGCATAACTACCAATATCTAGGGCACTATGCAACAGAATGTCCTCTACCACCCGGGACATGCATGTATTGTCGTGTAGCAGATCACGATATAGAGGATTGCACCACACTGTTGGGGAAGATGCAGGATAAATGGAATCAGAACAACCAGAACGTGCAATGGCTAGAGAAGATGGTAGAAACATCAACATAGTGATGCGTGGAGGTGTTAAAATAGGAGATGAAGCGACTAATCAGGAACCAGTACAACACTAGTGGATTAAGAAAAATATTGAGCCACCCAAGCGATTTGATGTAGAAAAGGAGAAGGAGACATTTAAGGAGGCCAAACAATAATTTCTCAAGAAGAATGTTGCATCTACATCTACCACGCAACATACCCAGGACTTCCCAACGTATGAAATTCCGTCTACATTGGACCATACCAATGAAGTCTACCTGGGAAACCAAGTAAGTTGTATTAAAACTTTCTTGCAATCATGTATTCAATTATTTAAGGATCCATCTTTTGTTATAGTATTACATAATATGTTAGATAGATGTCCCATAAACTCTGAGGGAAAGCTAGAACATATGATAGTCAATCATCTCCATACCATAAGGAGAACCAGTAGAGATTTTAGATTGAATGTCGACATCGGAGATTTTAATATGGGCGATATGATATTAGATATGGGATCTGAAGTGAATGTGTTTCCCAAAAATACATGGAAATGCATGGGAGAACCTACCTTAGTCTACTCACCAGTCCAACTGAAGTTAGCAAAGAAACACAGAGTTCTACCAATAGGGAGTCTAAAAGGAGTGACAGTAGATCTAGATGGAGTGTGCACTAAGGCATACTTCGAAGTGATCAAAATCATGGATGGCACAACACCATATCCATCATTGTTGGGATTTGATTGGGCGTTTGAAAATCAGGTGATAATCAATCTGAAGACCAGGAAGATGGCATTTAAGTCAGGCGAATACAGGGTTATCACGCCTCTAGATCCATCAGAAGTCAAAAGATTTGTGGAACCAACATGTTTAGACTGGAAAAAATTAACCAGTTGTACTGAACCACCATGCGCACCGAATATTACATCAATCGAACTTCTGATGGTGTACTTAGCTAGAGAAGTATCACATCATGTGCTTCTGACTCAGACATGGGTCTGGAAAATTGGCAGTAGCACCTACATGAGGTCTCAACTAGAATATGTGCCCGAATAGACCACGCAGTAAGATGGGTTGGGACAGAAGTCAAAGAAACTCCAAGTTTCCATGGAATCAACGACTGGGAAAAATTCCTAACGAGATATGAATACGAAGTTTCAGACATTTAGATATTTTTGTCTCTCGATATCTCACTTAAGGCTACACCTACAAGATGGTGGGGCACACACAAATAAACAATCAAGTATCGGTACCAATGTAAATGGTTACTGCGCATTAGGTTTGGCACAAAACAAAGAAGAAACCAGCAGTAGAAATATGATGGACAGGGGGAACCAGCATAACACGTGGAGAAGTGTAGAGTGTTGTGGAAAATGACACCCCCAAAATAATGGCCTCATAATTTTGTACACACATTAGAGGGCATCCCAGCAAACTAGTATACAGACCAAGAACTGTGCAGAGGAACTATGAGCTGGAAATTACTCCAAAAAATTTTTATAACCACTTTCTCATTTGAACATGAGAACTCCAAAATAGATGTAGCACTTAAGAAAATAAGAGGGGTGATATTCATTAAGGAACCAGAATTTGAACTCATGACAGAAGAACAACAGCAGAACAAATAGACAATGAAAGAACTGTTGTCATGTTACCATGTGCAGGAAGAAGCACCAGATGAATACGATCCACGCAACATTTAGATTGAGGAAGTTGAAGGAGAAAGAGAAATGGAAGGACCACCACTAGAATCAGAAGTAATTGTTTCTCCAATCAAGGTAAAGAAATTTAACATTGGGACAGTTGAGAATCCCAATATGGCCAACATTGTACTATTGGGATGAGAAAACAATGGACAGGATAACATAATTACTGCATGAGTATAGTGACATGTTCTCAACAACCTTTACATAAATGAAGGGTATCACAGGAGAACTTGGAGAGATTAAGATCCCTCTCAAGCCGGAGGCAAGACCTATCAGACATAGGCCTTATAGATTGAACCCCATATACAAGCAAAAGGTTCGAGAAGAAATCGATAGAATTTTGGAAGCAGGAATCATAGAACCAGTAGAAGAATCATAATGGATAATCCCCATAGTATTTTAGGAGAAAAATAAAAGAGGAATAAGAATCTGTGTATATCTGAGAAAGATCAATGATGCTTGCCTACATGACCCCTTCCCTACTCCCTTTATAGATGAAGTCCTATAAATGTGGGAGGTCAGGAATCATACTCATTCACTGATGGATTCTTAGGCTACCACCAAATCAAGATAGCACCAGAGGACCAACACAAGACTACCTTTTCAAAAGAATGGGTATCCTACCAGTGCATAGTCATGCCTTTTGGAATGAAAAATGAACCAACAATTTTCTCCATAGTAGTCATTGTTGCCTTCAAAGAATTCATCCATCAGTTTCTAGAAGTATATTTGGATGACTAGACAGTGTACAACATGTTGAAGGATCATGTAGAGGTGGTGAGGCTAATGTTAGAAAGATGCAGGCAGTGCCAAATATCCTTGAACATTAAGAAATGTATATTTGGAACACCCTTCAGAATTCTATTAGGTCACATAGCATGTAGACAAGGTTTGATTGTGGATCCTAGAAATATTGCAGTAATTATGAACTTACCACCACTAAAATCAGTGCGGCATCTGAGGACTACATTGGGACATACAGGTTGTTGGCACAGGAGAAGACCCGGGGTTCAATGCTCAAGAGAGCACCAACAAAACCCTAACTACTGGCCCTTTCGACAACACCTACGAAGCAGATGAAGTCTCACCCGAGGTAAAGGCAGGGGTGGTTGTAGGACTCAGATGTATACAACCGTAGTTTGGACATTGATCTATGATTATATATTTTACAGGGCACTTATCATAGATCATTCGTCAATTTTTAACCCGTATGGTACTTTGCAGATAACACAGAGCATCGCAGTGAATACTTATACTAAATATGGTTCAGTACTTAGCCACATAAATATAGGTTAGGTTCAACAGATCAAGAACTAAGAATCTTTTATATCAGATCTAACATTCATTCATATATCATCAGCACAAGCATAACTAGATCTACTAATCACAGCAAGCACTTATCCAAAAGGAAACAACACATTATATCAAAGCACAAAGCACAATACACATAGTTACCATGATTCACCCCCACCCTGGGGCTACGTCCACAAAGTCTTCTCTATATTATCTCAGTCAAGAAATTACAGCATAGAGCTTTAATGATCCTTACTTCACACAGGATAGAAGATATGCATAGCTCTCTAGATCCTTCTTCCTTTCACTTCAACACAAAGCTACGACAACTTGCACTTAGCTTCTCAATCTCATGCACAGAGCACTTCAAGATACATCCGATCACGTAGATCTAGTACTAGCACTAAGCCTTTAGCTATACATCACATAGATGTAATGTGCTCTCTTCTTCTCTATTTACATTGCCTATTTATAGATTACAAAATGGGCTTAAGCATGGGTAAACCCATGGGCCAACATCCCTTTCCCGTTACATCAACCCAAAACCCTAAAATGGACCCAAAAATAAGTCTTTCTTCCTTAATTTCTGCTTCACGTTGCGCTCCATCCTCGGAAAGCTATCCCAGTCTAAAAAATGGTCAAATATGACCAAGTATTCTACAAAACTTGGTCAAGGGCCAACAGGCCCCCAACACTCACCTGTGACTCATCCCGAGTCACTCAGGTCTGATCAATTTTTCTTTGAATGCCTTGAGCTTGGCTCGAGCTGCTTCGACCTACTGCAGTGTGACAGCCTCTTGTTCCGTAAATTTCTGGATTACTATGTCATTGAGCAAGCCTTCTAGGCCCTATTGAGTAGTGATGACAACTTGTTTGAGTTCATCTCCCTAGCTTTCACGTTCAGCAAACAGTTGGCATGCCTTCTCTTGGATTGGTTGCAGTTGCTGAGATACTTCCATCACTTTACTTTTCAACGTGTGTACTTGTTGTTGGGTTGTGCATTGTTCTTTGAACCTCTTCATTCTTTCGACTGGGGTCACGGACTTCAGCTACGCTTGTAGTACATCTACATGCTACTTTGCTTCCTGGAGCTGTGCCTCCAATGTTTGCAATTCTGGATTCTCTACAAGGGTTTCATAAGTCCATCCGCTTCTAGTGCTTAGCTGCCTACATTCCAAAGCCAAGGTTTTTAACTGGTTGACTGCACTTCAAGCAGTGGCCTCTCTTAGATCTCTTATCTCTTGGGATGTCTTAGGTACGGTGCAGAGCTCCAGATCCGTGATGTGCTATTGGATTTGTTGGATTACTTCTTCCAATTGGGTCACCTGCTGTGGAAGATGGTCTTCCATCTTCACTTCTCTAATCGTCACAGAGAAAAGTGTTATGTGAATACTTTCTTGTACTTCAAGTTTCTCTGCTAGCAACTGGTCTTTGCTCTGCTGTAACTGCACTTTTTCCTCCTCCCACTTCACTTATAAGGCAAGTTGCTCATGTTCTGCCTTCTTCTGTTGTTCTCTGTGTGCACTATGTTCTTGCGCCAAAGCCTGGGTGGCTTGCATTATGTCTTCTTGAGCTCGTCGAAGGCAAGCTTCAACTTTCTTGGTGATCTAACGTAATTGTGTGGGCTCATCGCCTGTTCCTAATGTTTCTCTTATCAAGGGTGCTATAGACGCTGCTTTTCTAGGATGGGGTGCCTATTGCACTTCTTTGAGTTCACCTTTGATCCGACTGAATAGCTCCTCTTGATTTGTTTCTTTATTTTTTGTGAGCTCTAGTGAAACATCATTCAGTGCGGCAATTAAGAAGTTGAAATCATCTGGGTTAAGGGTAGTTTTAAGCATGGTCTGGGTGGCCTTAGATTTCTTTCGAGATGAGGGCTTTGGTGGGGTAATCTTCCTTTTATTGGAGGGATCTTCCTTGTCTCTAGGCGGAGTAACCTCACCTTTATTCTGCTCAACTTCTGTACCCCCTAGTTCTTCATCATCACCTCCCTTCACAGGTGAGAGAGAAGTAGTCTTTGTGGATGTGCTATGGATATCTTGAAATTCCACATCCTTCTTAGTATTGTGCGGTCCAGGTGTATCCGACATAGCTTCAGCGATATCCATGTCGGACATCTCTGCGGGGTCTGCTGCAACGAGGAGGTTTGTCGACCATTCCTTGGTAATCTCCTCCTAGTCATCTTCTGTCAGTTTGTAAAATGACTAGAGTTATTATTTGTTCTCATATGCATGCGCTGTGATATAGGTGAAGTGATGGTCTGCGCTGAATTTCATCAAAGTTCTAAACTTATGAAGTGTGTTGGGTGTGATGCGTGGTGTAGACTAGATGGCATTCTTCAATTGGGTGTAGTAATCATCGAAGATGGTATTGGATTGCCACTGCTTGTTCATGTCGCTGGAGTACCATAATGTACAGAACTTCGTGGCCAGTGGTTCGAAGGGTTTGATCTCTGGAAAAGTGGCACCTTTGGGCAGTTCCCAAGCGATGAAAGTGATGAGTATGAGCAACCAGCTAAAGTGGAATTCATACCCTTGGTCCTACACTTGTCTACAGTCAAGCTCTAGCTTATTTATAAGGTACTTTTCCCAATTCATTTGTAGTCCCTCCACGCACTTCCCTGCGAGGTCAACTACAAATTTGATCACCTATGTGGGTTTGTTCTTGTGAACTAACTTCCCTGCGATCATCTGGCAACCAAAACGCACTACTGCATTCTCAATGGAGGCTACCTTGTAACCTCATGTGCCTTTATCTAGATCTCCATATGTGTCTTTTATTAGTTGGGTGAGAGCGTGATCTGCGGTCTTTCCTAGGTAAAATTCCTACGGGTCAGGGCCCTGCATGCTTAGCCCAGTGATCTGATTGATCAGAATCGGATCCAAAGTGATGCAGCGGTCCAACCATAGGTATCCTCTGTGGTAGCAGGACAACAACAACTTGATGCATGCATTTACTTCTTGATGCCTCCCGAAATGTGGAATCTTCATTACACTGAGGAGGGTTGTCTGCGTGAGGTTATGGGTCCATTGTTGCGGGACAATCTTGGGGTTCTTAATTTTTGTAATAGTCAAGTACTTGTGCCGAGATAGCATACTGTAAACCTTGTGATATCCAAGGTTAAAATCACTAAATTTCAATGTGGTGAGCTTCTCCTGGTCAGCATGAACTACATGCACCCCTTTTGGGAGGTACGCAGTGACCACAGCATAGTCAAAGTCTCTAGGTACAGTGTCTCAATTCACTGTGCCGCTTAGTGGTGGGATATATTTAGGCAAGATGCTTGGGATCATTTTCACAGTGGCGAAGCCATTTCCGAGATTAGATCATCTTTTTGAAGGCGGTCGGGAGGGTCCTACTCAAGCAGTGGAGGGGGAAGCTGGCAGTGCTACCAAGGACGATGCCTTTACACCTGTAGATATTCCGCGCTCTGACATGACTCTCTTAGTCATTAAATCAATTAGAAATTCTTTAGCAATTTTCTCAGCAATGCTGAGCTTGTCTGACATACAAACTTGGGTTAGCTAGCTTAGGTGCAAAACAAAATTCAGAGACTACAATGGATAGTAAGGGAACAAGGAAATGATCTCAGGGTAAGTAAATCTCAGGGTTCACGCTCAAATTCTTAGTTAGAAAAAAGTATTCTCGGTGCGTGGTGCGATGAGTTAAGTAAGCAATATCAGCAACGGTCTTCTTGCAATGGACATGGGGCCTTCATTAACTCCATTCTATCCATTTCGGTGCTCTCCAATGGTCTAGGGGTAACCCATAACTACTTTTCGATCTGTTCGGGGAAGCATTCGAACAAGTATATCGGTTCCAACGGCTATATTGCTTCATCATGGAAAAGTATTCTATGTCATTGTTCTGATATCTCGACGAAGCTCCAATTATGCAATTCTTCTTGCTGCGAAGTGTCCTCTAGAACCTCTTGTAACCTTACAGTATTATCCCTTTTCTTTCTTAAATTTCTAGCCTTCTTCCTAGTGATATTTGTCTCAGTAATGCTTTTACCATTCTGATTCTTATCTTCTATGGTCTTAGTTACTTTGCGCTGTTGAAAGTCTTTCCTAGGGTGCCTTGATAATACTTCTTCTATGTCAAAAATAGGTAACTCGATCTTCTGCGGATCCTCAATTGTTCTCTTAGCTTCGACATCAGAGTTAAATGACTTTGATATATTCTTTTGTTCCTCAATCAAGTGCACGATCCTTCTGGTCATAAAGTCTTTTAACTCTTGCTTCTTTTGTTCCAAAACTTTTTCTTCCTCTTTTCATCTGGCTTGTTCTCTATCAATCCAAGGTTTTCCTATGAGCATGGTAAATGGGGCACTGTATTCAACAAATTTAATAATCTCATAGTCTTCCTTTGTCGAAGTTGCATTGACAATCATAGGCATCCGGGTGATTTTTTCCACATAGGTTTACTAGCTTTCCTCTTAATAAACTTGTTCCTCCTAGGGAAGGGATCATGGGAGGCTTTCCTATAGCTTCCCAAGTTCTTTCTGGCATAATGTTCATTTGTGTCTCTTCGTCAAGAATACAATCAATGTTGAAGTCCCCTATTCTTTCTTCCATTTGCTCCTTTTCTTTGAATATCTCTAATAACCTAACATGTCGGTGATCATTCAAGGTGTCTTTCATCTGTAGCAATATCTTTTCTGATTCTTTCTGGGTTTCTGCTATGATCTTGGTCTCTTGATCTCCTTCAGGGTTTTCTTGCTCCATATTCATCTTATCAAGTCTAGCAATCATTCTAGGGAAATCCAACACTTCATGGTCCATACCCTTACAACAAAGGAAACTAGGTTTTCTCCCAGGGAATTCCTTAGCAAGATGTCTCGGTCTTCTGCAGCTATAACAGAGGGTTAATCCTCTCTTTCGTTTAAATGTTCCCCAACTTCTTCTGTATTGCACACCAGGTTCATGGTAGCTAGCCTGCAAAAACCACTTTCTAAGATCCTACATCCACTTGTTAGTCTAAACATTCTTTCGATGCATAGGTATAACATATCTATCATTATACTTATCAGATCTATTCATATCAAACTTTATTTCATCTATTAATGCCCTAGTTTTGAAGCTAGGACAAAATCTATCAAACATACCTAGATCCATGCTTTAGAAACAAAACATTTCACTTATCTACAGAGCAAAAAGCTTCCAGATCTAAGAACTTTTGACTATTCTTACCTTTATTAAAGCACAGAGCTTACAGATCTTACCTCTTTTCTGCAGATCTGACTTCTTTCTTTCAGAAATTTCCACTTTTACTTTTCTTAGAGCACAGAGTGTTCAAATATCCCTTCTCTTCTTCAGATCTGATCTTCCTTTCTTCAGATTTGACCTTATTCCTAGTGAAAAGCTGCAGAAGTCAAGTAAAAAGTTGTGCACTAGGGAAAAAGATCTACGCACAGAGCTTTATTTTTCACAACGTTTATTTTTCCTCAGTTCCCAACAATCACAGTTTCAGGTCCTGACAATGGAACCATTTGTTGGCATAGGGGCAGACCCGGGATTCAACGCTCAAGATTGCACCAAAAAAACCCTAACTACTGGCCCTTTCGAAAACACCTACGAAGAAGATGAAGTCTCACCCGAGGTAGAGGCGGGGGTGGTTGTAGGACTCAGATGTCTGCAACCATAACTGGGACATTGATCTGTGATTATATATTTTACAAGGAACTTAGCATAGATCGTTCGTCAATATTTAACCCATATGGTACTTCGCAAATAACACAGAGCATCACAGTGAATACTTATACTAAATATGGTTCAGTACTTAGCCACATAAATATAGGTTAGGTTCAACAGATCAAGCACTAAGCATCTTTTATATCAGATCTAACATTCATTCATATATCATCAACACAAGCATAACTAGATCTACTAATCATAGCAAGCACTTAGCCAAAAGGAAAAAACAAATTAGATCGAAGCACAAAGTAAAATACACACAGTTACCGTGGTTCACCCCCACCCTGGGGCTACTTCCACAAAGTCTTCTCTATATTATCTCGATCAATCAATTACAGCACAGAGATTTAATGATCCTTACTTCACATAGGACAGAAGATATGTGTAGCTCACTAGATCCTTCTTCCTTGCACTTCAACACAAATCTATGACAACTTGCACTTAGCTTCTCAATCTCATGCACAGAGAACTTCAAGATACATATGATCACGTAGATCTAGTACTAGCACTAAGCCTTTAGCTATACATCACATAGATGTACTATCCTCTCTTCTTCTCTATTTATATTGCCTATTTATAGATTAAAAAATGGGCCTAAGCGTGGGTAAACCCATGGGCTGACATCCCTTTCCCGTTACATCAACCCAAAACCCTAAAATGGACCCAAAAATAGGTCTTGCTTCCTTAATTTCTACTTCGCGTTGTGCTCCATCCTCGACAAGCTGTCACAGTCCCAAAAACGGTCAAATATGACAAAGTATTCTGCAAAACTTGGTCAAGGGCCAACATAGGGTATTACAGAAAATTTATCAAAGGGTATGCGTAGATCACTGCATTGATGGAGAAACTACTTAAGAAGGATATTAAATTCTAGTGGAATGAGAGTTGTCAACAAGGATTGGACACCTTGAAGGAGAAGATGGTCACAACACCCATCTTAGTCTTTCCAGATTGGGAGAATACATTCCATGTGCATGTAGATACATCATCCATAGCCTTGGGAGCTATTCGGGTGCAACCAGGAGCAGGGGATTTAGATCACCCCATAGCATTTGCAAGCAGAAAATTGTCAGACTCCAAATAAAACTACAACACCACGGAGCAAGAAGGTTTGGAAATGGTGTATACACTTCAAAAGTTCAGGAATTACCTACTTGGAAAACATTTTAAGATGTTCATAGATCATTCATCTCTTAAGTACCTAGTCAACAAGTCAGTGTTGGGGGGGAGAATATGTCGATGGTTACTCATGTTTTAAGAATTTGACTTTGAATTCATAGTAAAACTAGGGAAGTTGAACACAGGACCTGATCACTTATCAAGGGTCACCAATGGCGAGGAGCCTAAAAATGTGAAATATACCTTCCCTGATGTGCATTTAATTTCAGTTCAGATCGCAGATGATTATTTTGTTGACATTATTGAGTATTTAAGTACAGGGACTATGCCACATGAATTTAACACTGCGCAGAGGAAGACTCTGGTTGTCCGAGCAGTCGAATACCAGTTGATTGTCGGGAACTTATACAAAATGGGGGTAGACATCATATTGAGAAGATGCACGCTAGAACATGAAAGGCCTAGGATACTAGCAGAATCCCATGAAGGAATAGTGGGAGGACACTATGCAGGAAAAGCTACCGCGTAGAAAGTATTGCACATAGGATTATGGTGGCCAACTATTCATCAAGATGCAAAGGAATACTATCAAAAATATGATGTTTGTAAAAGGCTTTTCAAGCCAAACAGACAGGATGAGATTCCCTTATACCCACAAGTAATGCTACAAGTGTTTGACAAATGGGCTATTGATTTTTTTGGACCAATTCACCCACTCGCAATAAGATCTGGCACACGATAAATTATCATTGTGACAGAATACCTCTCCCGGTGGGCAGAGGTAGCATCAGTTAAAGATTGCAGAGTAGAGACAACAACACACTCCATGTTTGAACATGTGCTCACTATATTTGGATGTCCAAGGATCCTGATGAGTGACCAAGGAAATCACTTTATCAATAGCACTATTAGAGCTCTGACTGAAGAACTCAAGGTCTACCATCATAAAAGTACACCATAGCATCCTCAAAAAAATGTAATAGTGGAAGCCTTCAACAAGATTCTAGAGAATGCCCTAACCAAGATTTGAAATGTCAACATGGATGACTGGGATTCAAATATACCAACAGTATTATGGGAATATAGAATTACCTGTAAGAAGCTGACAGGGAAGACACAATTTAGATTGGTGTATGGAAAGGAAGAAATGATACCATTATAATTCTTGGTACCAAGTCTATGTGTCGCAGCAATTACAAACATGAAAGAACGAGGCACAGTACAAAAAAGGATACCTCAGTTACTAAGCATGGAAGAAGATAGGATTCTAGCAGGCATCCACCAAGAAGTATAGAAAGTAAGGGAAAAAATGTGGCATGACTGACATATCAAGAGAAAAAGTTTCAAGGAAGGATACCTAGTCCTAATGTATGACAATAAGTTTTTTCAACATCCAGGAAAGTTCAGAATCCATTGGTTGGGACAATATGAGGTCAAGACTGTCATAGACGGAGGAGATGTAAAGCTGAAGGATTTGGAAGGGACAAACTTGAAGGGAATTATCAATGGGAGTCGGCTGAATTTGTACAGGGACAATCGACCACCAACAACTTGAAAGTTACCGTGCAATAAAAAATAATAATAATAATAATAATAAATTAAAAAAAACATCGCACGAAAAATCCACATGCATAGGTGAGAAAATCCATGTGACGAGAAGGAAAAGAGGTTGTGCACACAAGTCATGGATTCAATGCAACAAAGGAATAATACTACTCTAGAAGCAAAGGGTATAGAAGCCAAGGAATTTGTGTGCCCAAAAAGTCCAGCGCATCGCAAAAAGGACCGATGGTCAGACATCGTGACAATTCTGAAAGTGATGGTTGTAGGAGTCAAGCGCCAACTGGCAGCGATGGTTGGAATTGTGATAGCCCGTATACAGAGGTAACAACCGTAGTGTGATGGAAAGCGAAAAATTTTGAAAACAAGATGCAAAGGACAGAAGTTAATACGTACAATGGTACCATGCGCAGGACACACTGCCAAAAGTGAAAAAAGCAACAACTACCAGTGCGGAATAGTTGTCACTCAGTCATCTCGCTATAAATTCAGAAAAAACGGGGGAAATCCAGTAATTTTGTCAATTACTAAGGAGAGAACGTAGAGCCCATTGGAAGAGATATAGAGTGATAATTCAACCAAGCATTCACAGTGTTCACATATTTTGAGCCTCAACCCCATCGAATTGTCACCTCCACGAGTTGGAGAGTCGAGTAGTGCCGGAAGAAACACACGCAGTACTGCTCGTGCGACAGATGCAGCTGAGCAAGAGGAACTTGTAGTGGTGGATGTGGATGAACTCCACACACTGGAGTATGAAACAAACCCAATAACGGTAGAGAAGGAGAAAAACCCTATGCAAGAGGCCAGGAAGATGGAGGAGGACCTCGAACAAACTGAGTCTGAGACTTTGTGGAGGCAAGGGAAGCGACATACTAAGCAGACCATGGGCTCAGCACCAAAGATACAAGAACAAGAGGTATCACATGATGTAGTACATGAGGTTGTACCATAGGTGGGGGCCTCATCTCCACAATCTAAACAGAAGGGCCAAGTTGAGGGTAGCGCACACAAAGGGTCAAAGACACAGGTAGAAGGGACCCTGATTTTGCCAAAACTTCCAAGCGAAGTGCGGGTTGATGATGACATGGTCGGTGGAGTCACTACCATCAAATACTCTAACCATGATGTGGTTGATGTCACTAAATTCCCAGACTTAGCATCATAGTTCTACCTAGAAAGCAGGGGAGCAGGCTCATCAGGCATGCCCTGATAGAGTCAACACAGTGGATCCTGGGGTTGTATAATACTGGCATTATGAACTTGTTGGATGCCCCACACTTTGGGAGGGGGAAGCCTATCAACGCCTACATCAAGCAATTGATTTCACACGTCCATGGTGGAATTTTATGGATGGATAGGTCAGTTCGTATCACTTTGGACCTTATCGCAGGAATCATAGGGATACCCATAGATGGGGAAAATCCAAAGAAGTACTTAGAGGAAAAAACAAGAGACAAGGCCATCTCAGATGAGATCAAGGCTAATTATGGTTCAGAACGAGGCAATATGGGAAATAGGATCAATGACATCAATGATGATGCGACAAGTTTTTCTACCAGACTCCTCGGGTGAAAACTAATGCACAAGTTCCAAAAAGAGGAAGTATCGGCTAGTGTGGTCACTACCATTGCACAGTGTGTAAAGGGGAGATCAATGAGTTGGGCCCCATAACTCCTAAATTCATTCTTGTAGTATTGCAAGGACACGCAGGACTGGGGCTCTGATTTACACTACTCGTGGCTACTCATCCTCATTAGCCTCATTGGTTGGAAAGAACCGGTCTACAACAAGTACATGAAGAGACCAGGGAAATGTGGCGTAGAAAAATACATATCATTACGCAGCAACGCAGACCCGAAGAGAAAGAAAGAGAACACAGATATATTTCCAAGGTACTTCACAGAGATGCAGGACCTTATTGCGGACACATGGCGGCTTACACCAAAAATTGTCAAGGATTTTGGATAGGTTTCCAACTTCAGGGAAACGCGCCACAACTTATGGATGCAAGCCAAGCGCGAAAAATACAAGGAATGGCTCCAACTCAACTATTGCATCACACAGGAGGAAATACAAATAGAGGTACAGGAGTGGCCTGAGGAATGGAAGGTACCTAGGATTCCAACCAAGGTACAAAGTGCATGACAATAGACACAGGACAGACTAGACCAATGCACCAAAAAGGCACCAACAGGGAAGGAACCAAGAAGAAGAATGCCCAAGTCCAAGAGAGGAGAAGAACCCCAGCCAAGAAGAAACTATGCACACAAAATAGACCATTGAGGGGGTCTACACAGGCTCCACCGTGCACATAAAAACCACTCATACAATCAACGGGACAAGTGTGTGCAAAAGAGATAGACGTGGGGACACAGGAAATCTCTGAGGTGGAAGAAACAGGCACAGGGGGATACAAAATCCCTAAGGAGGAAGAGAAAGGGATAGGAATCTAGTAGATTCTTGAGGCTGGAGAAACAGGGACAACCACTACAGGGGATACCCAGAGACCCCTAGTCCTGAGCCATCAACTATCCAGGGGAAGTGGCCAGGGGAGCACACCAGTGGTGGCCAAAAAAAGGCGAAGGCACAGAAGCCACAAAGCCATATATCACTAACCCTAAACGATGTGGAGTTAGTGGCGATAATAGTCAAGGAGAGACTAGCTGAAGTATGGGCGAATACGGAGAAGCACATGGCTTCAATCATCGATCAAGTATAAGAGGTGAAAATTGCACTCCAGAAGTTAAGGATCGGGGCAACAAAGGCACCAAAAGAAACATCCACGCAAGCTAAGTAAGGAGTGTCAGTGCTTGAGACACTTCATTTTTCAGCACAGTCAAGCAACAATTTCATCATCATGTCAGAGATGATGTTTATCGATGAAGACATAGCGCAGAAACCCCTTAAATACATCAAGATGTTGGATGTGGCATTGGCCAAGATTCCAACAAAAGAATTGTACAAACTACAGGTGAGCATCACACAGGAGATTCAATTCAGAGAAAGAGTAGACACCACAAACTTACAGATATCCCAGACATAGACTATATCACTAAAGGAATCCCTCAATATTGAGGCGTAGTAGAAAGAACAAGAAAAGAAAAAAGTGGAGGAATGGAGGAGAAAATCCACATGTTTTTTCAAACAACTCTCGAAAGCACAAGTGATGAGGCAGGGTCATCGGGAGAGAAGTTGCGTAGGATAGAGAAGACTATCCAGGAGTATAAGGAGATAATCAATGAGATGGAGGAGCAGGTCACACCCACTACTCCTCTAGAAGTCAGAGCGCAATGAAAACAAGAGGCAACAACAACTGCAGAGGGTATCAACCAGATCATACAGACAATCACCAAGTTGTTAGAGAAGAGCATGCAACTCTGGACTCACCTCTTAGAGGATGGGAGCCTTCAGGAACTCCAAGAGAAGGAAAACTAGCTCCACACAACAATGGTGGAGGTGACGAAATGATAGAAAATAGTGTCACTTCTAGAAAAGATCAAAACGACCACTGAGTTGAAGGCCCTGTAGTTGGAAGAGAAAGCACTGCAAGCGCAGAAGATAGCAAGATAGACATTGTTAGAGCCCCTGCAAGAAAAGGTGGAGAAGTTGGTCATGGAGAGTGACGCAGCTAAGAATAGCATTGAGCAAATAGGAGCCGAAGGCAGAGAGATACTATAGTCTCCTATATCAGAGCAGGTGGTCACCGCTATGGCTAACAAGAGAAATCAATCTCAACAATAATGCTAGCAGATAATGGAGATGTATGACGCACTGCAACAGGTAGTATCCAAAGTAGGAGGCAAGCAGCAACCATGGAACAAGTCAAGTAGTGACTCAAGATGAGTCACAGTGTCAGTGTTGGGGGCATGTTGGGAACAAGCCCATTTTGGGGAAAAGGCACGACATGGAGGAGAGATAGTTGGACAAAAAGAATGTGAGGTGCACATGCAAGAAGAAAGGAAAGAAAGACAATTGGCAGAAAATAAGAGGAAGAAAGCACGCATGCAGAAGAGAAAAGTGCGCAAGTCCAACATGAAACAAGACCTAATTAGATTAGGATTTTGGTAAGTAAATGTAATGGCCAATGAGCCAAGAATAGATATAAATAGACACCTAGGAGTTCTTGGGGGGCTCGGTGTCTTTGATGTTGTTGTGAGTTACTCACAGGAGATAGAGTAATAGGTATGTAACACAAATATGATATGGTACCTTTTTGTAAGTTGTTGAGCTATGGGAGGGAAGAGTGACTAGACCTTGAGGGTTAGATCATAGGCTAAGGAGCTTGGTGTGATCTAGTCAGCCTCGTAAAGGTTGAGGAGTCTGTTTTGTGACTATATGAACAGATTTGCAGTGCACACTATGTCATATATGACAGAACCATAATAAAAGAGCCTTAAAGACAAATCTTTGTGGACGTAGCCCAGGAGGGGGTGAACCACGGTAAATCATGTGTTGTGTGGAATGATTGTTATTTATATATTTGTTGTCAATGGTTAAATATTAGATGAATGCTTTGATGAAGTAGTTATATCTCTTGATTTACATCCATGAATAAGGAATAGCAGAATAACTAAGATCTAGAAATGACAAAATATTTCTTTAATAACTAAATAGAACTCTCAGTGTGCACTAATAGATCCCCATTTAATCCTGTACTGCAAGCACTTGACTATTGCAGTCACCCATTAAGACTATCTCAGCTGAGACTACGCAGTGCACTCTATGTATTGCATTGCCTTTTGGTTTACCAAGAGAGACGATAGTTTTAGAGGCTTTGTTAGAACCCTAGTAGACCTGAACCTAGGTCAATCATGTTAAAGGAGTAACTCAGAGAAGCACACCAACATAGATGCAAACCCGAAGTTCCTCTTATCACCATGTTTTCATTATTTCAATTGGATCTTCATATTCTCCAGTAGTGAGGTGCACCAATCATACATTGTGGGTCTCAAACACTCTACATAATAGAACATGAGCGGCCTTGATTCCTAGTGCAACAAATTTGATCCTATGATCCTGGTTAGAATGAGGACAACAATCTTGAGGCTGAGATTGTTTATCGCTTGGATGGGGAGTTGAGTCCCGACCTTCTCAGTCCCTTCTATAAAGTAAACATCTATTTACTCTTCTATATTCATACTACTCCCATATCCCCAGGCTTTGAGGTTCACCACCTCACCCCAGCGCGACAACCCAGTCAAGAAATATATATCCTCAACTTCAATCCTCAATGGTTTCCCATCGAGGTTGAAGCTCTCTCTTTCTGGATCCCAGTAATCTACGAGAAACTGAAGAAACCTCACTTGGGCCCTCATCCCTTTGAATTCCAAAAATCTATACAACCCTCATCTTTTCAAGGCCATTTGAGCCCTCGAATCTCTTTCCACAACAGCATCTACCTCCTCATATTCCCTTTCCCTCCATTCTAGCACCATCCTACTAGAGAAACATCAGTTTTTGAGTTAGAAACCATCAAAAACCTTGTTTACGAACTTGTACGTGGGTTGCAGCATTCACAGTCGCATATAGGTTTCATTACACAGCCTGTATTTTACACAGTCATGTATAACCTTGCGCATACGTGACCCAATGAGTGGTAGCCTACGTACACCGAAATACCTATTTTGCACCTTAATTAACTCAAATTTTGAAACCTAAATAAAAAATGAAATCCACTAGAAATGAAGAGGAGGGGAAGAGGAATTACCTGGTCTAGATGGTCATTAATTCCGTCACTCAATGCTCCCACAATCACCAGTTGAAGATCGGAGGTAATTTGGTCCAATTTTCACTATTTGGGTAAAAAGTCAAAATGACATAGTAAAATTTGATTTTCATTACTATTTATAGAAGTTTTTACCCACTTTCTATAGTTTTGGATCGTATTTTCACCTAATGGACTAATACAGCAATGGATTGAGTTGGTTTTTGTAGTTTTTGCCTAGGATTCTTGTGGTTTTTAAGCATATGTTGATCGTTCATAACTACAGACAGGTATATTTTTTACCCAGCATATATGATAGGTATCCATTCCATCATGCACACTTGCATTGTCCTATAACTATCACTCATACGCCTTAGGTACAAACCCATTTTTTGTGACACATAACCCTCCATCTGCTATAAGACGTGTCGTTATCAAATGGTAGAGAGTTACCAAACATGGGTACCCTAGTTAGATCCTCTGCTCCATTTGGTGCCCATGCAGAGATTTTTTCTGTAGGAACGGGAGTCCCTTATAGCTAATACATGAATTTATTTTGAGTGATGCAGGAGAATCGCCTTCAAAGTCAAAAATCAACCGTGGAGGCAAAGGAACGACATATCAGCAATGACAAAGTTTCAAATCAGATGTTAACTCAGAATTAAATCGGGTTGTTGAGATATTTTGTAAACAACATTTTAAAAATGTAACTTGTTTGTAAAGTCGTGAAGGACTGTAAGGGGTTGTAGATATTGAGTGTTTACTCTTATCTAGAAATAACTATTATTTATTGTAATAGGACAGAGTAGGTAACCGCTAAGAGTTTGATAGGATAGGTTGCAGACATGACGAGAGATCTCGTGGAGATAGTCCTTAGATAGTTTTTCATTGCTGAATTGTAATAGAACAGACCGAATAGAAAGAATGATATAGAGATCTGAGAGATCAGTAGAATAGAATAGAGTAGAAGAAACATTATGTAATTTGTTTTCATGAAGGAATAGAAAGACAGAATTGTTCCAAGTCCTTGGATTGTGTTCATTTGATGTATGGATGAATGAATGTGATATTTTGTGTGTGTTAGAGAAGTGTTATTTTGAATTTGTGAAGAATCTGGATGAGTTTCAATTGTTTCTCTTCTGACACTCGTATGCAAGGTGTGCATCTCTAATGTAAGGAGTGTGTTGACTAAGTCTCAGAGTGACTCAAAGAATTTCAGAGAGAAAAAAGTAAACTTAGACCGAGTGCAAGGTGTGCACAACATCGTGAAATGACCAAGCATCGAAGAACCTGAACCAGAGAAATGCTAGGTGGGTGAGAAGAATTTCTTTTCAATAAATCCTTCGATCTAAGTTATCGAAATCCAAAGAATGTGAGTTTTGCATGGGAAATCGAAATCCTTTTAAGGAAAAAGATCGAAATTTATAGCACTTTCAATAAAGTGTCAGCGAGAGCCAATAGTCAGAATCGTAAGGAGGAGTAAAGGTTCGAAACCTTTGAAGACGAATAAATATTCCTAGTTGAAAGAACTCAAAAACTTGGGAGGAGGAGCGACAGTGGTCATTGGATCACTGTGCAAAATATCAACAACTGTTTGATCAGAGTGAAGTGCACGAGCCTTAATGCTTCACACACAGAGGAGAGAGAAAACTCAAAATATTTGAGAACTGATATTTCCAGAGACCGAAGAGTCAGAGATCCGAAATAGAATCTCAGTCACCCGATCAGCAGGAATAGATCTGAACCGTTAGATTGTTCAAGGAAAACTCCAAGAGTCGGATCACCCAAGTAAATATGAGCCATCAGATACCATGAGTCCGAGAGGAGGCGAGTTTCACTACTGCATTTGGGTCAAATTCTGACGGCGCATTTGACGCAATTACCACTTTCTATTGTCAGAAGACCGACAAACCTCGGACCCCCTCAAACGTCGTTTCACATGACGTCATTTTTCCGACGACCTAGTTTTCGTCTGTATTGCGACGTTTCAAACGTGGCAAGAGAGACATTGCAAACGTGGCAAGACCGACGTTTCAAATGTGGCAAGACCGACGTTTCAAACGTGGCAAGAGAGACGTTGCAAACGTGGCAAGACCAATGTTTCAAACGTGGCAAGAGAGACATTGCAAACGTGGCAAGACCGATGTTTCAAACGTGGCAAGTGAGACGTTGCAAACGTGGCAAGTGAGACGTTTCAGACTTGGCAAGAGAGACGCTTCAAAGGTGGCAAGACCGACGTGTCAAACGTGGAAAGTGAGACGTTTCAGACGTCTGAAACATGGCAATAGAGACATCTAGAATGTGGCAAGACCGACGTCTTGAAGGTGGCAAGTTCTCGTCTAGAACGTGGGAAGAGAGACGTTAAGAGGTATCATCTTCGACGTGGTTGCTATGGGAGCGACACTCCAAAATGTTTCAATAGCGACCTTCTTGTAGGTATTTAAAAAAAAATACAATATCAGTACTAAGAGGGACAGGTACATTAACCTTTGCTAAGATACTAGCCATATCAATATTTAAATCTATATCATCGGTCTATATTTAAGAAAATCATATTTTTTTATTAACAATTTATCCTCTTAGTTTATGTATCCATTAGATACAGTGTTCTTAACACTTT
>ML777851.1:920462-933075 GCA_009831015.1 Picea engelmannii | reverse complement strand
TTCATTGCAAACCCTACCTTTTCTCAAGACATGGTGTGCGATGTTGATCTTCAATTGAATAATGGCACTGATACTTTTCCTCTACCATCTTGTCTTGATGATATCTCATGTGAAGATGCAAGATTCCCTTTGTTAAAAGATCATTGGAGCATCCTCTTTACTGCACTGTTGGCACTCCAGTTTACTCATTACTTCTTCTTCAAGAAGTAAGAAGCGTCGTTATTATAGCAAACTTGTCGCAACATCCGTCAAATGCAACATATTTATATATTTTGTAACGTCACAACTCCGACGTAAAAAAGTCCTAAGTGACCGTTGGTATTTTGACTTGGTGAACATACTAAGGTGACCGTTGGAGGGGAAAACCTAGTTTTGCAAACGTCGCAATTGTGACATTCATTTTCACAAACGTGGCAAGAGAGACGTTCCAGTGGAAATCGTGGCAAGACCGACGTTAACGTGGAAATTGCGACACACATCTTCACAAACGTGGCAAGAGAGACGTTCCAGTGGAAAACGTGGCAAGAGCGACGTTAAGGTGGCGAGACCGAAGTTAACGTGGCAATTGCGACATACATCTTCAGAAACATGGCAAGAGTGATGTTCCAGTGGAAAACATGGCAAGAGAGACGTTCCAATGGAAAACGTGGCAAGAGCGACGTTAACGTGGCAAGACCGACGTTAACGTGGCAATTGCGACATACATCTTCACAAACGTGGCAAGAGAGACGTTCCAATGGAAAACGTGGCAAGAGAGACGTTCCAGTGGAAAACGTGGCAAGAGCGACGTTAACGTGGCAAGAACGACGTTAACGTGGCAAGAGCAACGTTATCGGGCAACATGAACTTTTTTTTTTATAAATTTCCTCTATTTTGCGACAATATGGACAATTTTGTCCATAACACTGCAAATAAAACGTCGGAATTTTTACAATATGTAGTAGTGTTTTAACTTTGAGATTTCCAAAGCACAGAGAGGAAAAGGGCTGGAAGGAATCTGGACCGTTAGATCAGGAGGAAACGCATCAGTGGATCACAAACTCCGGGTAAAAAAACCATTGGGAAAAATAAGTTTGAGATTTGAGATCTCAGAAGTCTGGAGACCCAAAGGAGATATCGACCGTCAATCGAAAAGAGGGTCACAAGACTGTTGATATGAGTTTAAATTTCAAACATCTGAAGTGGGAGAAGAACCGTTGATTGAGTAGGACAGGTGTCTGCAGATTGTGAGTTCCGAAATATTTGAGTACGGAAGCAAATTGGGTATGAGATTTCAAAACCTTGAAGTCTGGAGTTGTGAAGGAGATCGCAGTCATTGATTGAAGGAGGGGAAGATCTTGTCTGTAGATTTGAAAGGTTCAGTTCTGAACTATCAATTCAGACATTATCATCAATATCGTGAGATCAACAATCCTATATAATTATAGGAACAAGAGTTGCACGGAGTTTAAAATATCGAGGGTGGGCCACAATCCAAACCGTGGTTTCGAGAGGAGGACACATGAATGCTTGAGGAGGATTGCGGGCCCAAAAGTAGTTTGACTTCAAACCACTTGTAGCCACACCCGCAATCGCATGGTCATCATCGAGGTCACATCAAGAAGGGGCTTATCAGAAAAAAGGAGCTAACGCCCGACACTCTAAGATTTCGCAGGAGAGCGAAAGGGAGGGTTGCAGGTTCCATTAAAACCTCCAACAAGAAGCCAAAAGGTCCTATGTTTAGTCACAGAAAGAAAACCATTAAGGTTTCAGAGAGTCACTCGACTCTAGAATCAGAGATCCAAGACTAGGAGGTCGCACAGTCCTACAGGAGAGTAGGGGGGCTGCATCAGGTGGTATCAGAGCTAATATTGAGTTGTTTGCAGAGAGAAAGAAAAGAATAAAGGAGGTAAATTTATATCATTTGTGGTATCAATAATTTGATTTATGTTTGTAGGTGATGCAGTGAAATCATGCCTCCCAGAAGGCATAGAGTGAATGAAAAAATGGAAGAATAAATGAGGTGACTCTGAATGAGGCTAGATGCCATGGAAACAGCACAAAGGAGAGCACTAGACGCTGGAGATATCAGTGAAACTGAGAGTGAAGAATAAGAGTTCGAATAAAATGTAGCAGAGGATGTTGCAAAAGATCGCTTAATAAATGTTTTTTCAAAAATAGGAGCGAGAGAAAGGATAGAGGTACCAATGTATGAAGGTAATTTAAAATTTGAAGAATTGTTATATTGGGTAAGTGCTATGGACAAATACTTCGATTACAAAGATATAGAAGAAGACAAGATGGTGAAGCATGCAGTGACAAGACTGAAAGGTCATGCAGCGCTATGGTGGGATGAACTGCAAGCCGAACGCAGGAGAAATGGTAAGCAGAAAATTAAAAGTTGGGATAAGATGGTAGCCAAGATGAAGGAAAAATTTATCCCAAAGGACTATCAAATCAATCTGTTTAGGAGATTGAAAAACCTGAGACAGAAAATTTTATCAATGGAGGATTACACTAAGGAATTTTGTAGACTGGACATCAGGGCTGGAAAGAAAGAAAATGAGGATGAAAAGACAGCCAGATATATCAATGGGCTAAGATACGAAATCCAGGAGGAGATCAGCATGATGTCGGTTAGTAGAGTTGAGGATGCTTATCAAGCAACCTTGAAAGATGAAGAAAAATTGGCCAGGAAACAAAGCCAACGAATCAAAGGAGGAAACTCAAGAAGAGGTAAGGAAACTACTAGAGAGAAGTTCCAGAAGCAGAAGCATGAAGCTAACAAAAAAAATAGTCACCATGGTGGAAGTTCTAAGGAAGGACAACATGGTGGGAGAAGTTCATTTTCTAGAGGAAGAGGAAGAGCTAGAGGAGGCGTAGTTAAATGCTATACCTGTGGAAACCAAGGGCACAAGTCTTGGGAATGTCCCTAGAGAAAGAGCAAAGGAGAAGGTGAAGCACATGTTGTTGAAGCATAGAATTATGTGGAAGAAGAAGCAAAAGAAGGAGGAAATAACCTCATAATGAGGAAGATTCTTCTTAAACCAGAGAAGGAACCAGTTCAGTGAAAAAGTCTATTCAGAACTGCTTTCAAGTTGAAAGACATAGTTTGCAAGGTGATCATAGAAAGTGGGAGCACTGGCAATTTAGTATCCACAGAGATGGTGGAGAAACTGGAGTTGAAGATAAATGCACATCCAAAACCATACAAGGTATCATGGTGGCAGAAAGGACATCAAGTAATGGTAAGTCAAAAATGCCAAGTTGAATTTAAAATAGGAGGTTATAGGGATGAAATATTATGTGATGTAGCTCCTATGGATTTATGTCATATTTTATTGGGCTCATGGAAGTTTGACATAAAGTTTATTCATGATGGAAGAAAGAATACTTATACCCTAGAAAATAATGGTAGGACACATATGTTGTTACCAATAGAAGACAAAGAGAAAAAGAGGGAAGCTAGTTCAAGTATACTTCTCATGAGTGGGAAGGAACTCTTGAAAGAAGTCAAGAAGGAGAAAAAAATGCAGTTGTTGTAGTGAGGAAGCCTAGAGTTATCCTTACAATTACTTATGTGGAAGATTTGCCTATAGAAATCCAGGAACTATTAGAAAATTTTGCTGACATAGTAGTGGATGAGTTACCTCACTCATTGCCACCCATTAGGATTATAAGCCATCATATTGACCTTATTCCAGGAGCTAGTTTACCAAACAAAGAAGCTTATAGGTTGACACCTAGAGAGAATGAGGAAGTCACAAATCAAGTCCAAGAGTTGTTGGATAAAGGTTTAGTCAAGGAAAGCCTAAGCCCATGCGCAGTACCAACTGTGTTAAGTCCAAAGAAGGATGGAGGATGGAGAATGTGTACATATTCCTGAGCCATCAACAAGATAACCATTAGGTATAGATTTACTTTACTGAGGATGGATGATTTGATGGATTGTTTGAGTGGAGCAAGCTATTTTTCCAAGATAAACTTGAAGAGTGGATATCATCAAATAATAATGAGAGAGGGAGATGAATGGAAAACAACATTCAAGACAAATGAAGGAGTGTTTGAATGGTTGGTCATGACATTTAGGTTGACAAATGCACCAAGCACATTTATGAGATTGATGAATGAAGTGTTGAAAGACTTCATAGGGAAATTTTTCATAGTATATCGAGATGGCATACTAATCTTTAGTAAGACAAAGGGAGAACACTTAAGACATTTGACATCAGTGATGGAAAAGTTGCAGCAAGAGAAGTTGCCGATAAATTTGAAGAAAAGTTATTTTATGAAAAAGGAACTCATATATTTGGGTTTTGTGATCTCTTCAAATGAAGTGAAGATGGATCTGAGAAAGGTAAGAGAAATCAAATAATGGCCATCGCCAAGAAACATATTTGAGGTAAGAATTTTTCATGGGTTAGCAAGATTTTATAGAACGTTTATCAAAAATTTCAGTGGTATATGTGCACCCATGATAGACACTGTGAAGAAGAAACACAAGTCCTTCAGTTGGACAGAGGAAGTTGAAAAGGGTTTCAAAGTATTGAAGGAGAAGATCACAGAACAACTAATTCTGGTCTTACAAGATTTTGGAAAAACATTTCAAGTGAGATGTGATGCAAGTGGATTAGCTATTGGAGCAGTCTTGAGTTAGGATAATAGGCCAGATGCTTATTTTAGTGAGAAACTGAATGACGCCAAGAAGAATTATTCCACATATGACAAAGAATTATATGCAGTGATTCAAGCTTTGAAGAATTTGAGACACTATCTAATTCCCAAAGAATTTATCTTGTATAGTGATAACCAAGCTTTGCAGTTTATTACTAGGTAAGAAAAGTTGAATCAGAAACATGCTAAATGGGTAGAATTTATGCAAAAATTTACTTTTGTTATCAAGCACATTGATGGAACTGCTAACAAAGTTGTAGACTCTTTGAGCAGGAGGAGTTTGATTGTACAAGAATTCCAAGTGGAGACCTTAGGGTTTCAACACCTCAAAGAGATGTATAAAGAAGACACAAATTTTAAGGAAGCTTATGAGGCATGCAAGAATCCTTTATTGGGAGACAGAAGCTCATGGACTGAATATTTGATCCATGATGGATTATTGTTCAAGGGAAGCCAATTGTGCATACTAAAATGCTCAATGAAAGATAATTTGTTGAAGGAGAAACACAGTGGAGGTTTAGTTGGACATTTTGGTCATGACAAGACATTTTCACAACTGAGTAATTTGTATTATTGGTCAAGCATGAGAGCAGAGATGAAAAATTTTGTGAACAAATGCATAATTTGTCAATATACAAAAGGAAAACAAGATAACACTAGTTTGTATCATCCATTACCAATTCTAGAAAGGTCATGGGATGCAATTATTATGGATTTTGTTTTGGGATTGCCTAGAACTCAAAAAGGGAGCGATTTCATATTTGTTATGGTGGGTAGATTTTCAAAAATGGCACATTTCATACCATGCCATAAGACAAATGATGCTACACACATAGCTAATTTGTTTTTCAGAGAAGTGGTGAGACTACATGGATTTTCGAGGAGTATAGTCTCCGACAGGGACACCAAATTTGTAGGACACTTTTCGAGGACTCTATGGAAGAGGCTAGGGACAAACTTGTCCTTTAGTTCAGCATATCACCCTTAGACAGATGGACGGACTGGAGTAGTAAACAAGAGTCTGGGAAACGTTTTAAGAAGTTTAGTCACTGAGCAAGGTCATCAATGGGATCATATTCTGGAACAAGATGAATTTGCATTCAACAATTCAGTGAACAGGATCACAGGGAAAATTCCATTTGAAATTGTGTATGGTATACAACCAAGAGGGATTACAAAGTTGAGATATTTGAATCTAGATGAGTTCATAAGTGTTGGAGCAGATAATTTTGCAGTAGAGATGCAGAAACTCCATGACATAGTCAAGGAACAACTACAAAACAGCAGCCAGAAATATAAGAGCAGAGTTGATCAAAAGAGGAGAGAAGTTCAATTCGAATTTGGAGCTGAAGTTTTAGCTCATTTGATAAAATAAAGGTTTCCAATGGGAACATATAACAAATTGAAGATGAATAAGATAGGACCATGCATGATTCTCAGAAAATTTGCAGCCAATGCTAACGAAATTGTGTTTCTAGACAATCTTGGGATATCACCGATATTCAATGTTGCATACCCTTATCCTTACAGGAGAGATGAGGCAGGATAATCAGATGATCAGAAAGAAGTTCGGTGGGAAGAAAAATTGTCCACAACATAAAAACCTCAGATGGAGAAAATCATTTAACAGAGAGATGGAAAGAAGACTAGGAGAAAGACATATCCTGAATACTTAGTGAAGTGGAAAGATCATCCAATGGAAGATGCAAGTTGGGTTACAGAACCTAATATTTTGAAGCATGGAAAGACAGTGCAGGAGCCCATGGACAAGATTCCATGAAAATTTTAGCCAGAGGAGTATGATCCAGGAGAATCTCCTTCAAAGTCAAAATGTAAGTGTGGAGGCAAAGGAACGACATCCCAACAATGACAGAGTTTCAAATCAAAAATTAACTCGGAATTAAATCGGGTTGTTGAGATATTTTGTAAACAGCATTTTAAAAATTTAACTTGTTTGTAAAGTCGTAAAGGACCATAAGGGGTTGTAGATATTGAGTGTTGACTCTTATCTAGCAATAACTGTTAGATATTGTAATTGGACAGAGTAGGTAACCGCTAAGAGATTGATAGGATAGGTTGCAGACATGACGAGAGAGCTCATGGAGCCAGTCCTTAGATAGTTTTTCATTGTTGCATTGTAATAAAACAAACATAATAGAAAGAATGATATAGAGATCCGAGAGATCAGTAGAATAGAGTAGAGTACAAGAAACATTATGTAATTTGTTTTCATGAAGGAATACAACAGATGTAATTGTTCCAAATCCTTGGACTACGTTCATTTGATGTATGGATGAATGAATTTTATATTATGTGTGTGTGATTCATTCCATTTCCGTTCATGTGTGATTGTTCGAGAAGTGTTATTATGAATTTGTGACGAATCTGGATGAGTTTCAATTGTTTCTCTTCTGACACTTGTATGAAAGGTGTGCATCTCAAACACAAGGAGTGCGTCAACTGAGTCTCAGAGTGGCTCAAATAAGTTCATAGAGAACAAAGGAAACTTAGACCGGGTGTAAGGTGTGCATAGTGTCGTGAAATGACCAAGCATCAAAGAACCAAAACCAGAGAAATGTCAGGTGGGCGAGAAGAATTTATTTTAAAGAAATCCTTCGATCTGAGTTATCAAAATCTCGAGAATGCAAGGTGTGCGTGGGGAATCAAAATCCTTTTAAGGATGAAGCTTAAAAGGGAAAGAACTTTCCATAAAGTGTCAGTGAGAGATGCTAGTTGAACTCATAAGGAGGAGTAAAGTTTCTAAACCTTGGAAGACAGAGAAATCTTCCAAGTCGAAAGAACTCAGAAGCTCAGGAGGAGGAGAGACAATGGTCGTTGGATCACTGTGAAAAATATCAAGAGTCATTTGATCAGAGTGAAGTGCATGAGCCTTATCACTTGACACACATAGGAGAGAGAAAACTCACAAGAGTTGAGAGCCGATATTTCTAGAGCCCGAAGAGTCGGAGATTCAGAATAAAATCTCAATGGCCCGATCAGCAGGAACAGATCTGAACCATCAGATTATTCAGGGAAAACTCCAAGTATCGGATTTCTCAAGTAAATATGATTCTTCAGATACCGTGAGTCCAAGAGGAGGTGAGTTTGAACTTTGATGTTTCCAAATCATGGATATCCAAAGGGATGGAACAAATATGGACCGTTAGATCAGGAGGACATGCGTCAGTGGATCACAGACTCCAGGTAAAAACAACATTGGGAAACATAAGTTTGAGATTGCAGATCTCAGAAGTCCAGAGAGTCAAAGGAGATCTCGACCATTGATCGAGAAGAGGGTCGTAGGACCATTGATCTGAGTTGAAAGTTCAAAAATCCAAAGAGGGAGCATAACCGTTGATCAAGCAGGATAGTTGTATGTAGATCGTGAGTTCCAGAAGATTTGAGTATGGAAGAAAGTTGGGTTTGATATTTCAAAACCCCAAAGTCTGGAGTTGTGAAGGAGATCACAGTCATTGATTTAAGGAGGGGAAGATTTAGTCCATCGATTTGAAAGGCGTAGATCTGAAGCATCGATTCAGACGTTATCGTCAAGATCGTGAGATCGACGATCCTGTAGCATTGTGGGAATAGAATTTGTGTGGAGTTTAAAATATCGAGGGTGGGATGCAAGCCAAACCGTGGCTTTGTCAGGATGACTCATGGATTCTTGAGGAGGATTGTGGGCCCAAAAGTAGTTTGAATTCAAACCGCTTGTATCCACGCACACAATCCCATGGTCATCGTCGAGGTCACACCAAGAGGGGGATTATAAAAAAAAATGAGCTAACGCCCGACACTCTAATCTTTCATGGGAGATCAAAAGGGAGGGTTGTGGGAGCCATTAAAACCTACAACAAGAACTTGAAAGGGCCTGTGTTTAGTCACAGAAGGAAACCATTAAGGTTTCATAGAGTCACTCGAGTATAGAATTGGAGATCCAAGACCGAGAGGTCACGCAGTCCTACGGGAAAGTAGGGGGGCTGCATCACTAAGCCTCATTTCTCACTAATAAACATGTTGACCTATACCTAGAGGACTCCCAAGAGAGTTTTATTTAACCTCTTTTCCGACTTGTTTTCAAAAGGTGAAAAGTTTGTCGAGTGAACTTGTCTCTTTCACGCTCGTAAATTGGATTTGAAAGGACGTCTATTTGGTACAAGTTTATCCCTTTTTTCAGACCAAGTAGACTAAGATTATGAAAAAGGAAATTTTTTGACATCAAGTTGTGATTGCATCTCATGCCCTTGCTTGTAGTATTGAGCCTATAGTTGGTTCTCTCTTTTTTCCTCAGCAGTTTTTCATCCTCAACCAAGAAGAGCCTCGTTTATATTCTTCGAAATTTGACATCCTATACCCAGTAGGGAAAATTCCCCCAAGTGTCCATCTCCCGCATGCACCTCCTTGCATTGAGCATAGGTATGTTCCACTGCTGGAACTATTTTTTCTTACTTGCAACACTCATTTCCTCCTTTGTATCATATCATTCATTTGACTATGAAAAAACAAAAAAAGATAGGCAAGAAGGGAGTATTATCTTATATTGGCAGCAGTCGTGTTTCCTTTGAATAGAGCACAAAGTTATTGAGTCCACGTGTCATCATAATTTTGGGTTTAGCATGGCCTTAGGAAGTTGAGCTCATTACAGAGAGTTTTCTCCACCAACTAGTTACTCTTCCAGTCCTTATGGAGAACTTGATTGATGCCTCATGCATCTCATGGTTTCATCATTGAGTCTATGCTGCCAACATATTCCATATGTCTCATTCTCTTGTTCAAAGAATGTCTATCAACCTGTGTCGGTCATTACTCGGAACTCTTGACTTTGCATGTCCTCCATACCCTCAGTTTGTCTCATAATCATATGATGTTGTAATTCTATTATGCACCCTAGTCCTACTTTCCTCATTGGTAGGTAACCTTGAACCCAGAAGTCAACATTTCATCATTGGTCATTGACTGGGTGGTTTCCCTTGTGTTCAATGGCAATAAATCTATTCACACATTGGGATTCATGTTGTTTCTTGGATTCCATTAGACTTATTGGTGGTTTCCTAGCCTTTGTCAATAGTTTTCCTCATTGGTTTTTATTCATATGGTCTTTTTCATGTATCGCTTGCACTTGGCACACGCAAAAGACACATAAGGTCATTGGTTCATGAACATGTTCTTCATCCGATTTCCTCCAAATCATGAAGTTCCTAATATGTACCTCATTTTGAATGATGAGATATTCCTTAATGCTCTCCTTTCAGCAGGTCTCCTTCCATCGACTTTAGCTCATCTATTCTGGAAACAAGACCTAGAGTCCTATGAGTACCTTGAGGATTGCAGTCATTAGTGGCAGGTTCTCTCACCATCAACAGTTGGGAATACATCAATGTCTCCTAATCGATGGATTCTTCAAGTGTTCGACCTTGACTCCTTTATTCACACTTGTAAGAATGTACTCGGTGCCTTGATAGCTACTTTCATCATCGGTATATTGTCTCACATTTGTTAACGGTATACCTCAATGTTCGGTAATGAAATGAAGTCTCATTGAGTTCGACCTCAACTCCTTTATTCACAAAATTTAGACTTGTACCTTTGGCAGATTATGTAGAAGACTTGAAGACAGCAGTATGTGGCCACAGCTTTCCTAAGTTGTTGCTTCCTTTTCATTAGACCAATACCTATGTGACTTCAGTGATCATGGGAGATCATATTGTACTCCATTGTATACAGATATCTTCATATTGATTTTGAGACTAGTTCTATTGGGCGTTGTTCGTGACTCTGACAGCCTTTGGCATATAACCGCACTTGTATTTTCCTATTCATGTCCATGGACAGTTGTTTGGTATATTTTCACATGGATCTGCAGTGTAATTCAAATTGGAAACCATGTATGCAAAGTCAGTACAGATTGTAATGAGAAACTAGTTCTTCTAGTTGGTTCCACATCACTCCACTTATGGGTTTTTATAATGTATTTCAGACATCGCAGATACTCCTCTAACCTCACACATTAGGGGGCATATGTTATAGTAATATTTTCCTCACCCTATCCAATCCTGCACAAAAGGCATTTTTCCATTTCCCCATGCAAACTTTTAATCCCTTTTTGTAAATCCCTGTTATAACCCTAAATTGCACCACACATGCTTACCTGGCATCAAGCTAACTCATGTCTCTTCATTGCCAAAGACATGCTGAATAAAACCTTGAAAAACCTCTTAAATTAAGTAACACACACCCTAACCCGTTACTGGGCACGTTGGAACACTGGCAGGCTCACTACTGCACGCGTTGGAACGCTAGCTGGCCCACTACAGCCCGCGTTTACCTAACAAAGCACAAAAACAGGAAAGTTGCCGACGGGACGAAAATCTTTGGGTCAGTTAACTGGAACTCCCAGCCATGCATGGCCGAGAGTTCGTCCAAAACCCTAGCTCCTTCTAGCCTATAAAAGAAGGGGTAGGGGTACTATTTGGAGGAGGGAAAAAGATAGCAAAGAAACTCTGCCCAATTGTCGAATCCATTTGTCCCAACCCTTTAGCCTTTCCTCAAGCTTAAGGAGAATTCAAGCAAAGCAGTTGGAGGACAAAGAAGAGGAGGAGCCCAGGATCAGTATCAAGGAACAGTGGCCGGTCTCTATCATTATTGTAAGTTGATGCATCTTGATATTAATAAAAGGATACTTTTCCCGTCCCAATACACGAGTGATATATATTTTATTCGATTTATTCTTAATATCTAACCCTTAGGTAGAAAAATAGCATGCATGCATAGTGTTTTGTTTTGATTGCAGGATCGTCTTTGGAAGGAGCAGCGAAAGCAAGCGGATAAAGCGCAACGGAGGATCTACATCAAACATCGATATAAAAAAGGTTAGTAGGTCTTTTCCAGGCTTGTGTGTGAAAAGGGGGGTTTGAGTATTGGGGTGATAGGTTAAAAGTGTTTTCTTTGAGGTCATGATCTGCGTACAAGTTCAGCCCTAGCTTGTTAGTCCATAGGGTATTATTTCCCAACAACAGAATTGGTGACTCCGCTGGGGATATTACTCTTAGGGTTTCCGGATTTCATTGAGGTTTTTGGGTAGTTCAAAGAATTATATTTTATGTTTCTTTGTTTGTTTGTTTTCTATTAGGTCAGAGCTAGCAGGGAACCTGGTTCTTAATACCAGTTTTTTCCTTGACTGTTGCTTGACATTTACTATCGGGACACACAGAGGTACACGCAGCCTGTAGAAGGCCTGCACGCGTGTAACCTGCACCCTAACCTTCTACAACCCGCGTTTGAATGCTTGTTGTAGTGGTTTCAGTAGCATGTAAGAGTCAGAGATCTTGAGAGGTTATCCTCCTCTTCCCTGTCAGAATTCTACATTCTCAGGGGGGCTTTCTGGATCTTGTCTGAGTCTATTTGGTTCATAGTCTTGTTTCAGTTTGCCTTATTTCATGTTGTTATTTCTTGCAGTTGATTTTCTTTTCTGTTAAAGAAGCATCCAAGCCTTTAAGAGACCCTAGTTGTCAATACCAGAGGCCTCTTCCAGGTCTGGGCTACCTGTGTTTGATTTGTCTTAGCATTTATACAGACCTGCGGCCTGTTAAGGCTCAGCCCGCGGGTACCCACGTGCTGTTATAGCTCAGCACGTATTTGTACGCGTGTTGTTTTAGTGACAGTAGAGGGCTTGATTGGGTGCTTTTCAATCAGGGTGAGGCAGTCATCCCTTCCTGTGGTGAGAAGTGTTCCTCTCAGGAGTTTGAGTCTAGGGTCGCACAGTGTAATGACCGTAAATAAATTTAAGCAACCATTAAATTAATACACTTCAGTAAAATTTAATGATTACTACATCTAGCACATTTAAAATCTAATTTTAAATAGTAATAAAATTTAACAACAATTTACTTCAAAATAATTTGTAACTCTAACCTGAACCTGATGTTGTCGCTTGCTTCCTTGCTTCCTTAGTTTGCTCCTT
>ML777851.1:891278-901548 GCA_009831015.1 Picea engelmannii | reverse complement strand
TTTTCCACATATATGCACCGTGCCTACTATACAACATGTGTATACGCAGGTTTCACCACTACGACCCGTGTACATCGGGAAATGTACCCAAAATTGGAAAATAGTGTCGGGTTTCCATGTCACGACAAGATATCAATGACCCTTGGTCTTCCATATACTGGAAACATTCTGACTCGACCCTTCAGTTCCACTTGAAGGCTATAAATGGGCCAATTTCGAGCTATGGAAAAGAGGAGAAAGAATTCATTTTTGAGAGAAAAGTTACTCTGGAGAAATTATTCACTTCATATTGAGTCTACAGAACTCCATTGTCTCTCTTACATGAGATTTCCTTTGGTGGAGGATTGAAGCAGTGGAGGCCCGGCTGGAAGGAACTTAGTTTCTCGGTTCTGAACTATGCTGACACGGAAGTCTATAACGTATTCACTTATGTTGATCATATCTTAATAGAAATACTCTTTTCTTATCCAATTGATATCTTGCAAATATTTGAATTATTATTACATGGGAGTATTTGTTATGAATGTTAATGGATTATGCTATTGAATGTGCTAACATCATATATTATCATTGTATGCTTGCTTTGCTTGGTTGTTGAGGACTAGTTGCAGGTATATTTCTTTGGGTCAAGTGCTCAACGGTGGACTTCATCGAACATATGGATGAGGTAGGCCTTTTATCCTGTCTTTCTAGAATATTTTTTTATATAGCATACTTGAGAATAGAGTTTATTTCTGCAATCATTTCTGTATGTTGTGGTTTTCCCCTAGCCATAGAGAGATTTTCCTCATAACAGTGGGGTCCCAAATTGTATGGACCTACACCAAAAAAAGAAAAGAAGGCTGGTGAACCTTATGAGAGGATCAAGCAAGGGTCCAAGAGATAATTCGGCTCTAAAGAAGAAGAGAAACTATACATGGATTACATCACAGAAAAGACAATTTTCAATTGTCCATAACTTTATGCTCAGGACTCATAATTGAGCAAGGAAGTAGTCTTAGGAAAGAGGATTCGAGAAGGCCAAAACAGTCTAAGTCCCATAATGCAGAAGAAGCGCAAGGTGTGAGAAGGTGAACCTGTTTCAAGTTCCAAGCTCAGGAGGAGTATCATTTTTCAAATAACTAGAAAAGTCTAAGTATTTGGGCTTGTAGAGAAAGAGTCAAAGGCTGAGCCTTTGAAGAATATTGAGAAAAATCCTTCATTTGAAGTAAATTTGTGCAGAAATAGAAGGAGGAGTTGAAACAGTCATTGGATTAGCTGTAAGATTCAACCTAAGTTGTTGAATCAACCCTTAGTCAGAAGGAGAAGCATGCAGAGGAGGAGAACAGATCTCAACCATCAGATATGAGCACGAGGATCAACAATCGTCAGATCCAGGTAAGTAGTGTGGGGTTTAACCCCTGAATTCCTTTGAAATTTGTAAGTCTGACTTTTTTCGTGTTATTATTATGGAGGAGATAGGCCTCCCAAAATCTTGAAGCCTGAAGTGAATCAGGGTCGTTCATCGGTGAAGCCACGTGTCAGTGGATTAAGGCAGTTCGGGATATCAGCATTCCGGAAGACCTGGACCATTGTCGCACAAAGGAGACTAAGTCTCTAAGCTCCGAAGTACTGAAGTCGATCCTAGCCGTCGATAGGTGAGGACACATGGCAATATATTTCATAGTCTAGAAATTAAACACTCCAGAGGGAAGAAGCGAAAAATCACTTGGGTGAAAAGATTCTCAAATTCCCGAAGAGAGAAACTCAGCCTAGTCGATGATATGGGGAGGACACATGGAGTAAGGAGGGGATCTCTAGTAAATTGGCACTTTGGGAAATCTGTGGAGAAGTTCCCTGAAAAAATATGAAGCCCAGAGCTACGGAGTAAATCCCAATTGTTGACACGAGGATACATGTGTCGCTAGATCCTGTAGTCTGGAGGCTCATCACTCTAGAGGAAATTGAAACATAGCAGTTCAGAGTCGAAAAATCCAGAAGACCCAGAGGCCAGAGTTAATATTGACCGTTGGTTGGGAGAGCCACATGGAGGGAATATTTCATTCTCTAGTAGTTCGATGCTCTGGAGGGTTGGGAGTGTGAACAAGAATTAATTCCTAAAAGGGTCGAAGGAGTAAATCCTTGGATAATTGGGAGGGACTCTGTTATAGGCAGAAAGGAAAGATAATAATTGGTAGTTGATGAATGAAGTGATTAATGACCCATAATCTGTTGTGGAAACTTGATAAAGGTAGAGGAATAACCATAACTTCTCTTCTTAGGGAAGCGTAACTGTGAGTGCCAAATTGCACAGAAAACAATTAAGGAAATTTGAAATCTTTGTTACCCATATTTTGGATTGGGACGCCATAAGAGGTTAGATCTTTCTCATGTAAGGATCTAAGAAAGGAACAGTTCATCATACATTTGGAGCATTGTAAGCATCTGGACATGGAGAAATTATAGATCAGTAACGGGTGAGATCATGATCGTTGAATCCAGGAGGAATATATCAATGGATGGGAACGATTATGGAAGTCCAAAGGAAAATTAACAAGGGGGTTATTTCACATCCCATAATCAACCGGGATTGTATATCTCCATCAGGAGGAATATCAATGGTGGATGTTGATTTCTTCTCCATTACGCATCTTTTCATTGTAGAAGTCGGGTTTGTCACTAAACCGTGAGGATGTTCGAATACCAAAATTGACTAGGATCGTCGATCTTAAAGTGATAGAAAGATCAATGGTTTTTCCATTTTCAGGATTGGAACATGCAAAATATTGTGGTTTTATTTCCTGGTGAAGAGCGCTTTAGGTTCAATGCAATGGTAAGAAATAAATTGGTTCCTGGTAAAGGGAACTAAGCCTTGGCTATGGGTTTGAACATGAGAAGATTATATTAAGCTCCTGAAGGATAAAAAAAAACTATGATATATTACAAGAGTAGACAAGTTATTTGAAGGAAACCAGAAAGGATCAGAACAATCCAAGGACACCCCTTTGTGGGTTTAGAGAAACCTAAGGAGAAATTAGGGTTGCATAACTATGGGTAAAGCACGGGAGATGCATCAATGTTGAAGATCCAAAGTCTATAAGAAAACATGATCGGAACTATAATTCATTCAAGTATGAGTTGGAAGAGATGGATCCAGGAAATAAATAAAATCTGAAGGTTACGATCAGCTTAGTATTTGGTTGGAAATGCAAAGGCAACCAAGAGTGATTTGGCTAGAAAGTTCTCAGGTAAAAAATAATCATTTACAGTAATTACTGTGAGAGCAAAAGAAGATTCAGGAATCCAAGAATAATTGGAGACTTATGCAAACAACAAATAAAAGTGATATAGGAAGAAAGAGGTTGTTGTGATTACTGTAGCAGAAATTATGTTACGACTTGTTGGACAACCATACACAGAAAGGGAGAATTGTTACATGTTTGCAAGTGTTGTTGATGATGTTGTTACAATATGGTACAAGCAATAGAAAGTTGGAATGTTGATTATAAGACTAATAAGGAGGAATGAGAGCTTCTACTATCATCAAATAATTAAGTAGCATCAAATTTGTTAATGGAAGCTATGCAGGTAATTATTTCTCCCTAAATTTATGTTGCATAATCGCCAAAGGGAAATTTTGGTAAGAATTTCCCCAAATTGAATTCTTATAATACACAATATGGTATTGTTTAAGTACATTAACAGGAATAAGATACCACTAGGTGTGGTAAAGTCTAGAGGCTTGTTATAGTTATCAAATATTTTTATCTTTTGAATACATGCATTGACATAGTAACATGTCATGTTAATTTGGTTATGAGATAATAACCAAATAAATAAAAGATAAGAACTGATTATAGGAATGGATGCCAAGAAAGATAGTCATGTATAAGACTGGGACATGGTTGGATATGGAAAATTATGGATATATAAAGGTTACTTACCACACAAATACCCAATGAGCTTCCTACCTTTAAATAAAACTTGGATTGCAACCTTTTTTCTAACACTAATGTACACCACAAAATTGTATTCTTGGTGTAGTGTTCGGGTCGAAAAGGAAGGCATCCAAGTAATTAAGAAGACAATAGAAAGTGTGTGGAGAATGTGTCAAGGCATTGGACATATTTCCAATTTATGGATGGTGAGATACATGACTTAGATAAGGATCATTCTGAAAATCAATGCAAAGGTGCATTGAATAAATATGCATTGAGAGTTGCACTCATGCCTAGTAAGTGGCAGAGTTGGACTCGTACATGATAGAATTGCATAATTAAATGCATTGGAAGAATGTGTTTTGTGAGGGAATGCATATATATATATATATATATATATATATATATTATTGCATGGAAATAATTATACTAACGACTGAAATATTGTTAACTCATGGAGTTGAGAACATTCCAGGAGTTTTTAAACATTGCAACAGGAAAGTTGCAAGTCAAGTAGTCACGTGAGCATTGAATACATGAAATTTTATGTTCAGAAAAAGAAGTAATGAAATTACTAATTATGAATAGGTGTATGTATAGAATGATAATTCATTTTATCTAATAAATTGTGTTGTAGTTGTGATTGAATTGATCAATGTAGAAAATTCTAAGATCATGTTATAAGGTTTTTGTATATATTGAAATAAGAGTATGATGTACATGAAATACTGACAATTTGTTGGTTGAATGCAAGATAGAATCATTGTAGGAAAAAAGGTAATCACCATGGTGTTTGCTGAAATCCAGAAGGAAGAATGCATCCTATTATTGCAACAACAATGAAAAAAATATGAAATAGAATTTCATATTTTGGGAAAAGTCGAATTCCTTATGAAACTAATTTGATTTCTAAAATAGAATTTTTATAATTTTTTCTCATGATAAATGCATGTGTGTGATGCAGATGAGATAATATTGATTAAAGTTGGAATGATGGGAAAGAACAAATATTGTTGAGGACACTAAATACCTATAATTGTAGAACCTTGGTGGGGTTCCGATAAGGGATTAGCACTCTCCTTGCATGTGAAATCCTTGGCAAGATGGATCGTTGAAGGACTACGTAACAGTGAAGCGATGCCTGAGCCTGGAAGGGTGAGTGCAACAAGGGAGGGGGAAACTCAAGGATTATTATGGCATGGTAGTTTCCATAAGGAGGGTGTGTCAAATGGAACAGTGAGATAAATTATTCAAGGAAGAAACTCCATGGAATAGAGAAATTGACTTCCAGCTGTAGTATGAATCCCATAATTGATGCTGGAAAGTAGAGCACCATTTGGATAACAAGATTCCAATAGCTAAAGCTTGGAGATTTTTAAATAATTTGAATCGTACATGTATAAATAATTTGCATTGAGGACAGTGAAAAAATAAGGGGAGGGGATTGTAATATCCCAAGACTGAGCCCCAACTGTAATTGTGAATGTAAATATATTTTGTAGGCTAGTGAGCCAAGTGATTATAAGCTAGGAGGCTTATGTGATGATTAAGTTGGAGAGCCTAGATGCTAAAGGCCAATGATCCTATATTTGTATATGTAAATACTCATATCAATAATAAAATACATCACTGTGTGTATATCGACCATGATAAAAGAGAATTGGGGACTAAGATCAACTAGGTAGGGAAAGGGATGGGGCTAAGAGGCTAGGAAAAAGGGCTAATCTTGAGGGCTTATCACTATGGGAATAATATTATATTAGTATTTCCTAAAATAATAAGGTTGGACACAACCTATGTTATCCTAAGTTCCTGGTGGAAGGGAATGAACGTTAAGTGGAGCTCATGCGGCTTCAAGAGGACAAGTGTATGATTTGGGACATGCAGTTATATTTGGGAAAACCCATCATTCTTGGGGGGTTCTCGGATATTATTTTCATTCTTCCCATGCACTCATGCATTCACATAGGAATCCATGGCCTCCATTGTTTACCTATGAACATTCACGCACCTGGGAAACCTGTACGCATTTTGGAGCCATATCCTGTATTTTTCATGTGATGAATAGAACCTGTATTCCTCCTGGATGGCACAACACACCCCTATCTACCTGAGCCTATGCTAACCTTATTTGTTTTTAGAAGCACCGATTCCAAACCCGAAGAAATTTTTTGTTTTCATCACCTACACATTAGTTGAAAGTTGTTGTTGTTTTCACTTGATCATGTTGCTAGTTATCTGGGAGTTGGAGTGAAGAGGCGGGTTTTCATGCCCATGGAATGAAGAGGAAGGTTGTTTGGTCTATGAGAAACTCTCTTTAGGTGAGAGATTTTGTTGGAAAGAAGAAGCAATTTTTCAGGCCTATGAGAAACTCTCTCCAGGTGAGAGAGAGATTGTTGGGGAAGTGATTTCTCCTAGAGGGAGCCCAACAACAGCTACAGAGCTATGAGAATTCTTGTCTAGCCTATTGTTGAATCCCTAGAAAGGAAGTTGAGCATCTAATGGACTGTTGAATAATGAAGGTGCATACTTCCTGAGGTGGTACAGGCATGTGGGGAATGAGAGGTTGTGAGTTGTGTGTGTAAGTTGGCTCCTTGGAGGGAATCCTTCATGATTCACTATGTAGCATCCCACTGTCTCACCCTAGCCTAGGAATCCCTTTTCCCAGGTGGATTTTAGTCCCAGCTTGGGGGTGACCCACTACTAAGAGTGATGAGAAGCATGGTCTATGGATGGGAGGTTCATGAAAGGTCTCCACGCAGTTGGTGGCCATCAACTAAAAGATAAGTACCAATTGTGTTAATTTTACATGTTGTGTTTAAGTACATGTCTGATATTTATAAGAATTTCATGTGTTTGCAGCATGTATGTTTTTACTTTCATTTCCGCATGAATATATGTTTTAGAAGAGTATACATATATATGTCTGTTAGAACTTGTATTTTAAATATATATATATATATATCTTCAAGTGACATGCCCAATAGTAGGCTAGGGGTGTGTTACAAATTGGATCTGAGCATGCATATTCCAGTGGCCTAAGACTGGGGTGTGCTATAGGATTTGTATCAGAACTTGGTTAGAGAAGTATTGAATTGAACAGAGCATGAGTGTAGTGGCATTTCCCGGCGGCTGGGGACGTTACAGGTTTGTTAGGAAATTTTGTCCACTTTATAATGGGATTATCCCTATTTTTATGTATAAATATGTAAATGTTTTTTGGGTAGAGAGTTTTAGAGAATAAGAGGTTGCATTGCATTGTGCATGAGTTGCATTTTTTGCTAAGTGTTAGGAACTCTATGATTGAGAAGTGAGGATCACACTGCAGCAAAGCATCTAGGCAGGTTTGGGTAATGATACTGTTGCATATTGTTATAGAAATATTTTACACACACTACGCATATTTATTTGATGGAATTCCATTTCCCTCTGCAAAATCATGTTCCCCTTTTTATTCATTCTAGAGTAAAAATTCAAATTTTTGCACATATACGTAGGCCACAGTTAGACGAGTTGTGTATACATGGATTTCTCCATTACATCCCACGTACATCGGGTTTTGTGCTCAAAAATTAAAAAATATTTTGGGTTTCCATTCCATGTCACGAGATCCATGATCCTTTACCTTCCATATACTGGAAATTCTCCGACTCGACCCTTCAATTCCATTTGGAGGCTATCAATTGAGCCATATACAAGCCTTGAAATACACACATCATAAAGAGCAAAGGAACTCTAGAGAAATTTCACTTCATATTGAGTCTGCATCGCGTTATCCTTGAAATTTTGAACTTCTTGTGTTCAACCCCCAAGCTCTTCCTATCTTGAGAAGGAGAAACTCAATTAGTCCTACTACTTGTGAGCTTGCCTTTGTGGAGGATTGAAGTGGTGAGGGCCCAGCTGGAGGGACTTAGTTTCTCGGTTTCGATATGTGTCATTACATAAGTTTTTCACCTATGTACTTATGTTGATTACATTAATAGAAATACTCTTTTTTCATCCAATTATATGTCACAAATATTTGTATTACTTTCCATGGGCGTATTTTTTATACATTTTAATGGATTATTCTTGTGTATCTTGGTTGTTGAGGACAAGTTGTAGGAATCGATATTTCATTCTTGAGCTCAATCATGGTCTTCTTCGGAGGTCCCGATGAGGTGGGATTTTAGCCTTCTCTTGTTAGCATTTCTCTTTATCTAGCATACTTGAGATTATATTTGATGTATGGGTGTCTTTTCATCTATTGTGTTTTACCCCTTTCCATATATATTTTCCTCGTAAAAGAATTGGTGACTGGGAAGATCTCCCTTTTGGGGTATTGGGTGATTTTTATCCTTTATTTCTCTCTTTTTCCTGATTTTATGTGTTTCCTATTGCTTGACAGTCTTTATTTTGCTTTGTATTTGAGTTTCTTGGCCTAACCATTTCCCAGGTAGTGTCTTCTTTGGCATGTGTGGGCCTTCCCTTGATAGTCGCATACATATGCATGTTGTCTATGTTTAGGAAGTGTACATGCACCTTTGTTCTCTAAATAGTCATGTACACTATCTTCTTAGTCTTTTGTAATGAGTTTAGTGTTTATTGGGTGAATTTTGTTGGTTAGTGAGACTTCTTGGGTCTCTGTCCTAATTGTTGAGTGTCTATAGAGTGATAGGAAGCTTCGTTAGTGGTGAATCTTTTGGGAAAACTCATTTCTTATCATTTTTCTCATTTGTTGTCCTTGCATTTTTGTCTGGGTAGTCACTTCTTAGTGTCCTGCTTGGCTTGTCTCTTTATGCTTGTAGTAGGGTCTGCCTAAGAATTTTTTTATTCAGTCCTTGTATTTTCATTTCATTATATTGAAAATACAAAAAATATTTTTCTTTTTTGTCATTTTACTCACAGAATTTGCACTTTTGGCTACATTACATTAGCTTTTGTATGTTATGAGATATTGCACTCCATTGAAATTGTAGAGACTTCATCCTAAGAAAAACATTTAGAAGCATACCATATATTTGAAAATCAAGACTAGTACTTAGCAGCGTTTTTATATTTTCTTCTTTTTATATATGTTGAGTAAGTATACCATCAGTTTCATGATCGCAACTACTGAGTAAGAAGAAGAAATTAAAATTAATGCTAAATAGTTAAAATTTATTAGAAACGATTTTATTTTTCAGGGTACACAAACAAGTGTAGGACCTAGGTCCTTGGAATAGGGTTTTGTGAGTAAACTTCACCAAGGCTATAAAACTCAACATATGTGTCTGACCAAGGAGTGGTGAAACCCATTGTGTAATTAGTGTCATTGGGAGGATCCACTCACACTGGATTTAAGCACACGATCATGTGAAGATGGTTGCAGAGATATCCCTATAACACCTTCCTAATGTTAGAGATATTGTTGGAGTTCTATTCATATTTGGGGGTTTCGCTAGTTCTTTTATCTCCTTGAGAGGTGGCACTTTCGATATTTTGGGCTTTACTATCCTTCCCATATGATGGAATGAACCTGTGATTGTTCTCCTAATCATTGGTTATACCATGGTGACTTTAGTTGCTTGATCTAGGTATCCACATAGGTTGCTTGCAGGGGTTATTCTGCAATTACCCTAAGTCAGATAGGGATCAAACAACACACAAACTTTATGGAGGATTTTCTCTTTAGAGGAATATGACCGACTACTTTGTGAATCCCATGAGGGTCCTTATAAATGATTATGTTACCTCCACTCTATTTTTTGGGAGTCTCATCCCCTCCTTGGAGAGGCATACATTATTTAGTTTGGCAGGTCCCTTTCAACTATCCTCTCTTGTTTGTGTGCATTTGGATTCTTGTTTTATTTAGGAGTTTTCTCTTTGTATATTAGTTGGACTTAGGATTTTTATTTTCATCACAAGTTTTGAGTCATAGTGGAGTGAAAATAGCGTCCTTGTCAGTCTCATCATCTCTTGAATCAATTACCACATTTTGGTCTAATACCGAAGCCACCTCCTAAAAGGTGTCGAGTTAATAGACGTGGTACACCATCTTCCCCGCTCAAGCTCATGATCATCCCATTCTGAGTACTATTTCGAATCCAATATATACTATAGTTGGTGGAGCCCCCATTACTCAATCAGTTAGCACTACCCAGTTCATGAGCTCAGCTCATTCCATGGGGACGTATCCTTTTATATTTTCAGATAGTATGACTTCATCATCATCGATATCCATCCCGTTGGCACCTTTTTGATGGGTATTCCTTGTTATAGTACTTAGTCGATGCCTCTGGCCTCTAATCCTTTCATTGTTTGTATGAAAAATATGACTTCACACATGTATTCCTCCTTTATGACACCCAACATCGATGCTAGTTTTGGGCCGG
>ML777851.1:858038-879094 GCA_009831015.1 Picea engelmannii | reverse complement strand
TGTAACAGAGCGCTGCTCGATTGGAGGTTGCCCCCTCGAAGAGGCCTGTGAACATTGCTATCTGAATCAAGTGCTATTTATGTTCAAGTGTTATTTCTGTTGCTATTTCGTATATCATTTCTGTGTATTGTGAAGATTATGCTAGATATTTTACTGTTATTCTGTTATTTCTAGCATTTCGTCTCTGTACTGCATATTTTATATAGCTGGTATCTTGCACATTGGAAGATAGATTGGGAGGATTTTCTCAGTTGCAGTTGCAGTTGCAGCTAGTTTTTGTTGCAACAACGAAACCCTAACCCTCTCGTTGAGTAACCTTAAGTGAAGATATTGACCTAATTTCTAGATAGCCTAGTGTGCCCTAGACTAACACATCTCCTAGTACTCTCAGCAAGATAAGATGTCATTTTTAAGTTTTTGGTCAAATCAAGGGTTGACCAAGTCAAAGTAGTTATGACTTACTCTATGAAGTCAGAAAATAAGTTAGAAGGGAATTCTAACTTCAGAGCGTGGAAGAAAAGGATTGACCTCATCCTTGCGAAGAATAAAGTGTTGGACATCATGAAAGGAAATATCGTGGAACCACAGTTCGAAGAAGGAAAGGAAAAGGAACCTCAGAACGTTGCAGTTATGGAGAAGTTTAAAGACAATGACATCAATGTCATGAGTATCATAGTGGATTCTATAAAAGACCACTTGATACCCTACATATCCCATCTAGACTCATCTAAGAAGATGTACGATGCCCTAACAAACCTCTTCTCAGTCAGAAACATTGGACAAGTAATGAGTCTAAAGAATGAGCTCTGTGACATGAATATGAATGATTATGACAGCATAACATCATACTTTGTGAGAATATCTCAGTTAAGAGATCAACTACAAGCTATTGAAGAGATCATTTCAGATAAGGAACTGGTAAATATAGTACTCAATGGTCTTCCCAAGACATGGGATGCATTTTCTGCAAGCATGAACACAAGGAAGGAGTATCCTACATTTTAATAACTTTGGACTTGTTGCACACAAGAAGAATCAAGGATTAGCGCAAAAGTGAAACCCCAAAAGGAATATGATGATTAAGCCTTCACAGCAAGGTTCAAGAATTTCAGGAGTAAAAGAAAGTTTGGGTCAAAAAAGAATCCAAATCAAGAGAAAGATATGTCAAAAATACAATGCTTCAACTGTCGAAAATATGGTCACTACAAGAATCATTGTCTCGAGCTAAATAAAAGGAAGGAAACACACGAACCATCAGTTGTCGAAGAAAGGGAATATTCAAAGAATGCCAAGAAGGATAAAACAGACTTCTTCTTCTAAGACAAGGTAAAAATATTCTTCATAGTTCTTGTACATACCATGTTTACATAGTTTTCTGTACATATCTTGCATATGTATTTTCTAGAAGATAAAAATGTTCAAAGAGAAACAATACCTATGGAATAACAACAAGATAAGGATTGCTATCACAATGACTACAAGTCAAGCAATACACATGAAAAGATGAAGTATATCAACAACCCCTGGTAACAATTCATGTGGAAGTTATTACATAAGTAACAGCTGCAAGATAAGTCGAAACCAGAATCAATCTTAAAGAAACCTAGAAGAAGTAAAGACAGAAATATGTCAACAATCATGAATAAATTGGAAAAGGACTTGTGACACTTTGCAAAAGGCAATAAGAATGCAGACGGAAGTGTGGACTCTGTTAGATGGAGGGAGTCGATTATACATTTCCAAAAGAAGACCATTCATTCATGCATGAAGCAAGGATTAGGAGAGAGATAATCCTAAATTATAGGATCCATTTAAGATGATGAGGTATCTATCCATGGTAGCAAACATGAAAAGACAACATGTGTTCAGTGTGACTTTAGAATAAGTCTTCTTCGAAAATAAGCCTTAAAGTATCCCTGGTTGTCCATCCACATCCATGGTCCTATGATGAAAGAAAGAAGTTGGAATATTCAAGGCATGGAATCTACAGAAAACCCATGGACCCAAAGAGATAAAGAGAAACATGAAGAAGAACATGAAGATTCCAAGAGAGAAAGAAAATCTAGAACAACCAGTCACTATATCGAGAATCAAAAGACTACCAGCCTGATCTGAATTCACTAAAAGAAATCAAGGAGAAGAACTGAAAATTGTGATAAATAACAATGTATGGAAGACTTATGAATGAAATCATTGCGAGATCCAAAACTAGAGGTTCTTCCATATGGAGGGAGAAGACTATGATGATTGCTTGCTCTAATAAACGAGACATACCTCTACATGAGCCATTATATTGTTCGCAATATCCATGGGTTGGAGTTTACATCAGATGAATGCAAAGACTATTCTCCATAATAATTGAACAAAAAGAGTATGTAGAGAAACCTCAAGGCTTTGAGGTATACCAGAAAGAGACCCTTGCATGCAGATGGAAGAAGACAACTTGGTGGAGAACCTCCAATGCACAGTAGAAGTGTAGTGAAAAACTTTCTATAACAGAGATATTGTATCAAAAAGGTTACTTGGAACTTCAAGATGATGGATTTCCAATCCATGACAAACTCTCATGATGGAATAAAAAGTACCACTTAGATATGCTCCAGTTTGACCCTTTCCACGATGTTGTAAACTAGCAGGAAACAAAAGAGATCAATCCAACTATGATATACTATAATGATCAAAGCTATATGAATCCTTCAGAGAAAACCAATGTTACAGAAAGATCGAAGTACATCGAGATCAAGCATTAAATTCTCTATGATGAGGTCCATAAAGGAGAAGTGGTTCTCCAATATATCTCCACAGATGAGCAAATAAGCAGATATTTTGGTAAATCCTTTGTCCAAGATAAAAGAGTTTGCATACTCAAGAAACAAGTTGGAGATCGTTACAACTTCCTTATTGAAAAGGGAAGAGATGACTCTCAGGTTGGGAGGGAGAACTGATGTATTATTTATCTATGGAAAGTCATTTTTCAATTCAAAAAATGGTCCAGGATGAGAAGTTCCTTTCTAGTTCAGAAAGTGGTTTGAGATTTCTGACGAACGGGCATTTTTCTAGTTCAAAAAATGGTCCATATCGAACAGTCATTTTTGTAATGAAAATGGTTCGATGGATTGTTGATGTACCATAGATAGTGATTCCCCTTATGGCCAATATGTGGGAATGGTCTAGGACAATATTTCTTCTTGATGGTCACTCTCAGTAGTGGTCAAGAATACTAGTCCACCTTGTCGGACAATCATTCTTTCGAAGCTCACATTTGTGAGCAATTTAGAAGAATGGTCTATTTTGGAGGTTGTTGCAGGACAGTCATTTCCTTATAAAATGGTCCAAACAGTCATTCCCTAGGGCATACTCATTCTCTCCAGGTTGCACTTTGTTTAGTGACATAGGAATGGCCCCGATAGGCAAATGGTCCAGGTTCAGCAATCAGCAACGGGCATTTCCATAGGGTAGACTCATTCTCTCCAGGTTGCACTTTGTTTAGTGCCAGAGGAATGGCCTGGATAGGTGAATGGTCCAAGATCATAAATCAAGATAGGTATTCTTCCTTTCTTGAGAAGAATAGTCCAGAAGCCCATCATTGATGTTTTACTCTCTAAGGGCAGATTCTCTTCCAGATCTCACAAATGTGAGTGGAAGAATGGCCCAGATGATTGAGGTTGTATCATAACATTGTTTTTATGTCCAGGTTGATATCAGATGATATGATTTCCATGGAGACTGTATGTCTCTGGATAGTATATGTATGTTATTGTGGTGGATGTGTTCCGCTGATTATATGTCATTGATCAAGTATCTGTGTGCTACTTGGTGTGGTAGTGTACCATTGGATTGTAGTTTTGTACTACTATGGATAGACACAGTTGTGTTCTATTGAATGACATTGTTTTGATTGCCTTGTAGACTATCAGTAGTGTTGAAAATGATTATCATCCAGATGAATGATCAATATATTGATGGACAGAGATTGTCGAGACGTAAAATGGTCCAGAACATCTATTCTCCTAGGACATATGCCTGGATTAGAAGAATGGATTGAAGTGAGTGACTTATTCAACATCATGTTTGATTACTCAGATGGAGTATAGTTTTGATAGATGATGCAGTTGATTTTGTTAGATGACACTGATAGTGATGATGGTGTTCATGATCTAATCATGAGATAGTCTATACGAATAAGATGATGTTATCGATTCAATGGTATGTTTGTTCTCAAGACCATTGCCTTCAATACCTCCCTAGCTAGGAGGGAGTGTTTATATTATCATAGCTACGGGAGGTATTTACCTCCACATGTAAACCTGAAGAGAATAGAATATTCCGGGAAGAAAGAAGAAACCCTAAATAATTGTTTAATAACCCTAGAAGACAAGTTGGCTCAAGAGAATGGCTTGTATTAGGTTTTTATCCTCCAAGAGAAGAAGTTGGCTAAAGGAAATTTTATATACTAAAGAATTAGGACCCAGAATGAGAAGTCGGCCCAGGCAGTCTGGCAAAAGAAATATAAATATAGGAGGCCAGTCTTCATTTTAGCCAGACTTCTTAGAATTACATAAGTACACTTGTGCGCACTGTATAAGGCAAGTTTGTGTGCAAATCTTGGGAGGAGTTGTTGCCGCCAATTGTGCATTCTTTATTTTTGGTCTCTCTGGGTTGGATTCTCTGATCAATCTTGGTTATTATTGTTTGATGCGCTATCCCTGGATAGAGGTGTGTTATCTTTCTTTAGCTATCTAGCCTAGGGTTTTCTTTCTGAATGATTCTGTATTAAGGTTAAGGTGCTCGGGGGTGGCTTTGACCTATGTTTGGGTGACAATATTGCTATATTTTCTATGGTTAAACGAGCATAGCCATTACTTTCTAACAGTTATAATGTCACACAATGAAGTAACTAGTAATTGAATGAATTTTAAGTGGGAAAATGTCACACATAGAATATATTGAGTGTTAAGTAATTGTTAAGTAATGGGAGTTGCACATATGAGTAAATGGTAGTAAGAACATGAAGAATTACTCACTTCCCCTCATTAATACGTAACCTTGGTTCTTGCAACCCCTCTATATGCTTTGGGTGAGACTTCAATTTCTCTTTAGTTGATGTTGAAAGGGCTGGTGTCTAAAGGTTTTGTTGGTATTTTGATGATTAATCTCGGATCTACCCACTGTGTGCCAACAATGGAAAATCAGTCTAGTCCACTCTAGACCACCACAACTCATATTTCCATGTGTCCTCATCCTCCTGGTTCAAATACCTCATGTTGGAAATGTGCATGATTTGTAAGACCCTAGGTTTGAGTTATATTTAACCAAAAAAACCCACCACACACCAGCCCTTTCGGGATCACCTTCTTGTGCAAATGAAGTCTCACCCGAGGTATCTATTGGGATTGCAAGAACCAGGTTTCTGTTGTAGTGAGGGAATGGGAGGTGACCATCTTGTTCATTCTTCTTTATAATTTTTTGGCGCATGATTCTATCCTTATTCCTTATTAACTAATTAGTGATTCAAATTCATACAATCATTCTATTCCATGTTACTATATGACTCATTGCTCTAACAATTATGAATATTGCACCATGTTTAACCATAAGACAAATCTATTCTACTATCCATCCAGATATAATTCATAAGAAAAGACATAAAATAAATATGGCACAAGATTCAGTATCATCTTTTTATCATTCATTCATTGATTATTCTCGTCAACAGACTGTTGCATTCAAGAACTTTGGAACCCCAAATAACAAATTCTACAATGTTTCTCGATAATAATCATATGGATGAATCCCAAAGGAAAAAAAACTAAAGGAACCCCTATTATCCCAACCCGTTACATATTTATATAGAAATCTAGGGAAAAATCCCTAATCTATTCATCCAAAGAATACCCCATTACAATGCATACTTTCCTTAGATAATTAGTTGTTCGGGATGCTTTTCCATCTGTATGCTTCTTTCTATTGTTCTTCTATTTATGGTATTTCAGGATGTCATTCTTTTTTCTTGATTTATTCTCTCTCTTTCTTCTCCTACTTTATCCTTTGTCAGATTTATTCTTATTTTTTCATTATTCTCATGTTTGTGTGTTGTCTTCCTTCTATGAACTTTCATCCATCTGTGCACTATCCTCCTAGATGAACCTTAGTTGTGCACTCCATGGTTTTCCTTCTTCTTCCACACACTTTTCCTATACTTAGGATTTTTCCAAAAACTATATCCAGAACTGCAAAATTGTCTCCAAAGATTCCTATCCAACATGCTCCCAACACTCATCTATGGCTCATCCTGAGCCACTCAGATCTATTTCCTTCTCTTCCATGCCACAATGAAGTTTTGACAGGAATCCTTTGCTACCTCCACCTCTTTGATGATAGTGGCATTTGTTTCTACTATCTCCTCTACCCCTTGCATGGTAAAGTCTTGTAATTTTGTCCTCTTCTTTAATCTTTTCCTACTTTACCTTCCCCTGTATAGTGGCCAATTCCCCAATTACCCTCACAACTTCTTCCTACAATTCTCCCAGTCCTTGTTAAAGGATATTTTATTTATCCCTCATATTTTCTACTTCTATGTATGACTACCTCTGAGCCAAAATGGCCATCATCCACTCTACTGGTGGAAGTGTCCTTATCTTCTCTAAATATTGATGTGCTATTTCTTGTGCTTCTCTTAAGCGTTCTTCCACATACTTCATCTCTGGGTCTTCTACAAAATTGGTTCATATATGTGCATTTTCCTCATAGAGTTTGGTGAATTCACCTTCTACTTTCTTGATTTTGGCAACTATTGTCGTCGCCATTCTCTCCCTGCCTTCGTTCACTTCTGATGGTGTTCCTAGCATGCTCCGCAATTTTAAGTCCTCAATATTCTCATGGAATCCCTTAATGACGTCAATAATATTTAACACTTGTTATTCCATAGTATCGTTTACTACTATGGGGACTTCTAGGATTGATTTGTATAGTTTTTGGACAACTTCTTGGGTTTACTACGTTATTCTTTCATCTTTTTCCTTTTCCTTTAATGTTTTCTTGGCACTATCCTCAGCCTCATATTTATTCTTCATAAATTCTTCTACTATATCTTCAACCTCCTTATTTTGTTGAATTGTCATGTCATATTGATCATGTAATTGGGCTCTTTCATCCTTTATTCCTTCCGTCTATCTATGTTCTTCCTCTCCTCTGTTCTTCATTTATTGCAACAATCATGATTGCAAGTCTTGTATTCTTTTCATGGGAACCCTTGATACGACTATATTGAGAAATGCAAATGCATTTACTTTCTCCTGTAACTCACTCGTTGGCAACTCCATCGCATCTGTCTCCATCTATAAGGTTATATGCCCTACTTTTAGCTATTTCAGAACTGACTGTGCGCATTCTAATTCTTTCCTTAGCACTTTGGATGGTCCTTCCTTGGTCCTATTCTCTTTCGTGATCCTTGCTTCTTCCAAGATCTACTGGAGTGTGGCCAACTGCTCCTACACTTTTTGGTGTTATGCTTCCTGTTTTCTAGTGGTTGTAGCTCGACTCTGGTGCTCTCAATTTTCATTTGGTTAGTTCTGTTTTTCTCTCATTTTCATGAAACAATGACTTATAGTTCACTAGCTTCTTTTTTTGTGTGTATTCATACCAAATGTACATGTATCATCATGCATTAACTACTTTCAATGTGGTTGATGAGTTGTTACAAAAATGCATCTTTATTAGCAAATCCATCATGTGATTTTTCCTTCGTCCTACCAATCTATTCTAATTTCCAGTTTATTTTACCATTTAATATTCTACGAAACCTTTATGACCTATCACTCCCCCTTCGCAGATGTTGTTTCTGTTCTTTAATGATTTTAGCGTTCTTGTCATTTTCAAACTGTGCAATGGTTCTTACTATTGCATTTGTGTGCTTCACAGTCTTTATCTTATGTGTATTTTATTCTAAATTAGCGCAATTCCATTCTATTGCATCCTAACCATTCCTTTTTGGCAATCTCTAAGGCCTTGTACTCTATAATCTTTTTATTTTTTCTCTATCTACTTTTTTTTTCTTCCTTTTTTTTGCTTTTTATTTATTTTTTTGTGGTTTTCCTTTCCTACTATGGTAGAACTACTATGATACATGTGTTTTGGTGCAACCCATATTACTGTGCATACTGTCATTCATCTCTATAGAGTTTCAACTAACATACATTCACCATTCCTCCAATGTCTTATCCATTCAATGTTTCCAACTGCACAACACCTGTATCTGTTACATGTTGAATCACATGTGGTCCTAACCAGTGCATTCTAAAATTTCTAAGATGTTGCATGAACGTATTTTCATAGAGTAGTACTAAGTCTCCCACTTGCAACCTATTTTGTTTTATGTTTCTATCATGCCAAGCCTTCTCTCTATCCTTCTAAACTTGCATATGAAAACCCACGACGCACTGATATGAATCAAGATTTACTAACTATTCCAATCTCTCCTCTATTACACCAGTGTTCGATAACTTAGAGATTTCTACAATGCATAGGATAGGTATAATAAACTCCATTGGAATAATTGCTTCCTTCCCATAAACCAATCTGAAAGGTGTTTTTCTTGTCAACTTTTTACTCTGGTAAGCCCATAACACTACAGGAACTCTTAAGTCCCAATCGTCTCTCCCTATGTTAAAAATTATGGTCAAGGCAATCTCCAATATTTTACTAAAATCATGCACTATTCCATTAGCCTGAGTATGATACATGATAGTCCTTTGATGATGGATTTGGAACTCCTTATTCAATGCTGCAATTGTCGTATTCATAAAGTGTGTGCCTTGATCACTGAGTAATATGTGCGAACATCCAAACCCTGTGACTATATTATCAAACAAAAACATCGCAGCAATCTCTGTAGTGCAATATATAGTTGGGGATACTTCTACCCATCTTGTCAAATACTCCATCGCAGTGACGATGTACCTTGCCCCTGATCTTCTTTCTTGTGGATTGATTGGTCCTACAAAGTATATGACCCATTTATCAAATTCTTTCAATGTAACTTGTAGATTTAAAGGCATTTCATCCCTCCTAGATGGCTTTACCACTCTTTGGCATACATCACATGACTAACAATATTCCTTCTCATATTTCTGAAGTGTAGGCCACCAAAGCCCTGCAAACAAAACAAATTGCGTAGTTTCTCTCCCTACATAATTTCATCATGTAATCCCATCATGTGTTTCTTCAAGTATCATTAGTATCTCGTGTTCCATCACACATCACCTCAATATTACATTGGCACCCAACTTGTATAAATTCCATGCAATCAACTAATAATTTGTTGCTTTCAATACCAATTGTTTCTTCTATTCCACTATCATCTCTAATGGATACATTCCTATACTTAGAAACTATACAATGTATGAGAAGTAATCATCCACCATCTTTACTACAAATAGTTGTGTATCTAGTAAGCTATCATCTAAATTTCCTGCATATTCTCTTGATAGTATGTGTGATATATGATCTGGCCCTACAATCATCTTCCCCATTTTTACTACAACCTCTAAATCATATTCCTGGAAAAATATTAGCCATATTCATATTCTCCCCCCCCCCCAACACTAGCTTATTGACTCAGTATTTTAATACTGAATGGTCTGTGTACATGTTAAAATGAGACCCCAGTAAATAATGTCTGAACTTTTGTCGTGCATAGACAATTTTCAATCCTTCTCGTTATGTGGTAGTATAATTATTATATACTATAGATAGCTTCCTACTTGGAAAACAAATTGGGTGATCTATATCTCCTTCCTCTGGTTGTGACGACATTGTTCCCAATGCTATGAATGATACATCTGCATGTACATGGAACTCTTTGTTCCAATAAGGAAAGATCAAAATCGACATGGTTTCCAGTTTCTGTTTCAAGGTGTCCAACCCCTTTTGATATTCTTTGTTCCATTTAAACTTTGCTTCCTTAAAAAAAAATTCCATCAGTGTTGTGATCTGTGCATATCCCTTAATAAATTTCCTATAATAACCTGTATGAACCAGAGTTTCCCTCAGTTTTCTAAATGATGTAGGTGGTTCTAACTACAGAATGACTACAATATTGGTTGAATCTACTACCAATCCCTATTTACAAACTACATGTTCCAACAAAATTGCAAATAGTGTGCAAAAGATACACTTCTTCAGGTTCAATGAATTATGACACTCTCTACACCTATCTGACGTCATCTTAAGTACTTCTATGTGATCCTTTAGTAGATTGAACATAGTCCAGTCATCCAGACATAATTCATGGAAATTATGAATAAATTCCTTGAATGTCTCTCCAACAACTATGGAAAATATCGTCAGGGAATTATTCATTCCAAAGGGAATTATTGTATACCGATAACTCCTTCACTCTATCGTGAAAGTAGTCTTGTGTTGATCCTCGTGTGCAATTTTTATCTAATGGTACCCAGAGAATCCATATGTGAAACAATAATTTTCTTGTCCTCCTATGTTCTCCAATACTTCATCTGTGAATGGTGTTGGAAATGAATCATGTAAACATGTGTCATTCAGCTTCCTCAAATCCATGCAGATATTGAATCCTCTTGTATTTTTGTCTTGCACTACCATTGGACTGGTCCACTTGGATTCTTCTACTGGTTCAATAATTCTTGTGTCCAACATCATGTCTAGTTCATATTTCACCTTTTTTGGCATTTCACTCAGTTTTTAAGACCCTAGGTTTGAGTTATATTTAACCAACAAAACCAACCAGAGACTAGCCCTTTTGGCATCAACTATTTGCATGGATGAAGTCTCACCTAAGGTATCTATTGGGACTACACGAACCAGGTTTCTACAGTAGTGAGGGAATGGGAGGTGACCATATTGTTCATTCTTATTTATAATTTATGGTCGCATGATTTTGTCCATACTACAATCTTCTTCCCTTATTTATGCACTTTCCTCAGTGCATTATGTACTCATACACAAAAAACAATAAAAAAATCCTCAAAAAGATGCAGGTATTATGCCCGCATTGCATCCTCATGCTCCCAAGTAGCATCCTCAGGACCGTACCAGGTCCATTGGACCTTTACAATCCCTATGGCTTGATTCTGGAGTTGTTTGATTTTTCAGTCCATAATGCATACCGGATGCACTTGGAAAGGGCTTTCTTGCTCCACCTGGATCACATTCCAATCAAGAACATGAATAGCATCAGGTATATATTTCTTGAGCAATGATACATGGAATACATTATGAATAGACATAGATGTAGGCAATGCAATTATATAATCCATTGGACCAATCCTCTCTAGGATTTCAAATGGCCCACAATAGTGAGCTGCCAACTTTGAACAATTTCCCAACTTCAGGGAACTTTTGTTGCCTTTCACTTTCAAAAATACATTGTCTCCCACTTTAAATCCCCTGTGAGTTCTGCCCTTATCAGCATATCTTTTCTTCCTGTCTTTGGCAGCCTTTAAGTTTTTCTTTATTTTTTTCATTTGCTCATCCATTTCCCTGAGAAAATATGGCCCAACCACTACTCTATCTGCTGGGTTGTCCCAACTTACTGGTGTGTTTCACTTTCTACCATAAAGTGCCTCAAATGGGCTCATCTTTAGAGATGTTTGGTACCCATTGTTATAAGAAAATTCTACCAAGTGTAGGTAGTCTTCCCATTTTGATGGTTTATCCATCACATACATCCTCAATATATCTTTAATCACTTGATTCACCCTCTCTATTTGTCCATATGATTATGGATGATAAGTTGTACTAAAATTCAAATTGGTTCCAAATCCATTAAATAATCCTTTCCAAAATTTTGAGGTAAATTTTGGATCTCTATCAAACACAATTGTCTTGGGTATGCCATGTAATCGAGCAATTTCTCTCATATAAACATCAACAATGTTGGCTTCCTTGTAAGTGAGCTTAACTAGAATAAAATGGGCAGCTTTAGTAAGCTTACCCACCACTACCATGATAGAATCATGTTTCTTGTTTGTTTTGGGCAGTTTGGTGATGAAATCCATTGTTACAACTTCCCATTTCTACTCAGGAATGGGTAATGGCTATAGAAAACCATCTGGGTGTCTATTCTCAGCCTTTACCTTTAGACATTCCAAATATTTGGCAATAAAATCAGCAACCTCTTTCTTCATGCCTGGCCAATAATATTGGCTCTTCATAGATGCAATAGTTTTTTGATAACCTAAGTGCCCAGCATAAGGTACATTATGCATTTCCCTCAATATCAGATTTTTCAATTCCTAGGAATTTGGTACATAAATTCTACCCCTGTACATGAGAATTTCATCATTATCTACCTTGTATTCTTCAATTGTTTGCTGCAAATTACCTTGCTGTAATTTTTCCACTAATTCCTTGTATTGCAAATCTAATTTTGCAACCTCTAAAATTATGGGTTTCAAATCTGACTGGTATATGCTAATGGATGTAGCATGTAATTCATGTACTCTTCTATTGAGTGCATCAGCCACTTTGTTCTCTTTCCCTTTGATATTCTTTATATCAAAGTCATATTCACTTAGAAATTCTAACCATCTTCTTTTCCTAGCATTTAGAGTTAGCTGATCAAATAAATATTTCAGACCATTATGGTATGTTCTTAGCTCAAACCTTTTCCCCATGAGGTAGCGTCTCCATTTCCTCAAATCATGCACTATGTCTGCCAACTCCAAATCATGAGTGGCATAGTGTCTTTCATGCTCCTTCAACTTCCTTGATTCATAACATATAACAAACCCATTTTGACAGAGGACTCCACCAAGTCCTTATTTACATGCATCGTTGCACACAATGAAGTCTTCATTTGGGTCTACAATCCTTAGTATTGGAGCACTTGTTAATAATTGTTTCAAGTGTTGGAAACTATTTTCACAATCCAATGTCCACTAAAACTTCACACCCTTCTTTTGTAAGGAAGTGATTGGGTGTGCAATCTTTGAGAATCCTTCAATAAATATCCTATAGTAGCCTGCAAGGCACATGAATGATATGACCTCCATCACATTCTTTGGCACCGACCATTCTCTAATCGTGTCTATCTTCTCAGGGTCCACTTTTATCCCATCCTTTGAAATGATATGCCCCAAATAATGAATTTTCTTCTAATAAAATGAGCACTTGCTCAATTTGGCATACAACTGGTGCTCCCTTAATACTTGCAACACCATCCTCAAATGATGCTCATGCTCTTCTTTTGACTTGGAATATACAAGGAACTCATCCAAAAATACAATAACAAACTTGTCTAAATATTCTCGGAAAACACCATTCATTAAACACATGAAAATAGTTGGTTCATTTGACAACCCAAATGGCACCACTGTGAACTCATAATGACCATACCTTGTCCTGAAGGTGGTCTTGCTGATATCTTCCTCCTTAATCCTTACCTGATGGTATCCTGACTTGAGATCTATCTTTGAAAATATCTTTGCATCCTTCAATTGATCAAAGAGACCATCAATCCTTGGCAAAGGATACTTGTTCTTTATAGTCACTTTATTCAACTATCTGAAATCAATGCACAATATTAATTTCCCATATTCTTCTTCACGAACAAGACTAGGGCACCCCAAGGTGACACACTTGGGCGTATATACCCCTTCTTCAGAAGTTCTTCAAGATGCATTTGCAACTCCTTCAATTATGGTGTACTCATTTTGTAATGAGTCTTTGACACTGAAATGGCTCCAGGCATTACATCTATAGAGAAATCAAGATCTCTCTTTGGGGCTAGTCCTAGTACCTCCTTGAACACATCTTCAAAGTATTCCAGGACTACATGATATTCCAAATTTGGCACCTTATCTTTAGGTGTCTCTTCCTTATGAGATACAAATATTTGACACCCTTTTCTATAACATTTCTTCAGTTGCAATGTTGAAAATTCTCTGATGGTTAATGCATTGGGAATTCCATGCACTCTCCTTAGTTTCCCTGAGGGTTATTTCTGAAGAATGGTGGCTTATATCCCTTCTTCCTCTGATCCAACTTATATTTATTTTTGTCTTCCCAAGATTTTTGGAAATTTAGCCGTGCTTTTTGCTGATCATATAGGCATTTAGCTCCCCTTAAGTTCTCCTCCAATGTCTTGGGATCATCATACTATATTTTGTCATTGATGAAAGATGGAAATCCACTCAAATACCTCTAAATCTTAACTATCTCATCCTTGATGAAAGAGACATACTTTGGCAGTTCTAAAAACCTTCTTTCATATTCATCTATGGTCATACTCCCAAGCTTGAGTTCAAAGAACTCTTTCATTTTCTTGTCATAGTATCTCTTAGTCAAGTATTTCTTTAAAAATAATTCTTAAACTCTCTCCAAGTAACACTCTTCTCTTTAATGCGTTGCACCTACACAAGTTGATCCCACCACATGGATGCCTTTCCCTTGAGTTGATAGATAGAAATTCTACCTTCTTCATGAGAATAATAAGTATGCAATTGAAAATACTTGCTCATGTCCGGCAGCCATGTCTCTGCATCTTCATCCTTCTTGTGCTCACCATCAAATGTAGGAGGTTTGATTTTTCTCATTTATCCTCATAGCTCATCCACCCCAGACCTCTTATTCTTCATGAAAGGGGATGGACTTGAGTTGTTTTGTGCCCTCTTATTGGAATGCCTCAGGGAGTGACGGTGATTTCTGCTGACACTTCTTGTTCTTCTTTTCTCATCAGGATACCTGTGACTTCCTGATTTTCTTGAGCCACTCTCCTTATCCAATTTCTTTTCTATTATGTTCAAGCTCTGCATTAACTTCATGTTGAAGTCATCATGTTTCTCCTTGGCTCTCATAAGCCTTTAATTATCAGATTTATGGATTTGTACATCCTTTTGAAAATTTGCAATGGTCTCTACCATATTCATGTTTTCATCCCTTCCTTCTCCATGTCCATTGGAATGTGTTCCTTCAATACCCAAATGGACATCCATCCCTCTGATTTCATCTTGTTGGTTGTAATTCCCTTTTGCATCTTGCATCTATCTGGACTCTGTGTTGATCCTGATATGATCTATTTGTTGTTAACTCTACAAAATGTGTAGCCAATAAAACTTTGTCAGGCTAACTGTTTCAACAATCTCATGAAAAATATGAACCATTCTGGTTCAATAATATATCAGAATTATTTCTTCTGATTTCTAGAAAAAATGAATGCCAGGATCAATTTTTTAGGTGGATATTTATATTCCACTATCCAACGCCTTCTCACATGCTCAATTCCAAGTCTTGAGCAGAACGTTATGGTTGTTTGAAAATTGCCCATTAATTTTTTTGTTCATTCTTCAACTTGGCGCAACTCTGCGTTGTAAATATGCATTTTTGCACCTATTGTTGGGGCTCAGAAGTGTCCTATTCTCATCCACCTTTCCCTTCATCATTCTTCACATTTCATCGCCCCATTAACCTTTCATGATATCATTTTCATAAATATACTGGGGTTTCACCTTATTGTTCTCCACTTTATTCATTTTAGTACTTAAAAGGAATTTTTTATTAAATGTTAGAAAATCAACATGTTTTCATATATATCTCAAATATGTATGAGCTTTGTAATGTGTAGGAATATGTGAAGGATCAATTCAAAGGACTTCTTGAATACATCCTCCACCATTTCAATATTTGAGGAGATAATTCAAGCCCATTCCAAGGAGAAGATCATGGAGATTTGGTTAGAATATCTTATCTAAGATATATGAGAGATATGTTTGAGGATTTAAAGGGATTATATTTTGTAATAATGGAAAATAGGTTGAGAGAATAGTGGATCTGTAATAATGAGATGGTTATCTTATCTTCAAGGCTCTCATGTATAAAAGAGAGTGCTCTCTCTTCATGAGGATTCAATTAGATTATTCAAGTAGAAGAGGAATTAGATTATTCAATTAAGATGTAATTAGAATTAGAGTAGTCATTAGGATTCGAAAGAGAAAGGGATTCTTAGCTTTGATTCATGGTTTTGGTTTTCATGCTTTCATTATTATTTTATGAAGATTGATTTGATTATTGAATGTAAGATTGCTTCATTGATGAGCACTCTCATGTGTTGTTGTGTCATTTAACTCTTCACTTGTTGTATCTTCTTTTCCTTCATGTATTTCTCCATTTCTAGATTAATTTCCTTTACGCAATTTCCCATTCTTAGAGTAATTTCATTTACGCAACTAGATTAATGATTCAATTCTAGTCATGTGTTAGATTAATGATTCTATTTCAGTCATAGCTTAAACATTAGATTAGATTAGTCTCACTTCAATCTTGCATATAGTTTGCATGTGCTTCATCAGTTTACGACCCCCGAGTTGACAAATTAGATAGTTGGGTAAATACTACAATGCAATTAATTCAACATTAGTTCAACCCAATGTAACGATTGTTGTTCCTTTTGCAAGTCCTGTTGTTCCTTTGAATAGAACAACTGTCGTTCAATTTATGATTGTTGTTCCTTTATAGGTGTTTCATCTCTGGAGGCTGGGTATTGAAAACAGAAGGTAAGAACCTACGTAGGCGACAAGTAAAACGCTTGTGCCAGCGCCTACCTTTGGTTGATGCATAGAAGTTGTTTTTAGGACATCTTTAGAGCCCAACACCTACTCCATTGTATTTTATGTAGGATCTCAATTGGGTTTCTTCATATACATATTCTGGACACTATGTCCAAGTTTCACCTTTTTCTGGGTTCCGGGTTGCTAGTTACAGCCTGTTGAAGTTCTAGGCCAATTCATCTTTTTGGTATGGAATGCTACAGGTACCTTATTTCCATATTAAGCATTTTTAACATGCCCAAATATTTAATTCATCTCTGGAACTGTCTTTTATGGTTCAATATATTTCCATTTACTGCTCCTGTGCCTCAATCGGATTCTGGGGTAGAAAGTTATGGCTCTTTGAAGTTAGTTAGGTCTTAAAATTTACCCTCCACTGTTTGTGTTGTAACTTTCTCATAAAAGATTTGTTTGATGAACGGTTTACACCATTAGAAAGATCTCTCTCTGAGCTATTTTATTTGAGTTGCAAATACAAAATGTACATTTCTACACTCTATTCTCGTGGTTTTTGAGTAGCTAAAAACGCTCTTAAGGGCCTCAAAAACGCACTGCAAAAAGATGATGTTCAAATAGTATAAAATGTCATGGAATTTCAATGGTTTTTCGTTGTTGTTCACCATCCAAACAACTTCGCACGCAAATATTTCAACCTGTACACCAATATTTAACATGCATAGCAACACCACAAGGTAATTCATGTTATGTGCACTTATAACCACTGTGCAACACTTCTTTGTTGCGCCAATAACTGGCGTGCATTACTTTTGTGTCGCGCGCCAATATCCACCGCGCAAAATTTTGGTTCTTGCACAATTACCTATTGTGTGAAATTTTTGTATCACGCGTTGATATTCTATGCACATTTCACTCTACATGTTGCACCATGCCAAAGTTTAGTACGCCCCCACCGCGCACCAATACTCTGCGTGCACCATTAACTAAATTGTCGCGCGACAACATATACCCACATTACGCATGCACCAATCAAGCTCCTCTGCACTCTGCCAATGTTGTGCACATCATGTGTGCCATTATTATGTGTGTGCACATTGTGTGCACCTTATTATGCATATGAACACCGCACAATGCTAAATTTAGCGCGCGCACCCGCACACCAACATTTTTCTGCGCCGCACCAAAATTTAGTGTGTGCAGCCGCACACCAACATTTTTCCGCGCTGCGCCAAAATTTAGTGCGTGCACCCACACACCAACATTTTTCCGCACGGCACCAAAATTTAGTGCGTGCACCCACACACTAACATTTTTTCGTTCAGTGCCAAAATTTAGTGCGCGCACCCGCACACCAACTTTTTTCCACGCGGCACCAAAATTTAGTGCGCACACCCACACACCAACATTTTTTCGTGCAGTGCCCCCATATCACAAGATTTTTACTACGCATCATGCATTTTTAGTGTTCCCACCAGTGCACATTCATTTTTATGTGAATCAATTCCTCGTGAATTCCATTGCAGAAATTGGGGCTTTTGCTTAACGTTTTCCCAATTTCTAGCATAGACATTCTGCAACAATCAAATTTATTCAATTTCACTTTACTATGAACGAATTTTCCCCAAACTCAAGTAACGAATTGAGAATTTTAATTGCTAAACTCCCTCCATCTGTCATGGATTCACTGTAACTTCAAATTCGACCAATTCCAGGTCTGAATTTGCTAAAACAGATATTAAATCAAGAATATCTCACCACCTTGTCGAATTTCTCAATTTTCCCATGAATTTAACAACAGAAATTGGGGCTTTTCCCAATTTCGCACAATGGTTGTTTCTTTTTACCATGGACGCTCTGCAACTCAAAATTTGGCCACTTCGAACATAAATCCTCTGTGTAATTTCGCTTCAACTCCACTTGCTCGGCCCATCCAGGCTCAGTGTTGAAAACTAAAGCTCTGATACCATATTGTAACATCCTCGACCACCCACGTTGAGGCATGCTACATGAAAAAATGCTTTTTCTCTCTCTGCGGAACATATTATAATATACCCAGCATCCAACTAAGCTATGCCACATAATTTTTTCAAACTGCGTGCAATTAAAATATATACACATAGAACTCTTACGAATATATATATATATATATATATATATATATATATATATATATATATATATATATATATAATGTAAACAAATAAATACATCTGAAAATGCATGGATTCATACTGAAATAACAGTAAACACATACATGCAGCATATACAAGCAATACCGATAACTATAAAGACAATTACAACCACACATAGGTTAAACCCATAAAAATAAACACATAAATAATAATGCATCATGTAAATTTATCACACAATTGACACTTATCTTGGTAAGAATATCACCAACTGCGTGCAGACCTTCCATGAACCTCCCATCCTTAGACCACACTTCTCATCACTCTCAGTAGTGGGTCACCCCTGAACTGGGACTAAAATCCACTCAGGTAAAGGGACTCCTAACTAGGCTAATGGTCATAGACAATAGGAAAGACTATGTCACAAGTGCCAACTCAACTAACAGCCTACAGTATCTCATTCCCCACATGCATGTTCCACCCCAGGAAGTGTACCCCCTCTCTGTTCAACAGTCCTTCGGCTGCCCCACTTCCTTTCTGGGCTTTAGCAACAGGTCAGACAAGAAGTCTTAGAGCCACGTAAGTGAAGTTTAACACCTTCAGGAAATCAATTCCCAACAATTCTCTCACCCAGAGAGAAATTATCACGGGTCTGACAACCCGGCTCTTCAATATCCCATGGGCTTGACAACCTGCTTCTTTAGTCTCTCTCCCAAGCTAACCAGCGACACAAAAAGGTATGGGTATGGATGTAGGTTCAGGTACAGTGACATGAAGGTATGGAAGATAGCTCCATGAGTGTGTGAATGCTCATGGATGATTGATTGGATGACTGAATGATGGGAGGAATCATGGAAAGAATGTTGGGAAATGAACTAAATCCAAACAATATGTATGCATATCCCCAACTTGACACTTGTCATGTTGGGAGCTACTTTGGCCCACTTGTCCCCATCTTTAGAACTTAGGATAAAATAATTATCCATACTTTATACTTTAAGAAATATTAATATAATATTACTTTTTGTCTTAGGCTCCCTAGCTTAGCCCCTTTTTCTTAACTTTTATCCCCCACCCTTTCCCTAACTAGTGGAGTTTAGTCCCCCATGCTATTTTATCATGTTCGGTCTGCGTGCAACAATGTATTTTATATTAATGCTGAGACATATACAAAAGTAGGCGCACTGGCCTTTAACATCTAGGCTCTCTAGCCTAATAATCACAAAACTGGCTCACCGGCCTATAAAACACAGCATATACACAAAGGCTCCCTGGCCTCAAAATCATGTGCACTTAAGTTGTTGTGCGTGGTGTCCTATAATGTGCACACTTCCTCATTTTAGTTCACAGTACATGCGTGCACTATGCCATGAAAGGTGCATACAAAAATGATATCAAACAGCTCACCAGCTTAAGTACATTTTCATTTACATAATAATTGGTTTCGGCCTACAGATATTACATCTGGAACCCCACAGAACAGATTCGACAATACTTCTCTATCATAATCATATGAAGGAACCCCAAAGGAACAACAACTAGAGGAACCTCTATTCTCCCAACCCATTACATATTTTTACATAATATTTAGGGTTTAAAACCCTATTGCATGATAATATTCAGTTCACTAGTCATTTGGCTGCTTTCTCTTTCTTTTCCATTTGCATGCTTATTTTGAACTCTGACTCATTGTTCTTTCTTTCTTTTGTGCATCCTTCCATCATTATCTTTTCGAGATTTCATCCTTCATTTTCGCTTGCTTTCTTCTCCTTATTTATTGTCTTTTTTTGCTTTATTCTTATTTATTCTCTCTCACTGCACGTTGTACTTATGGATGCGCCTATGAAGTTCATTTTTTTCCTAGATGCACCTCAACTATGCACTCCCTCGTCATCCTTCTTCTCATGTGCACCTATGTTGTGCACTTCTTTTGTACTTAGGATTATTCCCAAATATTTATTCCAAAATTGCAGAACTGACTCCAAATTTTCCTGTCCAACAGGCCCCCAACACTCACCTATGGCTCGTCCTGAGCCACTCAGGATTGTTTCATGCTCTTCCATGGCACAATGAAGTTTTGAGAGGCAGCCTTTGATACCTCCACCTCTTTGATGATCATGGCATTTGTCTCTTCTATCTCCTTTCCCCCCTGCATGATCAAGTTTTTAAGTTTGTCCTCTGCTTCAATCGCATCTTGCTTGAACTTACCCTAAACAGTGTGTTAAGCCCTAATATTGGCTCATTAACCCTTAATTGGGGCATAATATATTAGTAATGTTATTTTATTTATGTCGTCTTTAGGCCATTAGTTGTAATTATACCTCCTAGTCTCCTATATATACCAAGGAGACATTTTCATTTTGAATCATCTTGTACTTGAACATTTAAG